>OY740776.1:103895-484735 GCA_963513935.1 Aphrophora alni
GCTTTCACATGTTTTGCTTTTGATTCATGATTCTCTGGAGATGTCATAACCCAGCATAATACTCGTACTTGTTTAGCCATTTCACGAGCAATCAAGTCTTCATCTGTAAGTTAAAACATGAAGAACAAGACAACATTAAAACTTATGAGAAAAGCATGTGCAAGAAACATTTATTTTAGTCTAGCTTCGAGTAGAATTAGTCAAAAATATAATTCAAGGCTTAAATAGAAATTCCAGCTGCGGTGCTATAGGCGCCATCATAGTACCCAATCCTATAATACAATGAAACATAAGCAGATCTTCTAAATCTTTATATTGTTAGATCAAGGGTCTTACTCTATTGGGTAAGTTTGTTTAAAACTGTTGGTTACACAGGTTTTTTGAACCTCGTGATTGTATATACCACTACTTTCTAAAGGCCTTGTACATGTGTATATATTAAAAATTCTCCACTGGCTTCACTCATGTTAGTGGCCCTTCCGGATATTGTAATTATTATAAATATCACATTTTCTTGGGAGTTCAAAATTATAAATTATATTTTTTTACAATAATTTTGTTATTTGTCATCATAGAGATATATGAGATTGATACCATTACATTTGTAATTGTAATCTGCAATGTTTTATCTTATTTAGATTGTTATTAGTCGAATAGCATGTGAGAAGTGAACACAAAACTGTTTAAAATGGCTACTATTCTGATATTTTTATTTTTAATTTCAATAGAATTTCATATAATATCTACCTATATCAAATTTCAAGTTCCTACATTATTTTTTTGCTATTATTGTGCTTAAGTACAAATGACAATGACTTTTTTGGTTCCCTGAAACCATGAAACGTGAAGATCATTCAAAAAACGGAGGTCGATTTTTTTTCTGTGACTACCGAACTTGTTCTGTACCAAATATCCTAGGTAAGTAAAAAGATAGTTGCCCGATGATGCCGCAGGGCGAAACAATTGTAGCTCATTTATATTATTAAAATATTTGAAACTTTAAGCTTTTGCTTTATTTTATCCTTAAAAAGATAGTCTTAAGTTTGTTATCAATGATCCATTATCATGAGGTCAGAGTTGTCAAAATATGGAAAAGAACAAAAGAGAGTTTCAAGATGTAACATAGCAATGCAAAATGCTAGCAGGTTGTGTAACATTCAAGTTAATAAATGAAGCTTCAAAATATTCGTATCCTTGTAAAATAGAAAATAAATACCTAAAATAATTGTAAGAAAACTCTTAACTTAAGTTTTATTCAATGTTTGTCATTCAATATATCGTCTCCAGATACATAGCCTATGACTCAAATGGAACGGGAACGAGTATTATATTTTTATGAGGATGACAAAAATTAACAATACATAGTTTTAAAATTATTACAGAAAATTCAAAGTGTGTTAGCTCTCAAACAGAATTTAAAAAAAAAACTAATATGAATAATGAAAATTTCTGAATATAAACAGAAATTTGGAGATAATATGATCATTAGTTTTAACATTGACTTAAATATTTGTATCAACTTTACTCAAATGGAGCCCCAAGGATTCAAACAAAACAAATTATTCACTACCTCCATAAAAATAACAAGGCGAAAAATTATAGTAGGTTATACAACACTTCAAAAATGATGAAAGCAATTGGTGAACCAACTAGAGGGAAAACAATTGATGAGTTTATTTTCTTCTTTTTTTAAAATTTTCCCATTGAAGTGATCAATTTATTTTACATGCATGAAGAATGAGATTTGGATTTTCATATTTCTCCAATGTGTTATTGATATCTGTAGAGTAATTTTGATTTATTTGATCTTCTAAAATAATATTTACAATTCATTTTAATTTTTTACTCATGAAAACCATCGGAACTTTGTCTAGATGACAACAAAAGTATGGAAATGTGCAAAAGTTAATACAATATTTGTACTACTATTTATTCCAAAAGTACTACAATCTGTTGAAACTTATTCATTAGTCACTATTAACACCATATGAAAATTAATTTGAATATTCTCAAAATATTATGTAATACATAAATAATTATTAAAATTTTAAAATATATATAATATTAAGAAATAACCACATTTCCAATTTTTGGTGATTTACCTATAACTCTCTAACTGACATTTTTTGAGAAATAGCGACCAATATGTTTTGTTTGAATCCTTAGAGGCTACATTCGAGTAAAATTTAATAAAAGTATAGTTAATTTTGGGAAAAAAACATAATTTTTTGTTTTTTTATTATGGCAGCAACCCCAAATTTTTAGTTTAAAAAAAAATAATAATAATATGGTCAAAATATGCCTACATACCAAATTTGATTAAAATTTGTACACACCTTTGGGCTATAGAGCACTGCATAGATGACAGACAGATATTAAATACACAAACTACTATGTTTTCCCAGGAGAACTCAAAACAGATATATCCACAAAAAACTTGACATCACATATATGTGAAAAAGTATAAAGGAGACTAAATGAGCTGTCAACATACCTTTATGGAATTCTTCATCCTTATCATGTGTGCCAAACTCTCCCCTTATTTGTGGTGTTTCAATCATGTCACTGTGATGGTGAGGGTCTCCTACTTTTAGTTCATTCACCATCCTGCAAATAAGACGATAAGTTATTGCGTAATACAGGGGTGTTTTTTCTATGTTTATTTTAAGTATTTAATTTTTGGAGTTTGATATGGTGTAAATCAAGAATTTTATTGTAGTTAGGTAAAGTTTAATATTAAACAAATACTTTATGGTGAGTGGAGACATTGCTTTAAATACCTAAGGAAAACCTTTGGGGATGGAGCATTTTAGACTGGGCAAGTGCACAAATTAGTTGTGACATAAAAACAATGATGCTTTGGGTTTTTTATTTTATTTATTTATTTTTTTTAATGTTGTTTTTTATGCACAGAAGAGTTAATTAGATTCTTGCAGCAGAACACATAATGAAACGCTGTATCCCTGCTTCTCTGACAAGAAGTTACTAGATCCCACCATGCTTATCTTGAAAATCAGATTTCATCTGTTAGTCAAGTAAAATACTATGTTCATCATTATATTTATAAGTGCTCTACACTAATTTATTTATTATATTTATACTTCTATCAGTATTTAAATATCATTTTGTGCATACTATATATATAAATGTCTTGAACAAACTTAATTAAACCACTTTAGTTTCCTAATTTATCATAATATTTACAGATATATTAATACTCTAATAGTATAAAGCTTATATTATTTGGTAAAATAACCATAGGAAAGATGACATGATGTGTTCCGTGTGAGCTGGATGAGTAGAGGGTAAGTTAGATTGCTTGCAAAATCTAAGTGTACATCATCTATACTCATGAATCCCTGTTATACTGACAATTCACTGTCATTGGTGAAAGTGATCAGAATATACATTAACACTGCTTATTATGCATACATAACAAAAACATAGATACAACTAAAATATAATAACAAACAACAATAGTTCGACATCAAAATATAGTTACGATTTGTAAACTAACCAGAGGAGGTTTTCAGTTGCATCCCTCCCAATACTGAACAACCATTGCAGCACAATTCTCGTATAAAGCACCTTGTCTCTATCATGGTGGAATATTTCAAACAGTATCTGACGAACATAGTTCAAGTTTAGTGCTGACATTCTGTTTGGTAATTTTAAAATGATAATACCAATAGTTCATAGAGTTATAGGCATGCTGAACAGGTTGAAATAGGTCATGACTGTTCTTATATATGTAAAGTAGAACCAATTTTATGTATACAGTTGCCTAACCCTACCAAATTTTTACACAACATATACTATGCACTTTTCCGATGTTTTTTTTTCAAAGCTGCTTTTAAAACACCTTTTTAGGTACAAATCTGCTTTTAAAACAGCTTTTTAGGTAGAATGCTGTTTTAAAATTAAATAAACAGGTTTTTAGGTACAAACCTGATAGTCTATTTATTTCAAATTGCAATATAGTTGTATGAACACATAATATACTTTTTTCAATTCATATGTATTTGAAATGTGAAAATTTTTTACAAAAACATTAATTAATTTTCAAACTTTACTACTCTTAATATATCCACCACTTCAACCGCTGGGTCCACTTCAACCGGTGATCGAACATGCCTCACAAGTATTTGAATTCGTCAACTCTCTCCAATCTATCACAGCTACACTATATTAGTGAACTGATATGTGAATATAACTGGGGGAAGGGGAGGTGTAATACTAATGATGATTATATTATTTGAAGAAATCATTTGAATTTACTTCATAAACAAATAAACATAAAAATTCAAAGACAAACTTACCTTACTTGAAATAGTTCACCAGTTTGATACGTTGATAAGGATAACATTGCATACGCAAACATAAAACCAAAAGCTATTCCTGCAGAAAATGTCGAAAGAAATGCCTTGCCAATCAATGGCCTTAATAATACTGGAAATAAAATAAATCAAGTAAACATTTAGTATGTTATAATTTACACTGCATCAAAATGTCGTTCAAAAACATTTATTTTAAAACTAGTATATTCAACTTCCAAATTTTTTCCCCAGCAGATATCTGTTGAATTTTTGTAAAACATTGACAATAACTGTTATTATCAAAATGTTATCTGTTTATTTAGCATATGTTATGGTACATTTTAGATCAGATGTAAACAATGAGAGAGGAAAACAGGGAGATAAAAGACATTAAAACATTTGTACCAAACAAACAAGAAAGCAAATTATTATTTAAAATGTGTTAAAATTGAGAATCAGATACATTATAAAGTTCTTTTTTAGCTCCTGTATTTTATTTGATATTCCGACTAAAATTTCTTTGGTGATCTTCTACCAGATAGAAAATAAATCTCTACAAATATACAAAGTGCTGCTTTAAATCATTTCAAAAACTTATATATACCATATATATAAAGTACATTTATACATTAATATATTAAATTCTACTTCTGTTCATAATTTGCACAAAACTAGAAATAACAATGAATCAACTTACAGCCAAAACATAACAAATACTGGTGTGGATTGAATGAAAAATATTTTCAGTCAACTTGACTGGGATTCTAATTGAACTAATGTCAAACGTAGGTCCTTTGAACTATTTGACTCTTATAAGTTGCTTATTAGGTATTTATAATTATTGTTTTCCTGTAAAAAGGGTCTATTTTATCAAAGCTCAAATATCTGGGAAACTTAAATATCAGTTGGTGTACTAATGAACTCTCAATCATGAAATATAAGTTGACGTGTCTCTATGATTTCTATTGTAACATGAGATCCAAAGAAAACAATAGAATATGTATTTACTAGAGAAAATCTTATAAAAACGTTATTCCAGAAGCCAAGATTGTTGGGAATGCTAACTACATTGAGAAGCTTGGTAACAAACAGAGAGCAGCATGGTCAATCATTAGCAAATTATCAAGATTCCAACAAAATTAAACATGTAACTTCTATTTTTCCAAATATTTTTACTGACTATTTTGGAAATGTGGCTGATGAAAAAACGAAGACCATAAAACCACCAAATACCACACATTTATAGTTACTGAATAATTTAAATAAGGTGACAGATTTTAGATTTACCTGGGTCAAAATAATAAAGGAAATAATTAAAGTTATAAAACATCACAAAATCAATTCAACCAAAGATTAGGCCTACTTATGGTATGACCAATAATTTTATAAAGATATATCTTGTAAAACCCTTGCATACTGTATAAATAACTGTTTTGAAGTTGGTGTTTTCCTGCAAAGTTTAAAAATATAAAAAGTTACTCCTATATATATATATATATATATATATATATATATATATATATATATAAGGTAGTATCTCAAGTCTTGATAGTTCTATGCCTATTTCATGTACCTATAATCGCTAAGATGCTTTATTCAGTAATTTAACACCCAGTTGTATGAATATTTTGAAGAGTACAAACTTTTTAACAACCAACAGTATGGTTTTCACCAGGGAGAATACTGCGGATGTAGTAGGACAACTGGTGAAACAAATTCTATCTATTTAGAAGGTAAAGGCTTTGCTCGTGCTAGATTGTGTGACCTTAGTAAAGCTTTTGACACAGTGTCCCATCATAATTTCTGGACAAATTGAACTATTATGTTGTAGTGGACAATGAGCTATAATTAATTGTTTAAATTTTATCTTGCTTCTGGGAAGCAAGAGGCATATGTTGTAATGTTAATGTCACCAAATGTTGTAATGTGGTTCCTTAAGGCTTTATTTCTTGGCCCACTACTTTCTTTGATATATATTAATGATCTTCCATGCAATATCCCTTCATATCTATTGTCTTTTGCTGATGATAGTTAACATTAATAGTTACAGAAATCTGGATACACCTAGTTGTTTTTCTGAGGACATTTTGAGAGAAGCAAGGGTTTGGTTTAACTTAAATTATTTTTTTCAGAGTGAAATTAAAGTTTTAAATACCTTTTAAATTTTAAACAAATCATGGGATCAGAGATAGGGTTAAGCTTTTAGGTATCTAAATTGATTCAGGTCTTAAATGGCATTATCATGTAGAAGAAACTATCAAGAATTATTTTCATAATTAGGACTATAAAATCTCAATTGCAATTTTAAACTTACAAAAAGTTTATACCGTCCACATTTCCAAAGCACAATCAGATAATTGCTTCTACCTTTGGGCTAATAGAAGCAATATTAGTGTTATACTGAAATTTCAAAATCATGCCGTGAGGTTATTATTCATTTCTATGGAGAGACATTTTGCACCATTTTTACAATACTGGAAATTATGACAGTGATAAATTTATATCTTTTTGATTTGTTGATCCATGTAAAATTAAGTTAACAGATTTATATTATAGATTTAAAGTACATAATTAAATTTAACTCCGCTGTACCGGTCCCAAGCCCGGGGTCTCATCTTTTGATGAGGAAGGAGGAGGGATAAAGGAGTAACACCTTTTTAAAAAACCTTGGTTCAGCTGACCCGGCTGATAGTACCTTGTGAGGGTCCCTTGCCAGGGTTACGGTGAAGTCCCTCAACAGCGTTATTTGGCGGAGAAAACGTGATTCAATACGGCGGAAGAGACAACCCAACCCTACGGTGTGATGGCTTATGGTCGACCCGTGCCAAAGGGGTGAATGGCGCATGGGTGTTGCGTTGTTAACAGATCAAATTCAAACTAAAATGATGAGTACAAACAAAGATGAAAATGTTACGGTGCAAGGAGTCGGATCCCCAGTGCCGGTGTCCGTCCGCGACAAGCGAGCAGGTCACGGGACATCGTTATCCATCGACTGCAAGGATCCATTTAAGAAGCTCTATTTTGGATAGATCTCCAAACGACAAAAACCCTATGGTGAAAGGTACTTCAAGATTAGATGACAAGTTGCAACACCAGGAAATAGCAACTCCACCAACTTCTAATGCTCCAAAAGAGAGTTACTATGAGGAATGGCAAGAAGAAAAGAAGGCCAGAATTAAATTAGAAGAAATTATTTCTGGTCTGCATAACAGCATCAGGCAGTTGGAAACTAAGCTCGAGTCTTTGGAACGAAGCCAATTTTCTTCATCCGCCACCACTCAACAGGAGGCATTATATTATACTGATGAGGAAGATCTTTCAAAAGAAACAGATTGGATTATTAGGAAAAACAAACGAATACAAAAATAGGAAAGCAGCTAGCAGCCCTCATATGTCACCAGAGACTGTGCCGAATGCAAAGCCAATGCAACAGAATCCCCCAAATAAGCATATTGCTCCCCCTCCAATTAAAGTATCAGGAGTGAGCGAATTTTCCAAACTACAAGTAATTTTAAAGAATACATTACAAGAATGTAAAATAACCGCACTTAGTAACAACACCTGGAAAATTAACACATTTGATCCAGATTCATATAGAGTTTTAGCAGCCAAACTAAAGCAAGAAAGAATGCAGTGGCACACATATAAAAATAAAAATGATCACCTAATTAAAGTCATGGCCAGAAGGCATACATCCTTCATGTGATAAAAACGAAATCATCGAAGACCTGAAAAACAAAGGGTTCAGAGTCCAAGAGGTGGTAAATATTATCAAAAAAGAAAAAAGGGAACAGCATAATGGAGGGATTGAATTAATTAAAAGAGGGTTACCTTTGTTTATGCTTACATTCGAGCAGAGTGAAAATAAAAATAAAATATATGATATTAAAACCATACTCAATATTGTTATTAAAATAGAGCCACTTCGTAGAAACACTCGTATGATACCGCAGTGTAGAAGATGCCAAGAGTGTAACCATACACAGAGATACTGTCAAAGAGAGCCAAGATGTGTGAGGTGCTCTGGTACACATCTCACGACCAATTGCACTACAGAGAGAAACACTCTACCAATATGTGTAAACTGTAGGAAAACCCATCCAGTTAACTACAGAGGCTGTGAAGTCGCACGAGAACTTCAGAGAAGGAGAGATCTTCTGATAAAACCAAAACTGCGAGTGCAGCATACACGTCCTAATAATTCTAAAAATCAATATTTAAATCAGAAAACAGGTTCTAATAATTAGTAATTAATATTGATTGAATATATATGATTAATTCTTATTAAGTTTGTCCTAACTTTAAGTCTTTATATAAACATATATTGACAATGCCTACTTAATTAATGATTAATAAATAAAGTATATAATCTTTGTTATAATAAAAACCATATAACCTTATTTAATTATAAGTATGGAACAATACTTACAATGCAGTATTTTTTCCTACCTTTTTCAATTCCCATATTAATGTATTAAAACTGTTTCACACAATACTATCAGAAAAGTTGCTGTACCAATTCATACACATTAGAAAATAAAGTTTTACAAGTTTTATTTCAATATGACAAAAGTAAATAGTTTGTGTACAAAGTAAAGTAAACATTATTGAATAAGCCTACTCACCATACATGTTTGGATAATCCACAATACATAAATTAACACCAGTAAAATTTATAAAACCACTTATTAAACCCTGTATTCTATAAAACTCATAATTTGCTGTTATCAGATGTGTTTAATATGAAATACAAGTAAAAATGCAAACAGAATGATGTGTCAGACATTTTCCATTAGATATCATAACTAAAGATACAGCTGATAAGCTATCTAAAGTACACTTGGCTTTGTGTAGAGTAATATTGATTTAATGGCACAGAGATATTCTTTCAAAATGAGCTGTTTTAGTTAGATAAGTTACATTCAGTAAGTTCACTAAAAATTATCTAAAATATTAAATTTCACTTCGGAACAATCTCATTAAAAAGTATAACATTTTAAAATAATTACAGTAAAACATTATTATAATTTGAAAATTATATTTAAATCATTTATATAACAGAGGCGCTCATGGATTTTTAAATGTGTAGGATATAGACTACTCTCTAATGAAAACTATAAGCACAGCTAAAACACATTATAAATATATAACTTATCTTAATATTGGTAATTATATTTATAATTACATTGTATAGTTATAATTATATTTCTTATAATTATATACAATAATATCTATATTGGTGAAAATTATATACATTTTACATTACATTATATACCGTACTGTTTGATCAACTTAAAAGAGACCCGGTTGATAAAATTATTGAAATAAAGAACAGATTTCAGTGAAGATATGTATTTTATTTTATTCATCAACTTCTAATAAATGTTCAAACTAATCTCCATTAACATCCATACACTTGTATCCATGCTTCTAGAACTTTTTCTTAGAGTTTTCTCGCTTAGCCTATCTCGCAAAAATAAGCCTGATATTTATTTATAAAAAATGTACTCCAATGAGCCAAAAGACCTTGGGAACACAATTTCTTTTTTCACACCCAAATAACGACATTCCAGGTATAAAATGGTGAACAATACAATATTATAAACAGCGAAAACACATAAATTGTATTAAAGAACAAATGAAGTCCACTCGACAAAATGATGACAAGCATAAAATCAAAGTACACACGAAACAAGATATCTACACTAGCAGCTTTGAACAGAATTCATTGCAAAGGATTATGAACAGTTGTAATAAGTTGCAACATTTTAGTAGGAAATGATTTTGTAACAAAAAACACTGCTGTAATAAATTACACAATGAACACAGTTCACAGAGGAGAGAGAAAACATTCAAACTCTTGTTTAAAAAAAAAACTAAAAAACAAACTCTGTAAAAAACATATATAACATAGTATTACAAGCACATGAAACACAACAAATTGAGCCAAAAATGGACATACAAACTCCAAAGGGGCTACAATATAACTTTGAATCAACTGAAGAAATCCTGACTCAATGCTAAGTACATGTATGTGCAGTGTCACAACATACCTCTGTCAAACTCAGAATCATAAAACAAAATCACTTTGGAGCAGAATTTTGCAAAATACAAATTTAGAGAAACTCACATTTACAAAACAAGAAAACTCAACTGGCAATTAGTATGAAAAATATTCAAAAAATCCAGAAACAACACGAAAAACAATTTTAACAATAGATACAAAAAACCACCATTACAAGACTTAGGAGCGACCACGATAGACATAAGTAGTGATTAAACAAGGCGGAACATACAGTGGCTAGAAACTTAATTCAAAAATATATTCTTCTTTTCACATGTGAACCAGAGATAATCACAGAAGCCAACATGCCTGTATAAAACATTTTATTGAAAAACGACAATCCAATAGTGATACCTCCTTTTTGTATAAATCTCACGGAAAGAACGAAATTGGACAGACAAGTGGACCAACTCAAAGAGGCCAAAGTTATAGAAGATTCACAAAATGCAAATACAGCACCTGTATTTCTAGTAAAAAACCTGGAAACCAATGATGGTAGTGGACTAGTGTAAATTAAAAGAAAACATGGGTCCAGACAGATTTCTAATACCCAGGAGAGACACAAATTTTGACACTTTAAGCACACCAAAATAATTATTCTCTTCTATGGGCATTAATCAAGCATTTTTCCTTCCAACAACCCATAGCCATTGTTTTTATTTTATTATTTTTTTATTTGCTGTATCAACTGAATTACAATTTCAAACAAGGTTTCACATTTCAGTTTTAAAAAATAAGCAGGGTGTAAATTTTAGTGCTATGTTTTTTTGCTATTTTGGTACATAATTATGTTTTTTGTGTATATATTTTTTTAAATAATGACATGCTTGATTACATTTTCATCATTTATGTAATTGTTCAATACGGTTTTATCAATCATATGACAAATAAATTTCAAACATTATTTCTTTCTACATTATTTTCTATTCTACTTTTCTTTTATTCACATTTCTCCCTTTAGTTATTCAATGGCATGTTTCGAATAGTTTTCAATCAAATTTTATGAACATTCACATTCAGTATGTATTACTTAACAACTAAGAAAGTTTTTTTATGAAAAGAGTTTGCAGTGGGTGAGTTAATTAAGCAGAGTGTCTGGGGTAGGACATCTGTGTGTGTGTGAGAGAGAGAGAGAGAGAGAGAGAGAGAGAGAGAGAGAGAGAGAGAGAGAGAGAGAGAGAGAGAGAGAGAGAGAGAGAGAGAGAGAGAGAGAGAGAGAGAGAGAGAGAGAGAGAGAGGGGGGAGAGGGAGAGAGGGGAGAGGGGGAGAGGGAGAGAGGGGAGAGAGAGAGAGAGAGAGAGAGAGAGAGAGAGAGAGAGAGAGAGAGAGAGAGAGAGAGAGAGTTTCCAGATATGCAGCTGTCTTTATTTGTTAATTTTTCAGCAAAGCAGGTTTTATTAGGTTCAATGCAGAAATTTACTTTTATTTTTCTTAATAATGATTCGAATTTGCCCCTAACCACAACCATTATTGTGAATTTCACCACAGTGCTAAACAAGATTGTATTTTATTTTTCTTGTTAATAAATAAATTATAAGTAAAATTTAATCAAATTAATCAAAAATTAATTTCATTACAATAAATTGTAATTAAGTTACAACAAAGAAAAATAAATAATGTAAAATTTATGCTCTGCTGAAAATTTGATGCTTATATATGATAATAGTATAAATACAATTAATACCTTTGAGGGGTCAGACCCCTACAAATCGCCTAGACTCCAGAGAGAGTTCTCCAAAAATATAGTTAAATGCAAAATTTATGTACGTAATCATATCTAAATATGGAAATAAAGCAACTAGCAAATTTTGTTATATTTCCATTGCTCTTTAATTCTTGGGAGTGCGTTTTTCGTGCTTGGTATCAATGAGAGTGCAATATGTTCCAGTTTGGAATGCAGGCTTTGTAACAAATATACAAAAATTGCAGAACACTTACTCCTGAAGTATGAATTATTGGAGCAAAAGGTACTAAAGGTTTTTTGGTTATCTCTTACTCCAGTAAATGCAGATAATCTATCGTATGTGCCTTACGAAGGATATAGAGGTAAGCTAGCTGAATTAGAACATGGAAGTATATAAAAAATTCTTTTGGGTTGAGATGTTGTGGGGGTAAAACCCACTCCCTAATTAATAATATTTAAAAACAAGACAATCTATGTAATTCTCACTCCTTGGATATTTTAGTACATTTAACTCAATCGTTCTTTTAAACTCAAAATGGCTACTATTTAGTGTGAGGGTTGACACAACATCATCACATCAAGAGATAACAGTAAATAATACCAAAGCTACTCCCAGGGAGATATAATAAAAGTTAAACTTTGCAACTGTTTTCAGACTGCACTAGTTTTAATCTCAGTGGTTACTAACATATAACACAAGAATTTTTATTCGTCTTCAGATGGTTTTAACCTGTACTCATTATCTAGCATCTTTTACTTTTGTAGGAATTGTTGATGTGGTATTATATTCAAGTTTGGTAACATGTGAAATACCATATGGTCTTAAATGGTATATTAAATACTCCATTAGGTTTTGGAGACATGTAATGAAATGAAATGGTAGTGTCTGAACAGCATCCCATACCTTGAAGACAAACAAAAAAAATTAATTTTAACAAATTATTTAGATAATGAATAAAAAATTAGACATAAAAGTTCCTTAAAACAATCCCTCCTTTACCATGCTAGAACTTCAAATAAGGAAACTGAAAAAATTCAAAACCCTCACAAATGAAGAAGTGACCCATAATGTCATAGATTACAATCCTAATAATACATCAACTGACAGACTTGTAAAAACTGTACTGTAAGTCACTAAGAAAAACGTACAGAGGCCCTAAAGTAAAATCATTTTGGAATGCTTTCTTAAATATTTAGATAAAAACAAAGAAACTCTGCTAGACAAAAGGCTGAAAGAACTAATAGTTTGGAAGATTGTGTAGATCTTAGAAGTTAGCAGGATTCTCTCATAAGGCCAATTAACCAGTAAAAAAAAGACAGCTTACAGGGGTTTTGTAGCTAATTTGGCCTTGCACTAGAGTGGATAATTTCAACTCCAGCCTAAACAATGACAGAAAATCGTAAGTCCTATCAATGCAGCAGGACATTAAGCTACAAGAAGGACACGACCAACCTGCTGTACAAGCAATCAGAGATGGAGTCGAAGATCTTAACATAGATAAGAGGTGACTCTCAGGAGTGCAGAAATGGAAATGAAAAGAGCAGAGGCTCAGGGGTTACCTATAAAACCCAGACATATGAAGCCACATAGAGATAATGGAGCAACACTCTACATCTGAAAGGGAAAGCTCAAGAGTCACACACCAAGCTAGTCTGCATAACCCGAAGAGGATAAGATCCAATGGGAATTCGCCTAATGCTGAGGAAAGAAAAAGACCTTTCTATGAAAGAATGGTGGACAATAGGATGGATCGTAAGACCAGAAGCTTGTCAACCAAGGAAGTCCTGAGAGCTTATAAAATGGTGATAGTGCCATCAAACTTTCCAAATAAAATTCCAGAACCTCAATCCAAACCTGAGTGATATCAAACTTTCTGGGGTAACATTCCCAAGCTCGAGCTAGGTTAATATACCTAGGTCTGGTACTTGATGCTAAATTAACCTGGAACTCACACTTGACATGCTGAGACGGTTTGGATTCTTATAAAACCGCTCAAGTCTCAAAAATATTAAAAAACGGAAAACATTAAAAAATTGTACATGTTAAATTTTATAAGAAATATAGAATGACAAGAACGGACAAGTATAAAGTTTTGTTCAATGCAATGCTATGACTAATCGGCAACCGCCTTAAAACCAGCATCAATTATTTCATGTCTAAACAGGAAATCTGGTACCAAGCAATTAACATGCAAACTTTATTATATTAAAAATCTTAAATATTTTTTAATTAATTAATGAAAGTACTCTTAATACAAAAATGTGTATAGACAATATATTAACTAGTTTTCATCCTAGCATTTGCAGGGTATTGGTGATTGAGTTGACGTTTTCAGATCATACTGTTCAAATGGCCACCATAAATAACTGTTATATAGAACGTAAAATACCCAAAAGGGAATTTACTCTTGGACGCTCCTTTTCGGAAGATAATATTCTTATTTTCTTACAGCTACTGGAAGGGGAAAACTGGGATGAAAATTTTGAAACTTCAGAATATGGATACAGCTTAAATATGAAGTATAATATGTTCTAGGGAAATATAATTAAATATTTTAATGTGGATTTTCCAAAAAGAAAAAAAACAAATAAGGGTATGTAATAAAGAAAATTAGCGACAGGGGTTGTGTTACATCTGGTGTAAGGATATCAAGCTCTAGAAAAAGGGAGTTACATGTAATTGCTAAAACATCAAATGATCCAATATTCCTTAAATATGTATCTAACTATTAAAAAATCTTTAAGAAATGGATCTCAGCAGCAAATATTCAATTTAGTAAAAGTAAAATATTACACGCTTCCAACAGAATTAGAGCACGATGGAATGTAGTCAAAAATGAGACCCAGGGTCGGGGAACAAAGTACACTTAAATAAATAGAAATATACTTATTGGGCAAAGTTTATAAGTGTCCAAAAGAAGTTGCTAATATTTTCAACAGTTTTTTTTTTTTTTGCAAATGCGGTGAATCATTTAAATGTATCTGTGGATCACATTGCAGCATTTCACTTTATAAATACAGGAGTAAATCCTACTTGTAAAATGAATCTGTTGAAACCGGTAACAAAGAAGGAAGTTTCAAATATTATAGCTAGGCTAAGCAATTCAAGGGTTGATAGTTGGGATGAAATACCTCAATTTCTTATTAAGAGGTGTGCTAGTTTTATTGCAAAACCTTTGTTATTCCTTATAAATTTGTCATTAAAAACTGGAGTTTTCCCTGCCATACTCACATATGGTAATATGGTCCCTTTATACAAGGGAGGGGGTGCTTGCTCTCTAGACAATTATAGGCCTGTCTCTCTATTACCCACTATATCAAAGGTATTTGAAAGACCCATGTGTGATCGAATGGTTAATTTCCTTGATAATAATAATTTATTGAATACAAATCAGTTTGGATTTAGAAAGGGAAATTCAGGCAATATTTAATTTCATTAATGGGGTGGCTGGTGTTGTGGATGGATCAGAGTTTGTTGTTGGGGCTTTTCTTGTTTGTCTAAAGCGTTTGATTGTATGGTCATGGTCTGCTTTTAAACAAAATTATGTCATTTTGATTTTGGGTCTGAGGTTTTTGAGTGGTTTAGTAGATTCTTGAAAATCAGCACTGAGTTCCGCAGGGTTCAATTTTGAGACCATTGCTTTTTATAATATATTTAAATGACTTCCCATTTGTGTGAATCATTCTAAACTAACTCTTTTTGCTGATGACACAACTGCTATGATTAAGTACACAAGCAAACCTCAGCTTAAGCTATATTCGGAACAGGATCTCGATACAATGAATATTAGGTTTAAGAGAAATGTTCTACTGGTGAATATAGATAAAACACATCTTTTACAGTTCCACACCAATTACAAAAACAGTGTCTTAAATTATTAAAGCTATCTTTTTAGTATCAAAGAACCCACAAGCATTGTTAAATTTCTTAGAATTAAAGTGGAAAACACACTAACATGGTGGCATCATACTATGCATCTGATTTATAAATTAAATAAGACATTTTATATGATTCTAACTATTAGAAGAGTGAGTAACTTAAGTACTACTACATGATGGTGTACCATGTGCCTACACATATTCACAATTAACATATTATGGCATTATTATTTGGGTATAGTTAAGCAGGTCTTTGGTATACAAAATAAAAGTATCAAGGCTATCTTCGAACTGAATTATTATGAATCGTGTAAACCAATCTTCCAAAAACATAGAATATTGCCTTTACCATGTATATATTTACTTGGAACTCTATATTTTGTTAAACCTAATTTTACAAAATTTATAAGTTTACAATGTGATCACAGGTATTCTAAATGGGGTAAGGAGCTACTTAACTACCCACTTCATAGAACAACCATGTTTGAGGTCTCTCCTTTTATAGTGGCATTAGATTGTATAATAAACTACCTGATCATATTAGGACATTACCCAGTCCAAACATTCTTAGAAGGGCTCTTCTTTCTCTTCTGTAGGAAAACTCTTTTTATTCTATAATATATGAATATAACGAGTTTATGATTAGTATAAGCTAAAAATTGTTAATTGTTAAGTTGAGGTGTTTGAATGTATGTTTTCCTGTAATTGTGTGGTGTAATATGGATGATATAATATATAAAATTATCATCATTTTCTACCCCCTGGAATTTTTGTTCTAAATCCCTTAACCACAGAGAAAACATTAAACCTTAAGCATGACTTTGCTGCAGATATTCTTGATGAAATTGAAATTTTCCTAAAGTAGGTTATATTTAGAAATGAATGCCACTTTCTATACTTCAGTTCATGGAAAATAATTTCCCAATACTTTTGTGTGATAGCACAAAAGTCAATGTTCGGTGTGCTCTTGGTTGGGATCATATTACTGATCTTTTTTTCTTTGATGAAAGCACAGGTACCTTCACATGTTAGATAAAAATATAAACCAATGATAAAAACTTGATTTTTTAATAAGAGGCACCACCTCACTATGCCAATATTGTTTGTAATTTCCTCAACATTGGATTGGAAAAGATGGATGGTAAGCTTGATTCACCTAACCTTATACAAATGGACTTTTACTTATGGGGGTAGTATGTTAAATAATGTCTACAGAACATTGTCCATTAATAACTTCAGATATTCTAGGTCGAGTGTGGAAAGAGTTGCAATATTAGCAGAGTTGTTCACAAGGCTCACATGGGTCTCAGATTGTTTTGAACTGTTCTTTCCTTTGATTCATGTTTCATGTTTTTTAATATATAAAATATTCCAAACTCCACCATGACTCTATGGACATAAGACTTTCCTGTATTAAAGTTTTGTGGAAAACAGCCATTCCAAAATTTTTTAAACCAATGGTAAATGTTAAAATTACAAAAATAATAAAAAAGTGTTTGTGTGTGTAGTGAATACCTCAAACATCACTAATAAAATGTTATTTGTGAACAAAAATATACTTTTGAAACTGTTTTCAGGCTTGTAATATGATAGTAAAATAACATCTCTTTCAAAATTTTATATTTTTGGATTGGATAGGCTGTTTTGGGTTGTTTGTTTACATCTCACTAGAGGAACTCTTCATCTGTTGATTACATGAAGTGAGTTTTTTAGGTAAGTTGTTTTACTTCCTTTTTTATGAATTTTGCTGTTAACAATTTTAATTGTAACCTCCTTACTAAAAACATGAAAAAATTCATGTTACTACTTACTCCTACATTGAAAAGATAAAAATTAAGTTGTTAAGTCAAAGTAGCTTTGAGGTTATGTCCAATTTTTTTGACATTTTTTAATAATAAGAACATAGATTTTATTTGGTAACAGAAGTTACACAAAACATAAGTAACAGAGGTTACATATTTCATCCTATGGGATTTTTATTTTGAGAGGATGTAATTAGTAATAGCCACCATATGACTTTACCTAATCTGTATTCTAAATGAGCTTGACTGCTTATAATACCTCTCTCAGTTTATATTATGTCTTATTTTTTTTTACTTTTTGGATGGTTTTAAATATAGCTCTAAAGATTTAACAAAACCAGACAAACTTGATTTAGAGTAAGGATTTGTAAGCTTAGTACTTACGTAGACTTAGGTACGTCTATATGAAATAATCAGCCAATTTGAGAACTCTCTAGCCAATTGGAAATGAAACTGCGTATAATGTTCGCAGATAGGTAGATATAATTTGATTTTTGATTTTTAGGTTCCTACATGTAGTCTATATAAAACTGTTGATCTTTTTATTTTACATTTTATCAGTCAATACAGCCTATGGCCCCAATACCAAAAAAAAAGAATTGATGGCAAGACTGAAAAAGGGAAGACAACAAAATGAAACGGAATTGAATGAGTATCTAAACATGGCCAGAGAATGTTAAAAAATAAGACTTTTGTGAAAAGAAATACTATGTTAGCTTTGGAACTTGAAAAACAACGAGAAAAGACAAGAATCTAAGTTCAGAAGTGTAGATTGAAAAAGAAGATGGCAAGTATTGGACAGACTAATACACCGAATAAATCCAGTTCCAGTTACAAAACCTCTCAAAGCTTCATCAGACAGTGATGAAGAAAGCAGACCTTTAGGTTGCAATACTGTTCCTAGTCCATCACCACGAGCTAAATTGAATAGATAAGAACTAATGCCAAAACACATCACTTCTGGCACTTTTGTGAGGAAATAAAAGGCCAAGTTAAAAAGAATGTATACAATAATTATTAAGTTGCTGATTTTCAGAGTGGCGTCTGTGAAGAAGAAGGAGAGGTTTAAGTGATGTCCATGAGAGCGTGTGACAATTCAAAGAAAGTATTTAGAATGGATGAAAATGAAATTAATTTCATAAACTTTGAACAGATTAAGACAATATTAAAGACTCCAGAAAAGAAAGAACTGGTCTTAACAGTTTACAATATGTTTTCCAGAAGTCTATTAAAAAAGTGGGAGGCTTAACAAGGATCTCCAGATCAGATGTTGCATCATTGCTGTTGAGACTATTGATGAGTGTTTTACAAGCACCATGTTTTGTTTCTTGAAATTAATTACAGTTACACTACTTTGTTGTAATTACTACAAGATATTCTACTTTTTTTATTTCTCAAAAATTCTGAATTTTAATTACTTTTTAAGTTATAGAAGTAAAAAGTACTAAACGGTAGCTTTAGAAACTAGGCTAATTATTTTATTTTACTAAATATATGATTTCTTATCACAATTAGATCACATTCATTTCTAGTCATAACAAATTTTTTTCCTGTTAAATATCACTTGAAAATTAGCCTAATCTGAGTCATAATCATCCTAATTCTCATCCTGAATTGCACAGGTAACTTCCGTTACTCAGACTGAAACCTTCGTTACTTTTTTAAAATAGTTTATTCTCAGTTCTTGTATAGTTTTTTTTATAGAAACAACTCCAAATAAATAACGAAACTTTTGGGAATTTGATTATTTTTAAATCAAAATTTTATACAATCATGAACCGCAGGAATTCTAACTAACAGTTAAGCAGTCACGACATAGCCATGTGTGTGAGTAACCTCCGTTACCGTCTTTAAAAGGTGATTTGTTGGTTATTATTTGATAGATGGAAACTGACAGATACTAGGACCCTTGTGAAAAAAAAGTTATATTTGTGACATATTTTGTTTTAGAATAATTAAGTTTTAAACAATTTAGTAGTCTGCTTGAAACCTCCGTTACTTTAGAATGGCTGAAAATGAAAAGGAATATAGGAAGTTGTTATATGTAGAATTTTAAAAAAGAATCAAATACCTTGCACAAACATCAAATATTGATAAGAAGAATTCTGTGGTGTGTGTTGTGTAAATATAGATCCAAGTAACTACGTCAACAGCAAATGTTTATCACTTCAACAGCAAAGCTAAGATTAATTATTCCTAAATACATTGACTAAATAATACTTAAAAGAAATGTTTTTAAATATATATATAGCCACTATACTGTATATAGTATCTATCGTCATTAAACTGGGAAATATTAAATATAAATAACATATTCTAATTTCAAAAATAAACATATTTATTTTAAACACATTGTTATTTGTCACTTTAAAAAATATACACTTTTAATTATTGTAATATTTAATTAATGTTATTCTATAATGTAAGTGATTAGTTGAGATTATTTTTATATTTTGACTATTATTCAGGTTATATTATATATATATATATATATATATATATGTGTGTGTGTGTGTGTGTGTGTGTGTGTGTGTGTGTGTGTGTGTATGTGTGCACACTGTTCCAGTCGACAGTTGCTAATACTAAATTTCCACATTTGTTTTTGATTTCTACAGAAAGTTAGTGAATATATCCACATAATCCTTTATTTATTATTTTAGCCACATTACAGAACACAATTACAGCATAATTCCCCATGCCAGGTGGAGAGTCACAATATTCAAGTCTAGTCAAGAGTAAAACATATATTCAAACACCTCAACGTAACAATTTTTAGCTTACACTAATCATAAACTGGTTATATTCATCTATAGAATAAAAATAGTTTTCTTGCAATAGAAAAAGAAGAGTCATTCTAAAAAATTTTGGAAAGGCTATCTCTAGTTCAAACAATGAGTGTGTTTTGAGTTGCTCCTGGATTTTTACAGTTTTTATAAGGTTCATTCTAGTGTTTTTAGATGGAATTTGTGGACAAGCTAGAATTTTTAGCACTTATCAAGTTGGTGTAACTGGTTTTATTTTTTGACAGGTACTTTTGTAGATATATGTGTTTTTTAGTTTTCAATTAAGTAAAATAGGACAGAATTTAGTAGACATTTTGTACTTTATAATCAAGATAAGACAATCAATTGTGGAGGAAAGTAAGTCTAGTTGTTTACCTTACTGTTAGGCCTACAATAATAAATTGGACATTGGACTTAAGATAGAATTTGGTTTTATTTAATCTATAACTGGATATATTTGCATGATTTTTGGTGTGATCAACTTGGACTTATATTGTTGCTCAGAACCAGTTTTTATTGACTGAAATAATATAATAGTGGAGAAGTTAATTGATTATAAATTACAATGGAACAATGGCGGAAGATAAATCTATTTGTTCTAATTGTACAAAAAGTGTAAAATCTGCAGGCATTTGGTGTTGTAGATATCAATTATGGTCACATTTTAAGTTCCAAGGAATTAGTTCGGTTTTAAAAAAGTGCCAATATTTATTTGTGTGTTTCTTGTTGTGCTGAGGTTGCAAATTTGATAAAAATGACAACGGCACGTTAGTAATATAACCGAAAAAGATGATGATTGTTCAACCCTTAATGATGTACTACAACGAAAAAACTCAACACTTTTTTATGAGTTAAACTGTACGCTTCCCCTATCTCTTTTAAAATACGCACTGGTCTCAAATCCCGAAATTTTTTCTTTCAGGATCTGTTTTCGTGAGAAAAGAAATGAGTTATCCAATCCACTGGAAGTTTAGGCTTCTTTAATTTATCCAGTCTGGATTGTATATCTCCTTCAACAGTTTGAGTCACCCCAAACTGCCAGTACCCCCCCTTTTTTGTACAATACTTCCAGTAACTATATTTACTAACGTGTTCTTGAGAATACCTTTTTTAAATATAATATATCTTACCTTTTAAATAATAATATTTCCTGTAAGCATAAAACAAGGCTGTGGGGATAATTATAAAAGACAAGTCTTTGTGTTTTATATTTAGAAATTAACACCCATTTATTTTATTTTAAATAAAAGAAACAAAATCAAATTTCTTCTGACAACAAAATAACTCAAATTTTTTAACTTATATAATTAGAAAAATACAAAATTATTCTTCTGACAAACTTGTTATTTTTCTAATTTTATTTATTTTGATAGCAGTTAGGCAATTTATTAAATTTAAAATAAAAATTTAACGTTTTACTTTACTCTGTTATCTATGAATTTATTTTCTTTAATCACTGGACACTAATTTCTCAGTTAACAATAATTTAATCAGTTGTCCAGGATTATCATACAAATATTTTACTTATTTTTCTTACAATTAAATCATTTATCCCAGGAAAATCAGTACAATAACCTTATTGAATTTAATTTTAACTTTTGGCCAACTCTGCCCTAATAAGAAAAGAAATTTAGATGGTTTCTCAAACCTTGTCCGCCGTCTTGAAGATCCTGGTAATTAATTTTGCTCCTGTATGGTTGAATTGTTTTACTCCTCTGGTGTCTGGTTGCTGTGATGACGTTAAGATTGATCCATGTATCTCTTAGTATGTTTCCGGTGCCATGTTAATTAACATTACACACTGGATGTTTAAATTTTCACACTAATTCCACATTTCACTTTCTAAACTTTTGATTTTATTTTCATTTAAATACTTTTGTTTTAGCATTGACTATTTAATAACATTTTCCAAACAAATTTTCTAATTATAAATTTTAATTATATTCTTCTTAATTACTTAGATTCACTGTTCTGTCGGGCATAGTAACCCCTTACATTCTAGTAAAATTGTATATATGAGAGTGACTCCTGAGAGCCAGAGGTCTGTATATATCATGGCCAGATGTCTGTTGGTACGATGACTCCTCCCACTTCTACGTCACGAAGTCCTGGAGTTTAGAACTCTGCAGCTCAATACTTGCTACTATAGAAATCTCTATTGTCTTTTCTTTAACCTCTTCTAACAGTTTTCTGGAGATAATTTTCACTTTTTCTTGGTCAGCATTTTGTAGTCCTTCGTGTCAGCTTTCACGAGAATTTTGTGTGATGTTTTTCGGTCCGCCCGTTCTCCCGCAATTCCTTACGCAATGATCGACGTAATTTTCAATTTTTATTTTTCACACCTTTTGATTTACAGTTTTGAAACTTCACCATTTTGTTGAGTTTCCGAAATAAATATACTGGTCGTAACAAAGATGCTGTCTGACCTTCCCGTCTTACGTAATTTCACACTATCTTGTTTAGGGGTATATTTTTTACTGATTACCCTGGGACTTACATATTCTTTAGCATATATTATTGTAACCATGTTTTATTAATTTTATTTTTATTCGTTTTCACACAAGGGCCTTTCTATTTTATTCAAACTTTGATTTTTTACTTTAATTCCTTATTAAACTTTAATCTTTTAACTAAACCTATACAACACATTTTCAAAATTTAAGTTTTATTCAATTTTCAAATTATACCATTTCTTCTAACTTTTATAATGTTGATTTTTTCAACAATCTTTTATTCTTATAATTCTTTATTTATTACAGAAATTCCAAAGTGTTTTGAATTTGATTAATTTTGAAAATTTTCTAATTCTTCATGTAAATTTTCTGTAGCGCATGTTAGTTTATATGAAATAACCATAATAAATCTGTATTGCGTACAATTTGTACTACAATTGCACATCCTTTAACATTATTATTTCATATTTTCATAATTCATCAAATATGAATTTTTTATTCAAAATCTACCGACATACAATTTTACTGTGAAAACGAGTAGGCAAAAGTTGACTTTAGACCTAGCCATAGTTGGTTACAATTCAGCCAAACCTTGTATTAGGATTAAATTTTGATTTTTCTATATTTTTACCAAAATATAATCCCATACAACGAATTTCCGTTGTAGTACTTAGGAGAGAAATAGGGACCCTAAACAAATTACTATCTCAGCAATCCAAATGCGTAGATGAACTAAGGAAGGAATAAAACTTGGCAATAAAACTTCTGAATAGAGAAGAACAAATTTTGGTGTTAGAAAAAAAAATGAAGAAAACGGTAAATGGAAATACTTCTGTAGCCACAAAAGAAATAAAAAACTATTGAACCTCCACTTATTCAAAATAGATTTAGCTGAACCATCCTTTATAAACACTATAAACAAAAAAGAGTCAATTATGGAGAGAAAAAAAACAAAGGAATGATCAGAGAAACATTTAAAAACATAAAAGAAAACTTATTTATTTCCAATAAAAGGGTATCTGATCAAAAAACAAAGAAAATTATCCTCGTAATGGGTGATAATCATGCTCGAAACATTGCACAGATCTTAAGTAATACCTTGGTGAAGGAATATCAAGTGTCAGGGTTTGTTTATCCCAATACAAAGCTTGAGACTGTTGTCAAAGATATACAAAAAAATACTAATGAATTCACTCCTAGGAATTGTGTAGTTATTTTTTGTAGTGCCAATGATATAAAATTGGGAAGTAATTTTATACAGCCAATAAGAGCCTTAAATCTAATTGTTCCAATAACCCTCAAGACAATTAAGGGTCATAATAAATACAGTTCAAGCATCAAGTGGTAAAGTAATTAGGAAACATTATGTGGACCGTGCAAATGATTGTATTCATAGTTACATCAACCTTAAACATAAAGCTTAAGAATGTTGCAATCAACTTTTTAAATGAGCGACTTTCTCTTAAAGATTTTGCAAAAAGTAAACATTTGAACAGCCATGGTAAAAGAATCTGTTGTGAAAGGATTATAGAACATGTCAAGACTAATAGACCTAGAAACTGAAACTTTTTTCAAAAGTGGTTAGCAAGTTCGAAATGTAGTGAAGTAAACTCAGATAATATACCTCAACATAAAATTACTTTTCTAGATAAGTGTCTAACACTTACTTGATGTTTTAGTAGTAACTGAGCTCGCTTTTCCAGATTGTGTCATTAATTGTTTTTGTATTGAAGGTTACTTTATTGTAAACAGTTATAGTAGAACTATTCAAAAGGGTGGGGGTGTGGCTCTTTTGCTAGGTATGGTGTTGTCAGTGAGCCTTTTACAAGTTTTGATTCTCTCTGTTATGAGGGGCATTTTGAGCTGGCTGGATATAAGGTTGCATTGATGGAGGATTCTTTCATTGTTTGGGAATATATAGACCTCCTAAAGGGAATGTAGCTGTTTTTTTTTAGTTTTTTTTTAATACGTTGTTTTTCAGTATTTATATGATTAAAATGTTTATTTTCTTTTAAGTTCTGGGTTCTGAGAGACCAAAAAAGTAAATTACAAGATACTTTAAGTGTTTTTGGTTGAGAGAGATTGTTGAGCTCACCTACTCGGGTGACTAGATCCTTAGCTACTTATATAGACAATGTAATTTCAAATATTCCAAAAAATAGGATTTAAGTAAGTAACATTTAGTCGGAAATCTGTGATCATTTTGCGCAGGTGATTAGGGTCATGGGGATGTCTCCCAAAGTGTCCAGATCTCAGAATAGGATGGTTAGGGATTTGAGACCGGAAATTATATAAGAACTAAAACAATATTTACAAAATGAGAAATGGAATTTTTTTTAAACATAATAGTAAAGATACCAATAAAAACTTTGAAAAATTTAATAACTTTTTTTTATGTACCATTTTATTTATTTGTAATTGTTGATTTTAATTGTTTGTTTTGTAATAAATTTGCTTTTAAGAAAATGTAATTGATTATAAAAATCTTTTGAAATATTGAGAATGTTATGACTTGGCCATACAATGTAACTTGTGAACGGCTGTAATAAATGAAATGTAATGTGTTAGGATAACTGTGATAACATTGTAGACTTGTAAATTTTATAAAATTAGTTTTAACGAAATATACAATTCTGAGTATATATATATATATATATATATATATATATATATATATATGGTAAAGGCAATATTTTATATTTTTGGAAGATTGGTTTACACAATTCATAATAATTTAGTTTGAATATCATTCTGTATTAAATGTTTACATATCAACAAGTTCTTTGAAAACAATTTTTTGGTACCATACAAACTGTAACATATCAATATTGTTGTTGCAGGTATTTATGTATAAAATATGTTTACTAAGAAGCTTCAATGAATCAAATGCTATTAAAAGAACAACTCTTGTATATTTGTAAATTTACCTTGAAACGACGCTAAACATTTTGTCGAAATAGGTTAAATCTATTATTTTTTATGAGAAAGAAATTTAGCTAAGTCTTTTGTTATGATTTTAAATTACTTGGCTCACCTGCTTTGCAAATATATAGAAATACTTGTAAGAAAAGCCTACTTATTATCACAGATAGAATGTAAAAGTTGACAATAAATGATTTTATCATTTCACACCATTAGTTGATGTGACATGTTAAAATTCTACATATTCCACATAGGTGTCCATATAGTCTCAGAACAGGTCAATTTCTTCTGAGTATTCCAGGTTTAGACCTTTGTAAAGCAAATGAGATTGTTATATTGATTTTTCTTCCACATACATCAAACAAGTTGAAGCCACTGGACCATTTAAAAAATTCTCCAGTTCTGCTGTCAATTCTTGGATGAATTCAAACCCAAACATGATATTAAATATTTATGTACTACCAAAAATGTACTGTGCTGCTTGGGACTGAGGAGCTACCACTGAAAATATAAAATCTGGTTTTAAGGCTACAGGTATTGTATGCCCTTTAAGAGAAATATCTTCTTTAAATAGAACTTTTTACCTTCAGAAGTATCATATCAGCCTCTTCCAGTTGGTAAATTTTTGAGCAAGTGACTTCTCAGGTACTGACTTCATCTGTTAAATGCCCAGAATCTTCAATAACCTCCAGACCCATTGCTTCAACCAGCAACAAACACATCAGGAGCTACTGCTATTACACCCAAAAATTGCCTCTCCCTAGAGGAAAACCGCTTAATCGTGGTCGTAAATAAGGTCGGTGTTATATGATTGCAACTCCAGATAAAGAAGAATTAGAGAAGAAAAAGGAAAAATATTTTGTCATCATCATCACCTAGTGAAGAAAATAAGGATTATTTATACAAATAGTCAGGAGAGTTCTGCACCTTCTGAATATAATAATTATGAAGAGAGAGGGTGGATATTGTCAAAATATTTATGTAGAAGATTTTTTCATTGTCAAATTTCCTAAAAAAAAAGACAGTGTTATATTATATTAGTATAAAAGTGTTAATTATTCAACCAATTGAATATCAAATTAAATTTCTTTTAAGGCTTGTTTTTCCAACAATTGAAGGTCATATATATATATATATATATATATATATATATATATACTAGTGAACAGAAAGCTTTTTGTGTTTTACAGTTTGCAAAGACGGAATCTGTAGTTACTGTGCAACGTGCGTTCCGTATTAAGTTCGGTTGTGATCCTCCAGGTGATAATAACACCATAGATGGTATCATCAGTTTGAAGATACCGGTTGCCTTTGTAAGGGGAAGAGTATGGGACGACCAAGAGTTAGTGAAGAGAGCGTTGAGCGAGTGCAAGAGTCGTTCACACGTAGCCCACAGAAATCCGTTTGGAAGGCTAGTCGTGAATTAGCAATCCTGTAACGACTGTTTGGAGAGTTTTACGTAGACGCTTACAAATACGTTCTTATCGTTTGCAGTTGTTATAGGCTCTAAAGCCTGCAGACCATGGTTTACGTGCCAACTTTGCTAATGAAATGTTGTTAGATGACGATGATGATTTTCTGGATAGTGTCATCTTCAGTGATGAATCGACCTTTCACCTTAGTGGACATGTGAACACTCATAATGTACGGATTTGGGGCTCACAAAAACATCTTCGCGATTATACAAGTGCAATGTGACTCCCCTATATTGAATGTTTTTTGTGCTATATCCCGGCAGAAAGGTTATGGGCCTTTCTTTTTTGGCGAAGCAACTGTAACTGGTACTTCTTATCTTGATACTCTACAGTTATGGCTCTTCCCTCAGTTGAAAGATGATGAACAAGAGAACTTCATTTTCCAGCAAGATGGTGCGCCGCGTCACTGGCACAACGAAGTACGCGATTGGTAGAACGTTACTGTACCCAACCGCTGGATTGGCCGCAAAGAGTTTGTTTTGCATGGCCTCCACGGTATCCTTTTGTTATCTGCTAGGAGAGGAATAAACTTTTTTAATATAAAATATGTAAAGAAATTTAATATCTAAGAGTTGTTAAAAAAAATTACAAAGAAATTATAATTATTTGCTAATTAATAGTTAATTTAATAATTGCTTTATAATATACGTTAAAAAAATACTTAAAATAATTTTCTTTCTACTGAAACTCTGTTTTATCATTCTCCTCTATTTGTTCAATAAAACCCCGCTAGTGGGAATAGTTGACAGTTTACACTTATATGATTTCTTCTCTTAGAGTTATTCTAGTGGTTATTAGATGCATTATATATAATTTATTTATATTTTTATTTACGTTTAAATGTGATTTCTAAATGTGTTTTTAAAAATTATTTTAATATATTGTAATGTGATAAAGTGTTCTACTTGTTCTGATGATGCCTGACAAATAAGCAAAGCAGCTGTAAATTAGTAGTTTATATAAGACTGCTCAGGGAAGTAAAAGATTTTTAATATATCATTATATATTACCAATCATCAAGATTGGTAATATAACATAAGATTACACCAACATAACTGAATTATTATAGATGTTAGTCTTATTCTTGATTTACAAGATTACTGACAACAGATCCCTTTGTTGTATGTTATGTTATAGTGTGTTCCAAAAGACATTCCACAGTGAATTTAAGATTTAAACAAAGCAAGAAAATATATTCAATGGTATCAAAATTTTAAACAACAAAAAGGAATTAAATAAGGGTGGTTCCATCTATTTAGCTAGATTAGTCCCCAAAGCATATTTTATAAATCACAAAATATACACACATTTCCTTTTCATTGAACTGTTCTAAACAATAACAAATACTCAACAAAATGGCATTAATTCTCAAACCTCTTAATGCTTCAAAGTTTTAAAAGAATTTTCATCAATGGTCTAAATGAAAAATGAACTCATTCTCATAGAAGTTCTAACTAACCTCGGCCAATATGAACTAAATCAATTTACCGTTTCATAAAGAACAGAAAAACAGAGGATTATAACTGGTATCTGCAAACAAGCAAAGTAAGTATACTCTTGTAGGTATGTTATCTTTAAATTTCATAAGGGCCCAACATTTTTTAGTATACTGAAAGTTTCATAAAATAACAGAAATTTTATCTTGTTGAAATTTTTTATTTTGTTTCTCCACAAAATGTCTAATAAAGATGAATATAAAATCATAGTAATTTCATTATGGAACCCATTATGTTACCTTGAAATTCAAACATTAACTAAAATCTCATTAAAATGTATAAATTGTCTCTCCATAAACAGATGTTTTTGTAATTTATGCAGAATGGATGGTTTCAAAGTTTGTCTAATAGAAAATCTCTGCTTAGGTTGGGTCACCACTTTAATTTCTATTTGCTGTTTGAAATTTTTTAAACACTAAAAATATAATAGTTTCTTAACTTATATAAATATCATTACTTACAAGTTCACTAGGGAAAGGCTTTGTATTTCACAACTGACTGAATCTAGGGTATGTGTATTGAGTTCATTGGCCTGAAGTATGAGGGGCAGTGAAAAAGTAAATTGCACATGTTTGTATTGCTCTTTGTTAATGGTTCATTTTGATTACAACTGTTGATAACAATGTTTAAAGTCCTGTAAAATAAAGGACTATACAATTTTTATGATCTCATTGTTGACAAATACGAATAATAATGTCGCATCACCTGGAAGTTGTATCCAAATTGGAAATCTATGCTGTTACTTGTTTTCTGTGGGTCAAAAAGTAATTCATCAGCAGTTAAGTGAAGTTTATACTGAAAAAGCTTTTTCTCGCCAGGCCATTACAAAATGATGCAAGTTGTTTAAAAATGGTAGCAGTGAAATTGAGGATTAGTGTAGGCAAGCAAGGTCTTGATTTTGGTCAGAGATGGTAATGTTCAAAAATTGATTCTTGCTAACAGAAGATTTAAGTAGTACAAAATTGCAACTGAGGTGGATATTTTTTATAGAAATGTGCACAGTATCATCTGCAGTTTCAAAAAGTGTGCGCTCATGAGGTGCCTCGCTTACTCACTGCAGAACACAAAGAGAAGCATTTTCAATCGGCTCTGCAGTTCTTGCTTTATTATGACAGAGAAGGAAATCAATTTGTGGACAGACTTTTGACTGGAGATGAGAGCTAGTTCAATCATTTCAATCCTGTAACAAAATGAAGTTTACACGAATGGAGACATGCTCAATCTCCTCCTCCAAAAGAGTTTAAACAGGTTTCATCAGCAGGGAAAGTGGTGTTGACTTTTTCTAACAAAGTGTAGTGCATACTGAGTTCATACCGAGAAGAACAACAATTAATGCGGCAACATACCTTGAAATCTTAAACAGACTAAGAAATACAATTAAAGGCTGCCACCCAGGAAAACTGTCACAATGTGTTGCTTCTCTATGACAATGCAACACTTCATTCTGCTTGTGTCACAAGAGGCTTTATACAGCAGAAGTTCAAATGGGAAGAATGAGAAAATCCTTCGTATAGTCCAGACCTTGCCCCTTGTGATTTCCATTTGTTCGGTCCAATGAAATAAGCTCTTGCCAAACAGCGATTCAGAAATGATGAAGTTGTGAAAAATGCAGTAAGAGAATGGTTGTCAGAAATTGGACCCAATTTTTTAAATGAAGGAGTTGAAAACCGTGTTACTCGATATGATAAATATCTGAATCAAAATACGATTTATATAGAAAAGTAGAGTTTTATTGTAGCTTCAGAATAAATAGAAAAATGTTTTTAATTTTTACAACTTTTAATTTTTTTTTAGACTAGTGCAATTTACTTTTTAACTGTCCCTCATATTTGGTTAAAATTGTTCTTTAAATTAAAAATGTCAAAGTATATTTGGCTGTTATCAGTTTATGGTGCGAATTTGTAATCCTGGAATCTTTGGGTATAGTTTTAAAAATAAAACAAATTGTTCATTCTATAAATAAAATGGTCACTTCATTTTCTTTATTTAATCATACAATCACAATTCATTTCCTAAATTACAAATATACAAAATGTAATAAATGGTCATTCCCAAATAACATTATGGAACACACTATTATATATAGGCACAAATAGTTTTTGATTAGACACCTTAAACAGTCTTTTTAAATAGCGCTTTTTACATATTAAATATAATTATACAAAATATTTGGATATTAGCATATATATACAGTACAAAAAAAAAACATTTAATTACAATTAAGCATCACATATACATTGCACAATTGCATTTTGTTTATAATTTTTTTTTCAAAAATGCTCAAGAGATCTGTAAAATGTTAGATTTTTCATCATTCCCAAAACAACTAAAAGTAGTTGTTTTTATTGAATTAATAATCGTACAACTTTGATTACTACTATAATATATACAGTTTTGGATTTCTTTCATTTTAAATCTTTTCGTATATTTACTATTTTATGAAACAAACTTACTTTTAATTTGAAATTTAGATCTACACAAAGAATTATATATCTAACAATTTTAAATATTTATTATGCCTTTTAAAATATGAGCATATTTGTGGAAGATTTATATTTTCTTAAAGTGCATAAACTAAAATTATCATATTAAAAAAATCAATTAGATTCTTTGTTAAAAAAATGTTATTTAACAAAATCATATGACTAGATATGATTCTATTATTTAACTTTTAATAAAGGGAAAAGATTTAATTTTAGATTCTGAACAGAGCTGAATGATTTAAAAAATTTATTCCCCCCCCCCCCAGAGCTTCTAAAAACCGAAGCATTCATACATGGATATAGAGAATTTCATTTATACATAAAAGATCTAAACTGGAAGATTATAATTACAAATTCAACTTCTTAGCTTGTAGGTGATTTGTTATTTTTATCTTGGAATTGTTTGATTGCTTAAGATGATTTTTATCTTATATCATGGCAGCTCATCACAGAACGTAGTGCAGCCCTGTTCACCTAAACTTACCTATTAAATCTTTCATTTTACATTTAATTCTGTTAATATAAAATTACAATTACTTTCATTAAATTTAGATTATTATGAACATCCTACAGGTACTTGTACTATCCCAAGAATTATAAACAATACAAATTTATATATTTTCAGTAAAAATCAGTTACGCTACAACAAAGATGTTTATAGGACGGTTGTTATGACAATCACACTTCTTACCTAACATATTGTTGCTTCAAATGAAGTAAATTTTAATCCTGTTTCATAGTAGAGTACAAATGCCATGATTGAATGTGGGAAGCTGTGTTTCGGTGATTATCATACTAGATAATGATTTTTTACAATATCTCCCACAAATGGTACAGTATTTATTTTATAAAGAGAGAGAAGTTGTGAACAATACTTCTATTATACATAAATAAAATTACAACACTTAAGGATAAACAGTATTAAAACCATGGTATCGAGAGTTATCGGAGGTTATTTCAATGAAGTCTAGAAACTATTAAAAAAATTAATAAATACATGATCATTTTATGAAAACATCATTAATAAATTAGCAAGTTTGAAGGACAGAAGAATTGACCATATTTTTCAGAAATAAAAACTTATTAATATTAACACAGCATATTTGATTTTGCAGTTTTAAAGTCATTGGATAATGAAAGATTGTTTATATTATTGATAGTTTTATCAAACATTTGCTACTATTTGTAATTTGATCAGGTTTTTCCAGATCATGTTAGGTTTCTTTCTTAGATTAATGATTTTAGTTTTGGTTTCCAACATGGCCTTTGGCTACTAAGCTTAAGTTGTCAATTTTCACATTTATCATGTTCTAGAATTATCACGTGATAATGGCAGTTGATACATATCCTCGAAACTTTCTAAATTAGGTTCAATATACACAAAAGATGACAAATGTCCAATTAAGCTATATCAATAATAAATTATTTTGTCACAAATTTTTAAATACAGAAATCTATATTTGTACCACTATTATTGGTCAAACTAAGTATATTCCGCATCCCCATCTGAATTTCTGTCACCAACACACATATATATGTAGTATAGAGAAAGTTTTGTGATTGGTCAAAAAGATCTAACTTTTTTTTCCGTAGTCTACAAAAATTAAATTAAATGATTGTATGTTTAGTAACCTCTACAGTGTGCTGCAATCTAAATGGGTGGAGAGATTTCGATTAAAGAAAAACTATTTTTTGTTTGCTTAGGCTTTGGCATTATGTGGAAAAGTTAGTCAATGGATGCACACTGTTTAATCAGTCTTGAAAGGCACATAATTTATTATATAAGAATACATTTTAAAATTTTATTTCATATATACAAGAACTGTTGCTATCTTAGGTGCAAAAGTGGTCTCTGTCAATCTTATTCCTAACCAACAATAATGAAAAATATTTCACTAGTATTAGCCTATCTGTTAATTTAGTTTCGGTTTTGTGTCTAATAAAAGTAAAATACACATTATGTACAAAAATATATACAAAAATCAACATATATATGTCACAAAAATATAATATAAAAATACAATATTAACAATCAATATAAAGTACAAACAAGTCAAAATGTATTACAAATCTTTTTCTGAATTATACCAATTTTTAATTCATAAGCACAGATAGGTCAGGTTTTAAAATTATAATTTAATTTATATTGTCAATGTTTCCAACCTAAGTATCAGATAGTGAAAACTATGTACGCATCTACTGAGCCAACTCCTAACGATAGCATGTAGGCCTTTAGAAACTAGCACTTCACTGAAATGTTAAAAGAAGACTATACAAATATTCACAGAGATCTTTTCTAAAGAAAAATAAATTACTTAGAATTAGATGGATTTATATCACTCTCAGTCCAATTAACAACTAGAGGCTTTTTATAAGTTAACTTACTGTTAACAGCCATCGGGACTGAAGACAACAAAGCACAGGTTGAATGAGACTCAAATGGGACGTTCTGCTCTTGCTGGAACAGATTACAATTGTTATTCGTTGGATTTGACGATTTATGTAAGTCAATTAAGTTTGGTTGCATTTCGACCTGCGAACTTACATGTAAAGGAACTATAGGCACATTTGTGTCGGGTATATTTTGAGAGAAATTTAATTTAGCATTCGCTTCATTTTTTTCCTTTTGATGACAACTATGTAAAACATTAACACCCTGTCCATGGTTTATTGGACGATTGATGGCACTATTTGTTAATGAACTGTTTGTAGAATCATTGTGATGTTGTAATAGCAATGGCATTTTCTTATGGACTATGTTACCGTTGATCTCGTTCGGATGAGGTATGTGGAACTGATGTACGAGGCTACGACCATTCAGGCTGACTGGAGAGAAAGCACCATGTTTTGCTCTGTAACAAAATTTTGTATTAAAATGGTCATTAATGACAAAATGAATGAATTAAAAAGTATAGAAATATTAGTAATAATAATTATTGTCAGAAGATATTTGAACTTTTTATTTTATTATTATTGTTTTTCTTCTTTCTTTAATAAAACTTAACTATAGTTTATTTTTAAGTATAAAACTAAAGTCTATTAAGTTCCCAATGGTAAAATTTTATATCATTACAAATGAAATATCCTCACCAGTGATTATCTCTTTTTTTATTTACTAATTAATAAGAGATTTTTTTATGTTCATAATACATAGTTGCATTTCTTATTTATTGAATTATTTTTGGGAATTTAACAAAGTTAGGGTAATAACTTATTAGCCTTCAATGTAGATGTGAAACTTTGTTCAGTGTTATACAAACATCAATTACAGCAAATCTATTCTTAGTTTCATCTTTAGTTGGCAATGAGTATTAAATATGTATTTCTGTAATTGATATTACTTGACTAAATAACATCATCAGCTAAACACAATAGGTAATGCTTAATCTTGTATTTTGAGAGAGGGGGGAGAGAGAGAGGGAGGGAGAGAGAGGGAGAGGGAGGGAGGGAGGGAGGGAGGGAGGGAGAGAGAGAGAGAGAGAGAGAGAGAGAGAGAGAGAGAGAGAGAGAGAGAGAGAGAGAGAGAGAGAGAGAGAGAGAAAGAGAGGGGGAGAGAGAGAGAGAGAGAGAGGGAGAGAAACAATAAAATCATAAAATAAAACTGGTTACCTTCCTTATTAAAAGTGAAAATAGAAAGTTTGTGGCAGTCCTACTTTTTCATTATGGCCAGGAATGTATATCCCAAAAAGTGGATTAGGCACTTGCCTAAAACAGCATGCTTCAAGGGGTGTCAAAATTTCTTTAAAATATATTAAGAAATATTTAGTGTAAAATACTTAACTACATAGTTTTAGTAATAAATACTAAACAAAAAAATGGGATTGGCATTAAAGTATGTAGTCCTTCCTTTACTGTTTATTTTTTCAATTCAATCTGAATTGGATGTATTAGTGTAAACTCTATTTACTTTTCACTGCCAACAAAACTTAATGAAAATGTCGTGTTGAATGAGGAGATATACTATATTTCTTTAGCCCCTTCACTAAAATGAACACATGATTCTTTATTAAAAATTCATATTACATTTATCATTTTGTTATCACAGGTTAAACTCACCTCAGTTTAGCAGCAAGCACTCTATCATCAATCGTGTCAGAACGGAGGATTTTGATAGCTAAGGCAATGAGAATGAAAAGTATTAGAACACCACAGATTGGAACAGCTATCGTAGCAGCTCGGAACCAAACTTCTGCATTATTGTATCCTGTAGTTTGTCTATAGTTGGACACTTTGTTGTATCCTCGTTCGGAAATATTTACCAATGAAGATGCTAATGAAACAGAAAATAAAAATGGTTAGAGTACTCTGTTTAAAAATTATTGATACCTGATATTAAATTATTACTTTTTCATTAAATCTAAAATCTTTATTATAATTCTGATTTTCTAGATTCCTATTAAAACAAAATTTCACTTTGAGATCTTTACTTCAATCTCTTTTGCGAACATGTCTATTTTTAGAAGCATTTGAATAGCATGGTAGAATATTAGAGTCTCACGTATCTAAGTTTATAGCTGAAATTTCAAATTTTTGAAATAGTTGAAAACTTTTAATTTCATATCTATCTAAGACACCAAGTGGGAAAATTAGAGGATGTTCTGACAAGAACGTATAGGGGATTCGAGGAATTCTAGCTGAATGTATAACTATTTTCATCTCTTACGCACTTTCATTTTTCCTATCATGTCTTTCTTAACCAACTCTCGTTCTTTTCTGACCCTGACACTATTCGAGTATTCGAGGATTAGAAGTCTATATTTTATGTTCTTTTCTTCCTATTTTTAAAGCGATTATGACCGAGTGGTTTTTCGCCTTTAAATAACAAAAAGAAAGAATGCAAAAGGCAATTAAAATTTTTAATTTGAACAATTTTTTCTTATTATAAGGTAATTATTAATTTGCCTAAAATTTGTGTTAGTGTATTTTTGTCACTCTAAATGTAATTTAAAAAATTGATGTTACTCCAAATTAGTACAATTATTAATGTAAAAACCAATAATATGTTTGAACTCAGTGTCTTATTTTTTAGCTGAAAATTATACACAGGAAATGTGATATCAAAATTTTAGCACCATCTTTAATACAATTGGGAGAATAAAAAACAGGATAGTGATAAACTTTTATCAGAATATATATAATAATTACCCCAAGGAGATGATCAGTGGACATTTCATAGTCTCGGGGGTCAGAATTTCCATGATGGACATTAAAATAAATATAATTCATACCATTGGAAATTATGTTAATAATGTTGAACTGTCTAACAAAGGACTAGGCCTACATGAAGCTTGCATATCCTGATGTACCATAATGTCAATTACAATTACATTTCACTCTCGCAGAGTTTTAAAGTCTGTGTGGAACGCTAATATTACATTTGTTTCGTCTACCAAGACTTCTGTAGGACATTAAACCCAACTAATAAAAGAACAGCTCAGATGTTTATTAAGTTGTCCGAATAATGGCCATCCCATTAAAATGATTTATAACTCGTTTTGTTTTTTAAGGCCATTATAAAAAGTACTAGAAACAATCCCGGCCAAACGTCAACCAAATTAACTTGGTGACGAAGGGAAACTGAACCTGAAGAAATATTTCTACTTTTGACAGAGCATGTAGGTTTATAAATGGAAGCTCAATCGGTATCAATGCTTAGTTAATTTGTCTCCATTTGTTTAATTTAATTAGATAAGAAGGTAGAATATGAATTCCAAGTAGAAAAGAAAAAACATTTTATGCCAACCAAAAATTATGGGGATGTTGAATTCAATTAAAATTAGCCGAAGAACAAATAAATTTAAATTTGTGGTTGCATTTTTTATCAGGTAAAAATTCAAATTTAAGATTTTAGACTTTGACCATCAGAACCTTACTTCTATACTAATTCTTATTAATTTAAAATGTGTAACAATTTTGGAGCTTTCACTCACCAAAACACAATTTTACACAATAAATACTACTTGTTCATGACATTTTAATGACTATGTCATCATCTTATATTATTTACATTTACACAAACTTTACAAACAATCTTATGTTCAAGCAACAACTAAAGATTGGGTTGTTCATTCCCATAAACCATTAGATCATCATTCTGTTGTAATGCTGCAAACCCCTTTTAATTCCACTTGTTTGTAGTTGCTTGTATATTGGTAGTTCAGTGATTTATTTTTTCTAATCACATTTGTATTTAATCTTAGTTATTTTAACTGCTCATGCCTATCTTTAAAGGATGGGTTCCTTTCTCTGATTACTACTTTTAGTTTTTGTGTTGGGCACTAGGCTGTTAATACTATGTTGTCATTTTTCATTTTCTAGGTAACGGGATTGGATTCATACTCTCGGTATGTCTATGATAGTTTTTATATACACAAATGATGGCAAATGTTCAATTAAAAACCATAAAAATAATATGATGACTTAGTGTCAAAACATCAACCCAAATCTTTAAAAATGAACGATGCTACCAGTCATAGATATTTATATAACATAGATGAAACAAAACTATGAAACACTTTCTATGTAGGGGTCGAAGATAAATTGATTTATAAAAAGACTGTAGTTAAGTTATTACTGCTTGTTCCTCAAATGAAGGAAGTTATTAATGAGTCTGACATAATGAGTTTGAAATTCATCCAGTGGAGGTCAAGTCATGCAATGTTTGGTCACTGCATGGGGTCTGTAGCATTAGGGGGTCTGTCAGCATCAGCCACAGTAAAAGTAAACTTGTCCACAGACCCCATGGAGTTTGATAAACCAGATACATAATACAAAATAAAACAAGAATAAATAAACATAATGATTTATAGACAGATGGTATTGTTTTAAATGGTGGATTAAAGAAAACTGGTTTTGACTGAGTTTGAAAGCTGGATAGGGTAGGGTTGGTTAGTTGTATTTAACAATGGAAAGAATGTGACTGTAATGTTTTAGTTAGTGGGTTTCCTTATTGAACTGAAAGTAGTTGTTTATGTAGTTATACACAAAATACACAAATACACAAACACACACACACACAAATTGTTCACAAAAATAAAAGTTTCAGTTAAGTATTAGTGACTGCCTGTTGGAAGAAACTCTGCATAAATCATCTTCCTTTCAACTTCTTCTTTTTTTTTGAATTTCTTCATCCATATTATAATAAATAAATATTTTAATTTTTCAGTTAAAAGTGTACAAATATTTATACATAAACAACGAAGTTTGTTCAGTACAGTTATTAGTATTATCAAATATTATGTAATAATGAAAATTAACTTCGTTTTAAATTTAAAACGCTAATAATAATTGGATATATATTATTATTTATAATACAATTTATTTCATAAAATTTATTATGTTGATTGAATAATAATTATTGGATCTGTTTAGCAAGATAAGGGTAGAGGAGAAGTGATTGTACAGAACTAGTCATACAAATGCTTTATGCATGACATTTGTATCAATTAATGAACACAGCGTCATTTTAGCATCACCAACAGTAATAATATAGAATTAGGTACAAACATGCTTTGTATGTTGTATCAAATAATGTAATACCATGAGAGTAACAATTTAACCATCACTTTAGCAACATGATGAAAACCAGTGCTGAGTCAGCCAAAAAAGAGCAGAAAATATGCATCAGCTCATACTTGTACTTGGGAACCAAAGTGATACAAAATGTATTTCATACTTTGACTGTACCAACAGTCAAGTTGATATTTAGACACATATTTAGTTGCAATGGTCTGTGAATGGCTTAGGCTTGCTAGATAGCTCTTCAATAGAGTAATGTGTTCATAACATAAACTCTTATGATTTTAAAATAATAAAATTCATCTCTAATGTAACCTCGATTTGATTTTATGTAAGTGTAATGAGCTATTCATAATTTTAAAAAATTGGTAATAACATAACAGATATTATTAAAATTGGTTAAACATTAAAAAAAAAACTGACCTTCAGTTTAATTAGGAATGTTTTTATAAATTATAAAGAATTTCAAATTATTGCCATATATATTTACATCTTTGAACAATTGATGTATAACTAGTAATTCTTAAAAAAATTATTAATAAAATTTATTTTTCAGTAGCATGTTAACGCCAATTGTAATGGGTTTGATCATATAATGACTCTATGGTAGAGGCTAGGTATGCTAGATAGCTTTTCACTCGGGTAATATGTGATAAGCAGATTAAAATTCCCATCACTGTTGTTTTATCTGTCTCAACCAAAGTTCGCTACTAATTGTAACTTCCTAATTTCCCTCACAAAGCTAGGTCAACTCTGTAAAGCTTGAGCGCCCATGGGGATTGAACCCAAAATCTCTCACTCGTCAAGTTAGAATGCTAACCATTAGACCAGCCGAGAGCACGGACTGCCATATTGGGTATAATTTGTGTCTTATGTTACAAATAAATATGAATCTAAATAAATTTTTTACTCTTCCTTTTTTTATTTGGTTTAGGATGCTCTGCATTAAAGCAAAATAACTTTAAAATAAATAATAAATTAAAAAATCTATTACTCACCCAGGAAAGTATCAGGTCTATCAACATGGTTACAGAGGTCCTGATGACAACAAAGGAGTAAAGATCTCGGGTGACTGATCTTTGCGCTTGGTTCATTTTGACACTGATCTTGACGCTCACTGAAATAATTTAAAGAAGATTATTTATACAATTTTAAATATATGAAATAATTAGTCCAAAGTAAAATTATAAAATATGATTTCTGAGCTTAAAAAAATATGTTTATATGATGAAGCAAGATTTCAGGAAATATTATTTTAATTATTAGTATATAGACAAGGTTAAAGATAATGTGGTCAAATTGTTTTTATAATTACTGCAGATGATTTAATTATAGAAATCTGACATGTCAACATTTTTTACTATAATAAACTTTGATAATAAATTTGTATATTAGACTAAATATAAAATACAACCAATCTTATGATTCTAAGATAAATATTTTAATTTCTTCTGAATAGTCAAGAGTAGACACAACTGAGTAGGGTTTCAAACAAAGTTCCATTTTACATTTCCACATAGCATAGTATAAGCTCATTGTACACCCCAAAGACCTACTAGCAAGGAAACCCAATGGCTGTGCCTTCAATAAGGCTAAGGAGTTTTCGCCCGATCTTAGCATCAGAATCATTACCTGGTTGTGAAGCTCCAAATATGGTCCTTCTAACCTCTTTTCACGTTCTAGGATGATATGTTTAGCAATTTATTGGCAGTCTCTTCAGACTGTTTACACAGCCTAAAAAAACAGGATCATTATTGATGATCCGGAGTGTTGCTAAATGTATCATGAAATGGCCGTGCCCAGTAAATAGTGCCATAACTTTTTCTGATGACCTCTACTCAACTTCACTAAGCTGAACATTGGTGGCTTGGACAATCTTTTTACCGAGGATTTTCCCAGAGTAATTCTCCACGTCTTGACAATACCTAACTTTGTACCATCTCTTGATGTACTCATTAACATGCATGGCCGCATGACCAGGTACCCAGCTTAGGTTTACGGAGTTATGGCAAGATAGTGTATTAAGAGCCTGATAGCACTCCTATAGCAGTTTAGAAGAGATTTGATTTAAAACAAGAACCTTATGGGCAGCTTGGCTATCGGATAGAGTCACTATGCAGTTGTTAGTATAACGTCTAGATCACTGATGTTAACCTATGTGAAAAATCCAAAGTAAAAACATATTTGGATTCAGAAATAATTGGTAAGAAATAAAAATGACCATCATTATTAAATAATTTTAATTAAATCTGATTTGTTATCAGGACTCGGTTTATGCCTTATTTAAATGCATAAACATTTTTCAAAGATTAAAATAATTCATTGTTAATTTCACGTTTTTATGGACAACTACTGAATTAATATTTTTGCTGACAATCACTTTTGGTTGGTAATTATTGATTTTGGTGGGAATTTGTTGCAATAATTTTGCAAAATTTATTTAAATTTTCTTTAATTAATTTTCACTAAATAATCATTGAGAACATACAAGTTCATATAGAAAAGACCCCAATTTTATACCAAATAAACAATGGCGCAAATTCTGAGAACAGTGAAACTAGAAAAAATTACAATACAATCTTTAAAACCAAAATATCTTCTTATTGATTTAAGATACCAATTTGTCCATATATTCATATATAGACTATGTCAATAAACTGATATTTACCTTTCAAATAAATCTAAACATCCATGTTTGGCTTTGTTGACATCGCTATAGGCGATGATATTTGAGTAGCAACCTAAACCCTGAGACTTGCATATTTAGCTAGTGTTTATAAATAGACTATAATTACCTTTCAAATAAATCTAAACATCCATGTTTGGCTTTGTTGACATCGCTATAGGCAATGATAACTGAGAAGCAACCTAAACCCTGAGACTTTCACATTTAGCTAGTGTTTATAAATAGACTATAATTACCTTTCAAATAAACCTAAACATCCATGTTTTGATGATATCTGAGAAGCAACCTAAACCCTGAGACTTGCATATTTAGCTAGTGTTTATAAATAGACTTATATTTACCTTTCAAATAAATCTAAACATCCATGTTTGGCTTTGTTGACATCGCTATAGGCGATGATATCTGAGAAGCAACCTAAGCCCTGAGACTTGCATATTTAACTAGTGTTTATAACACTATAAATAATAAGGACTTATAAATATATAAGGACATATATTTACCTTTCAAGTAAATCTAAACATCCATGTTTAGCTTTGTTGACATCGCTATAGGCGATGATATCTGAGAAGCAACCTAAACCCTGAGACTTGCACATGTAGCTAGTTGTTATACACTCTGGTAGATTGCAGTAACATCGTATTTCTTCTGTAACAATAATAATTAAAACTTTAAAATAGCTTAACAAATCTAAATTTATAATTTTTAATCATTAATTTTAAATTATTTCTTACAGGATCAAGTAAAGATGTTGAGACGTTCGATCTGGGTTATAGGCTGCATTTTGGCTTTTATTAATAACTTAAGAATCAGAATTTGTGGGGGAGGAATACTATTTTTTTTACCTGAACATTATACAATATATATATATATATACACTACTTTGACCTGAAGTCCCCCCCGCAATATCCTGGGTTCGCCACTGCCACTGGTATAACCTAAACTAATTTGCCACTAAACTGGATACACACATATATATATATATATATATATATATATATATATATATATATATATTGTCGGTTCTCTTGTATGCTCTCAAACAAAATAGTATTCCTCCCCCCCCACATATTCACAAATATATAATAAAATACTATATAGGCTACATAATATAATATAATACAGAGAAGCCTAGAATATCCACATAATCCACATGGAGGAGTGCAGGATCCTGAATCCGAACATCCCAAAAGATACGCCACTGAATTTGCGGCTTGAGTCCATTTAAATAATTAAGAAATAAAACTTAATAAGGCCGTTTTTTTCAAGTCTCGAATAAAAACTTGTTTTTATTTTCACTCTATTTCTGTCTGGGGTGGTCGTCCCGTTGCCCCCCCCCCAATCGGTGCACCCCTAGGTGTTACTTCACAAAAATCTCATGCCTCACAGTTAACCCCGAAACGGTATTTGCAGCGAAATCCTGTCTTTAAGTCCTTAATGTGTGCATTTAAGTATATATTTTTTTAAAATTAATAAAGCTGTATTAAGAAAAAGTGTTGTTGTTTTTTTTTATTTTTTTTAATCAGTGGTAATTGATACACTGATAAATATTTAGTAAACTTTCTTCATCTCTGTAAAACTCAAAAGAATTTTTCCTAAGAATATTTAGACTCAGTAATTATGGGAAGGAACCCACCTTTCTTCTTGTAGTTTTGAGTTAGGTCCACTTCTGGTCTCTGGACCAGTTCATGTTCTCTTCTGACTCTGACATAATATTTGATTATTCGAAGGCTAGAAGTTTTTATTTTATGTTGTTTCTTCCTTTTTTCATAACCAGAGGTTTTTCGCCTCTACACAACATAAAGGAAAAATCTACGAATATTTTGAGAATTATTATTATTATTGTTATTGTTGTTGTTTTGTTTGGTTTTAAATAAAACAAAAGTAATAATAATAACAATAATAATACTGTACATAATATTTGAATTTTTTTTTTCAATTTTCGTAAAGAAACCAAAAAAAACTGAAGAATTAAGCCTACACAATTATTGCTAAATATTGAGAGACGAAAGTAGGGGATTCGGGAGGGGGTGAATATTGTAGGCGGCAGCTGATGAGGGGATGAGGACTGGCGCCAAAGGCAGGTAGTCTCTGTCCCCTTCTGCAAACACAAAGTAAACATTGCTTTGTCCACATCAAAACCCGTCGAAAACCTATGAGATATCTTTTTCACTTGTAAATTGCTTATATAGGCCTAGACAACTAATAGAGCTATGCAAGCATTTTTACAAAAACAACAGATTGTATTTTCACGTTTATGAAAGTAAATGGTCAACAGACATTCAGGTTCTATCTCTTTGGAGGCCTACGATTACTATTCATATTTTTGTTTAACTTATTGATTAATCCATATTTAGAGGAAATCACAAGAAAGTGTTTAAATACATATATAAATAAAATATCAAAAAACACGGAATTTCTGATTTTTTCCAAAAGTACCAGTGGGAGAGATTTAGAAAACAGCTCAAAATCAGTTTTTATTTAAAGTTTTCTTCAAAGGCTTATTTTGTTAGTACGATCTTGGCAATCCTAAAGTACTCACCTAGCTAGCTGAATCTACACCTTTTCATGTAGTCTTTGGTTAGGTTAGGTTAGGTTAGGTTAGGTTAGGTTAGGTTAGGCTGAATCTACACCTTTTCATGTAATCTTTGGTTAGATTCTTGTTTTTCCCCTGATCCTGACGCTATTAACGAGCGAGATTTGTATTTAAACAACAAGAAGAGAAACATTTGATGTTGTTATAAATATTTTGTATCAAAAGTTTACACAAAACCTACAACAATTTTTAAATTCGGTCCGGTATAGTGGAGTCAGTCTTTATAAAATGGCCATATTATTAGTAACGCTTGTTAACAATACATTTTTCGTAAATAAAAGGACAATTTTCTTCCCTCAAAGTACGATTTAAATTTTCAGATATACCGTAATTTAGAAACTTGTTTAAAATCTTTAATTTGATAAGATGAAAACTAAACTGGTTACGTTGGATTTAAGAAAATTTAGATTTTTTCCAGATAGCAAAGTATTTTCTGCACGTATTAAAATTTTTTTTTAATACTGTAATGGCTAACTTTGTATCGTAAAGTGTAAAAACCCAAAATAAAGGACATATGTTTATAAACTACAAAAATAATTAGTGGTATTTTTTTCGATTAAACTCACTTATTTCGAAGTATTTACAAAAAACTCATTCTTTTTTTCACCCCTTTAACTCCTACCTCCATGATGTAAGGAAACCGGTCGAATCCTCAGTGGTCACTTTAGTGAGTATGGGGTTGGCGATTCCGAGGACTTACATGTAATCTTGGGTTAGATCCCTCTCTTTCATATTTCCTGTCAACCGACTCTTGTTTTTTTCCGAAATAAAAACTAATAAGGTAATCAAGGACTAGGGAGTTTTCATTGTGTTTTTTATGCAATTTTTTTTATAAAACTATGATGACCAAGAGGTAATAAACTCTTGTGATTCCTAAATAAATACACTAAAGACCATCTCAGCTACAGAAGAGTAATATTATGTGATACAGGATGAGTCAGGAAACACACCGAGTAGAGGCATAAAGAGGTAGGGGGAGGGGGTTCCTACCTGACTCTTGTGTTTTGCTGCATAGTTAAACTTTTCAGATATAATTTTAGATCTATAGACTTGATTCTAGAGGTTTTATTTTGTTTAAAGATTATTTAACCAATAAATTGGATAATTAAATTTCTAAAATAAAAATATTAGTATAGTGAACTGTAAAATTTAAAAAATGCATATACATAGCACTAATTTTCTCACAAACCCATCCAGAAAACCAAAATAATACGTCTCTGTAACAAAGGCCTCTAATTATAATAGGCCTACTTTAAAAGTGAAGGAGATGGGGCGGGAATATAAATATCTTTTATTGCAGAGTTCCATAAAAGGGTGTCTGCTTAAAACTTTTTTTATACTTTTTTAAATACACATAAAAAAGAAATTTATGTAAAAAGATCCAAATCATTGAGGAATTGTGCCACAAATCTAGTGCTTAAATCGAGGAATAACACTGGTTAGAGTTATGTTTCGTTACTTGCAAACTAACAAACGAGCAAGTTCTTTTCTCTCTTTTTATATTGATTATTCTCGATCCGCCATTTTACGTTTCGTTTGGATTTCGCAAGCTACAATTTCATAAAAGTTAATAAATTGTAAAATATAACAAATTTTGGTCTATTTTGAATTATCTATAAATTTTAAGAGATTAAAAAGTGAAAATAAAGGTATGAAGATCTGGTCAGATATGCCCTTTGATTCGTACACTGCACTGACGACAGACTTCCGGTCGGTTTCAGCATGGCTGTATCTACTTCTTGACCAACTCTTACTCTCTTAGACTATAAAGCTATTAGAGTATTTGAGGACTTAAAGTTATATTTTATGTTCTTTTTTTTATAAGGCGATGATGACCAAGAGGTTTTCACCTTTAAACACCAGTCAAAAATTAAATTTCTTAAAATACGTTAAATGCGAAAATATAAAAACAAAACATTAAAAAGTTAAATTGTTAATAAAGTTCGTCTTGGATACTCATGAAGCAAACGGATTAAAGTGGAATCTCAAGTATGTTGTAACTATGAAAGTGCACGGTATGCGAGACTGGTATCTCAAGATAAAGCACGCGTTAAACCTACAATCCCTCGTATGAAATACAAATACTAGTCTACTATATCAAAATGTAGACAATTTTATTTCATTTTAGGGTCTTGACAGCCATGTCTTAATGTGTTCAATGTATATGAACACCTCAGGAGCGAGAAGGATCTGATGATGAAGTATAAGCTACGAAAGGTGTTAAAAAAAGTCCCGTAACGGAGAAAAATCGAGGTAACTTTGAGGAAAAAAAGTGGGAGTTAGGATAAAAAAAAACAAGACTTGGTCAAGAAATACCAAAATGAAAGATAACCTAAGAAAGTTGTAGATCCAGTCTGGGAACCTCGGGATTGCTAAAGAAACTTGCAAGATCCAAATTCGATCCTTTTATCATCTTCTTAATAGTAACAATAACTAAGGAGTATTTCTTCAAAACCGTGTCAACCTGGTTTGTTCCAAAATATCAAAACGATATCTGTAAATAAATGTGTCTAAAAGTTTGCAAACGCATTCATTCATTCATACAACAGTGAGTAAATATTATTGATTCCCTTAAAAGTAATTATTTACAATATTTTACCTACATTAAGTAAAATGAAATACAATTTGCTATACTGTTAATAATACACAAAATTAAGTTTAGAATGTTGATATATACAAAATCGTAAGAGCTTTTTAAATATTGTGTTTGTTTAAAGCGCTTTCACATATAGCCTGTTTACATAAATCGTCAACAAAATTGTAAATTCCATGGATTTTTTGTTTTTGCAATGTGCTGAAAAACTAACTACAGTAGTAAAATACTCAATGGGCTGTTTAGCCTTCAGTAGAATAATGTGGATTTGCATATCTAATTCCCGTTGCCGTTGTACAAACATTCTCAATTAGAGTTCGCTAAGCCTCACGATATTGTGTCAACATCATACATTTTGTAACTGCCTCAAGGATTGAACCCAAGACCTCACTTATGAAGTAATAGTAAACATCTGATCAACCAGGAGCTCGTTAAAAATTACAGTTTTAAAATGTCTAAGACATGAAAAACCTGAAGTGGGAGAAGCGACCGCTAGAAAAAATATTGGCCGTCATTTTACAACAGTTTGACCGAGCTTATCAGTTCACAAATCAAATTCTCTTTCCGATGATCAATATTGGTAATTCTCAAAAAATAAAATTAGCTACAAAATGAAACTTAGATAAGTATCCATAATGAACACAACAATAAATAGAGCTTTAGACAAATAAATAACAATTACACTATAATCACTTTTCAGTGCTGGCAAAAAACAAAACTCGTTTTATACAATTAACTGTCCCTCTGGGGGGGGGGGGGACTTGGCGCTATAAATAAACAGTCGTTTCTATATGCAGCAGGCCACTTAATTGAAACTGAATTTTTTAAAAAGAAGAAAGAAACTCGGCCGGAGCAGACAATGCGGGGAAGTTAAAACAAAACAAGACCCAAGTAGTGCCCATGTGGTGCCCGTGTGAGAGGGAGGGGAGTTCCCCACCTGGCGGGAAGAACACATCCTGCAATAAGATCCATCTGTATCTATGGTGAGGCTTCTACTTTCTTGAGATGTTTAAGAAATACCCTCGTTCAAATATACGGCTAAGAGGGTTGACAAATTTAATCAATAATAGATTGTATGTGAAAAAATGTTTTCTTTTTTACTCCCATAACCCGCTAATACGGAGCTGAGAGACGAAACGCAAATATGACTATAAGATAAATTTCGGGCCGTGATACTGTGCACAGATGGACTACATCAATATATTCAAAACAAATATAAGTATCCACAAAATCACATATTTTGTTCGAGTTTTATTATTGCGGCTCATCATTAAAGAGGGGACTTTGTCGATGAAACTCGTTTAATATTTGTGAGAAATACAAGTGAATCTCGATATTTAGGCCTATTCTATGTTACCTCGTCTACGTAATATCAAATGTAGGCTTAAAATAAAATAATAAGAATATTGAAACAAAATTGTAAAATTAATGTACTAACGACGCCTGTTATAACTTCAGGCATTGGGAAAACACTAGATTTGAGATCATTTTCAAATAGGCCTAATTAGAGTAGGCGTACCAACTGAAATTAAACTAGAAAAAAATAACCCTTACCTTGAGATTTTTGTTGATTTTTGTTCCCGAGGTATAGCCTAAAGTCCTAACCTAAAATTAATACCTCTTTTCTTTTCATCTTTTAATGCGCATAAATGGTAGTTACTGGCTAAGAATTGGGGCCAAATTGCTGAGCAATTTAAGAAATTATTTCAACTGACGTTATGTGAACAAGAGATGGTCGCTATTAAAACATTCTTGGAGTATATTTTAGTCTGTCTGGCGGGATTTATTTATTACTCGTAATTGTCGGGATGGGGTCTAATGACTAGGCCCTCGGTTTGTTTAGCCTGTGTTATTAGTGAGGAGACCTCTCGGCTCAAGCCGGTTCAAATAACAGGCCGGCCCGTCTTCTGTCTCTCTCACACACTTGACTCGGTCGTCTTCTCTTTGTTTTTTCTTTCATATTTCCAGATCGCTCCTTCAGACATGCTGGTATAAGGAGGTCTGTTTATTTTGTTTGGTTTCATTATTTGATAGAAAACATCTTTGTAGTCCCGACTCACTTAGAGCCGATATACACTTGATTCATATTTAAATTACTTCCTTATCCACTTTAAACTATAATTCACGGGGTCTATTTCATAAAATTACAATAATTATAGTAAAACTATAATAAAACCTATTTAATATGTGTGTATGAGTGGTTTAGTTTAGGCAGAGTATACTTTAAAACTTTCCAGTGTTTTTACTACTACTAAGAGAATTTAACGATGGTGTAGGTATATCAGAAATTTTAAATTAAAATATGTTAAAGCATCAATTATAATAATATAGTTTAGGTTATTAAATTATGTAACCTGTGGGCCTGTTACAATCATATTATAAACTTATAACGTAGGCGATACTAAGAGAATTTAACGATAGTGTATGACAGAAGTTCAAAATTAAAGCGTTAATCGTATAACCACTTCAGTTTACTCCAGAACTAATCCTGAAAGAATTTAACGATAGTGTATGATAGAAGTTCAAAATTAAAGCGTTAATCGTATAACCACTTCAGTTTACTCCAGAACTAATCCTCAAAGAATTTAACGATAGTGTATGACAGAAGTTCAAAATTAAAGCGTTAATCGTATAACCACTTCAGTTTACTCCAGAACTAATCCTCAAAGAATTTAACGATGTGTATGACAGAAGTTCAAAATTAAAGCGTTAATCGTATAACCACTTCAGTTTACTCCAGAACTAATCCTCAAAGAATTTAACGATAGTGTATGACAGAAGTTCAAAATTAAAGCGTTAATCGTATAACCACTTCAGTTTACTCCAGAACTAATCCTCAAAGAATTTAACGATGTGTATGACAGAAGTTCAAAATTAAAGCGTTAATCGTATAACCACTTCAGTTTACTCCAGAACTAATCCTCAAAGAATTTAACGATAGTGTATGACAGAAGTTCAAAATTAAAGCGTTAATCGTATAACCACTTCAGTTTACTCCAGAACTAATCCTCAAAGAATTTAACGATAGTGTATGACAGAAGTTCAAAATTAAAGCGTTAATCGTATAACCACTTCAGTTTACTCCAGAACTAATCCTGAAAGAATTTAACGATAGTGTATGACAGAAGTTCAAAATTAAAGCGTTAATCGTATAACCACTTCAGTTTACTCCAGAACTAATTCTCAAAGAATTTAACGATAGTGTATGACAGAAGTTCAAAATTAAAGCGTTAATCGTATAACCACTTCAGTTTACTCCAGAACTAATCCTGAAAGAATTTAACGATAGTGTATGACAGAAGTTCAAAATTAAAGCGTTAATCGTATAACCACTTCAGTTTACTCCAGAACTAATCCTGAAAGAATTTAACGATAGTGTATGACAGAAGTTCAAAATTAAAGCGTTAATCGTATAACCACTTCAGTTTACTCCAGAACTAATCCTCAAAGAATTTAACGATAGTGTATGACAGAAGTTCAAAATTAAAGCGTTAATCGTATAACCACTTCAGTTTACTCCAGAACTAATTCTCAAAGAATTTAACGATAGTGTATGATAGAAGTTCAAAATTAAAGCGTTAATCGTATAACCACTTCAGTTTACTCCAGAACTAATCCTGAAAGAATTTAACGCATAACAGTACACTAATGTTGAAGCATAGATAGTATACTTGTACTAATAAATGACGATTACCCATGGACCTGTTTCATAAAACTAAAAAAATAATACAAGCTAATAAACTATTTCATACCGTTTCATAAAAGGGCGCCCAAAAGACGGACCGGTTAACCAAATGTGGTATGTGAATATTTGGTCATATTTTTTAAACAAATTTTTATTATCATTCGAAATCTTGGAGAAGCTCTATGTGATGAAAGATCAAAACACAAAATTTCAACTTTAAATAATCAAAATACTGCGATGAAGCAGTGCAAGAATATACCTTATACTGTAGTGACTCGTTTACTCGTATATTATGAAATGCAAGTGTTATAAGTTATTCATATTTCCTTATAAAACAATCTCCTCACGTTAATTTAATAGCATTGTACCATTTAAATAAAACGTCATTGATGTTAATCTTAATTAGTTTTGCATTAATTTATTGCTACTTTAACAGATAAATATTTCTTAAAACTAACCTCTCTATGCTCTAAAGTAATGTGTATTGTTTGCCAAATTTCTTATTTAAAACAAATCTGTTTTATATTAAAGCGATGACGTTAGTTTTAATGACAGTATGATTCTGAGGCGTCTGATGAGATAGTATGCAATGGGTAATCATCAAAGTACGGAGGTAAGTTTCAACTTCCGATATTTTACTGATCTCAGGAAACAGAAAGCGTAAAACCTCTCGGTCATCATCGCCTTATAAATAAAAGACTCTCCCTAGCCCGTCAGGGTCGGATGAGATTTGATAAGAAAGTTTAAAGAAAGGGATCTAACCTCGTGTCAGCCACAACCGCACCCATTATGAGTAAACCCCCGAGGATTGTCATCTGTACGATAGTGTAAACGACTTTCACGTTCATATAGAACGCTATTGAGAAATTCAGAAAAATCATATTATTAAACCCTTTTTTTATTCATATTGAACATAACACTATAAGGCCTAAACATTTGCAGATTTTAGTTCTGCATGTAATGGTGTCAACCCCACATCTATACCATGATTTAAAGTGAAGTCATTCTAAATTACTTTCTACGATGTTAGAAAAGTAAAGAGAAAACTTGTAAACAACGGTTTTTACCACTCTCCCAAGGTCCAACAAAACTACTTTTGGGAATTAAATTTAGAGTATCTGGTTTTATTAGTCTACATTGTTGAGGGCTATCAATTTGTTTCATAACAAAGACTGTTTTTCTGCATATAAACAACAAAAGGAAAAAACAATGTAGGGATAACCAATTATTAATAAATCGTGTTCGAGACTCTAGAAGTGTCAGAAACCCCGATGTGTGGAATTCAATATTTATAAAATTAAATGTTAACTGTAAAACGATTATATATTGCATCGCTGGTTTGTGTACGTGCTGCAACCTATAGATAAAACCTGTTTATAACACACGATCATCGGAGCTCGGTACTTAGTTAGCCTATTGCTTAACAAGATCACGGGTTTACATTTAGTCACTACTTCTTAGATCCAAACTTTATTCCTATTGCTTAACAAGATCACGGCTTTACATTTAGTCACTACCTACCTCTTAGATCCAAACTTTATTCCTATTGCTTAACAAGATCACGGGTTTACATTTAGTCACTACCTATTAGATCCACACTTTATTCCTATTGCTTAACAAGATCACGGCTTTACGTTTAGTCACTACCTCTTAGATCCACATTTTATTCCTATTGCTTAACAAGATCACGGCTTTACGTTTAGTCACTACCACTTAGATCCACACTTTATTCCTATTGCTTAACAAGATCACAGCTTTACATATAGTCACTACCTCTTAGATCCACACTTTATTCCTATTGCTTAACAAGATCACAGCTTTACATATAGTCACTACCTCTTAGATCCACACTTTATTCCTATTGCTTAACAAGATCACAGCTTTACATATAGTCACTACCTCTTAGATCCACACTTTATTCCTATTGCTTAACAAGATCACGGCTTTACGTTAAGTCACTACCACTTAGATCCACACTTTATTCTTATTGCTTAACAAGATCACGGTTTTACATATAGTCACTACCTCTTAGATCCACACTGTATTCCTATTGCTTAACAAGATCACAGCTTTACATATAGTCACTACCTCTTAGATCCACACTTTATTCCTATTGCTTAACAAGATCACGGCTTTACGTTTAGTCACTACCACTTAGATCCACACTTTATTCCTATTGCTTAACAAGATCACGGCTTTACATTTAGTCACTACCACTTAGATCCACACTTTATTCTTATTGCTTAACAAGATCACGGTTTTACGTTTAGTCACTACCACTTAGATCCACACTCTATTCCTATTGCTTAACAAGATCACGGCTTTACATTATTTAGTCACTACCACTTAGATCCACATTTTATTCCTATCAATTTTTGCAAACAGGTGACTTCAAAGCTGACTGAAACAATAATCTGTGTCTTAATTTAGTTTTGACTTTTTATTTCTCAAATATCAACTGCCAAAATAGCAAACTCATAATTTTGAGTTTGTTAGAATGTAGACCCTAAGGCTCAAACAGATAGACCCGTATGGCTACAGACTGCGGAGAGATGTTAGTCATTGAGCATTTGGATAAATCGAAGACGCGTTGACTCAACGAAAAGAGAAATTATATTGACATTTGATGCCTTAACTGCGAGATACTGAAATATTACTTGAGAGAGGAAAATACGAACTCCGTTTCAAAAATCATAACAGAACACTGTTTCAAACCATAATCCAGAATAAAAATTATCTGCTACCGGTTTCAATTTGTACGGTTCATTTACAAAACATTGTAAATTATTTTAGCTTTTTTTTTCCCTTCTCACATCACCCAATGTACGAAGTAGTCTATTGGCTAAATTTGATAATCGTCACAAATTTCGACCTCAGTTTTTTCGAACCCTGACATTCCATGACAATGTGATATTCGTATAGCGGGAGTTCTGCAGTTCCCCCGGCGGTCAGGGGCAACCCCCGAAGGGTATCTGCGGTTCCCCCGGAGCCCCTTTTTGGGTGTACTGCAGTTCCCCCGGCTGTCATTTCTGTATTAAAGTTATTTGCTAACGCAACAAACAAATTATGTAATGCAATAAAAAATAACTTGTACAAGAAAAAACGGCAATAGTTACCTCCCCTACCGAAGAATATATCGGAAGTTCATGACGCTGTAAACAGATGAAGAATTACTTCAGGTTGGGTTAGGTTGTGAGTGACCGCCGGGGGAACTGCAGATATTTTTGGGGGGACAGGATTATCGACCCTAATAAATTCCTTCAACCGAGGGAACTGCATGTCAGCCCGTATAGCTTAGAGATCCAAGACCACATCATCGACGCGAGCGGAGGCTCCTTCACATATCGAGACCCGTCAGAACAGAGACACTGACACGAGAGAAGCGAAGGGTGGCACTAATTTAGTGTTTGACGTCAACAAACTCCTGTGTAAAACTTACCCTACCAGACAAAACCCCTTAATCTACCAACAATTCAACATTTCCTACAAGATCTGAGGAACTAACCATTGGGGTATTATATTTAGAGCATCTGTTTGTATTGCATTGTATGATGAGACCCATAAACTTGTTATTTCTGTCGATACCAAAACTCTATACATTTCCATATAGTTTTTCTTCTGTCGTGGCAGAGCATAAGTACAATTTAAACGAGCTTCGGGCAAGTGGGAAATCCCTACAAACAAAGACAATGGGTAACCTTTAATAAGTTAACCAAAGTTAACATTTCCTGGTTTGAGATATTAATGGTTTGCACTCATTGATCCAAAAATATCCTTTCTAATTACACTTGCAATTGCAAGACAAGTAGTTAAGACTTGCAAATGTAAATAATTAGTGTTTAATAATAGAATTGTATTAGTCATTGGCGCCGCTCTGTCATCTGTGCCGGGCTGTCGTGAGTAATGCTCTATAGTACGTTCAACGTAAGTGTTGATCCGCTAATATAGCATAGCACCGTTGACACTCGGCGTCTTATGTCACAACGATTGTTACGTTGCTAGAATATATTAAATGCCTACAATAATCAAAACACTCGTAGGTAACATCCCTTCAAGATCCAAATTTTATAATGAAGTAAATGCGAATCTGACAGGCAGTGCATTGGGGAGACAAAATGTCCTAAATACAGTAAACACAAAAAATACGCGATTAAACCTAGTAGATAAATCAAAAATAGTCAAATAAAACATATATGATCCGGAAATTATAAATTCAATTGGAGGGGGGACTTGTAAACGAAAAATAATTGCAACCTCATAATACAGGTGTATCAAAAATATGTACCCTACTTCGGGAAGATATTTATGGCATCAAAATAAAGAAAAAAAAACATGTCGTTCTCCTTTTACCGAAAAAAAAATGATAACTTTTCAAATTATTAAGATTTCGAGTCGAAATTAACTCTATATATTTTACTAGGTTTTTAACGGTAGACCAAGAATCAAAACTCTTTTATAAATTGTCAAAAAGACGGCAATTTGAAATTTTTTAATATAAATATGTCTAAAACTTCCCCACAATAACATAATTTAGATCTCTATATCGGCAGGAACCGAGTTACCGACACGACCGTAGCGAATGTAAAAAATCGATAATCAGTCGAGTTGAAGCGAGCGAAGCGAGCTCGTTAGTGTCGAGATAACCTCAAAAAAGTAGTGATAAACGCAATAACAAAGTTCAGATAAACTTATCCTACAAGACCCAAGAAATCAACTTCGATTACACTGTGTGACGGAATTGGGTCGCCATCAAATTGTTTTTATTTCACTGCGTAGCTGTGAAATTATTAACGTAATTATTTTCGTTGATTAGGGTTATCGGGGGGGGGGTATAATCGATTCATAAAAACATGTTTAAGTTACACAAATTTGTCCTTATTTGGACGTTAGCATATTCTAACCTTAAAATTTAAACAAGTACATGTGAGGAGTCTTTTCGATTATTCTCCTACCCGATTTGTTGGATGAAATGACTCGAGACTTCTTATTTAATCATTACAACTAATTTTGATAAAACCAAATCTACGAACAAATTTTCAACTAATTCAAAATAATTATGACTATACACAAAAAATACTAAACATTGCACAAATTATATCGTTCGAATAAATTATGAGGTTATGTTAAAAATGGTTTTTAGTAGGGTCTTTCATTTTGTGTAGAAAACATATTACACATCATTTAAAACATATTTTAAAGTTGCATAAAATGAGTTACTGTGTAAAGTTTAAAAACCTTTAACTTATCAACTAAAACCATTTTTGGGAAATAATTAACTTTCGAGTACCAACGCAGACAGCGTTTAATTTTTATAAAACCCAATAATTCTAATGTTTTTGTGCCAGGAACAGTAAGATTTGTTCGTTATTTAGTGCTTTGTATCAGGTTCTCTCGGTCATCATCGCCTTATAAAACGAAAACCCCTCCCTATCCCTCGAATACTCAAATGTGTCACGAGGTCGATATTTCAATTAAAATTTCCACAACTGATAAAAAAAGGGCGAAAATTATCTGTACTGCGTTATTAAATATATATAGGTTTTTATACTCATCAATAACAAAAACTTCAAAATTTGTAATGCCTATTTAATTTGTGATTAATAACTATTATTTTACTTTTTACTGTCGAAAATAGAAAAACATTTTGTGTTAAACCTCATTGAAATTAGATTTTTTGTTTTTGCTTCAATTACGTTACTTAATCTTAAAGAACAGATAATTACAAGGATTATAAAATTAGCTACTATTAAAAAAACCCCCCGTGTCAATACAGCCCTTAAAGAGACAACTTTTCAGTTGGGTAGGGTGTCATCGTATGTAGCAATGTTGTACTTATAGTGACAATCCCGAAATACGTAGCTGGATCAAAATGCCTTGGGCTAAATCCCTCTCTTTCATCTTTCCTATCAGGTCTCTCTTGACCAACTCTTGTTATTTTTCGAACCTAACGCTATTAGAGTATAGGGGTCTTTATTATTGTTCTATTCTTCCATATTTCTTAAAAGGCGATGACGACCGAGAGGTTTTTCGTTTTTTAAGTACAGTACCAAAAAAAAACTATCAAATAAACAACAAGAAGGACAACATATTTATATAGTGAACCAATTATTTCCATTGGAAGGATCAGTAATAGGTAAAGGTGTAGGTAAATCCCATACCGGAGTATTTGTAAGCCTGTTTGTATTAATATCCCATGTTAGATTGATATATAGATAGGTCGAAGAGAGAAAGCAGGCAGTGGCACACCACCGTTACAAAACCTGGCGTCAGTTGACGGCCAACAAGTTTATAAGGCTGTGAAATTTGACTTGCTAAAATAAAACTTGAGTATGGCATCATCGGAACATGCTTGTTGTGAAAGCATAAACAGAAATCAATACTGGTCTATTTAATATGAACTTTAAGTTAAGTTAATCTGGCGCCGTCTGAGGACGAATGGGGGAACTTCGAAGTCTGATTCTATGTGAAAACTCAAATTTAATTATTCTAAACAATGTGTAACTGCAATACAAGTCGAAATTAACGATACAAATAAATTGATCTAACTTTCCCACACACTTGTCACAAAATGGCAAGGTGTCTTCCTAAAAATGTTTCAAATACCAGAAAGAAAGAAAAAGAAGAATTTTTCATTATTGACGAGTTATCGCAATCTATTTCTTAAGGGAAACAAGATGACTTACAATATTAATAATTTACCTTACCTTCGATTTTAATCTAATTTAGTATGTGAACATATTTTGGTAATTTTTTGGTAATTATTTTTCACTTTTTTTTATAACTTAAATTTTGGGGTAGTTGCCATAAAAAAACTAACTATTAATTTTTCTCAAAAACAACTATAACCATTTTGATCAAATTTTGTTCAAAACGTAGCCTATTTGTAGCTATTTTCCAAAAAAATACCGGTTCTTGATTTATCAGCTGTTATTAAAAAGTGCAATTTCACAAAATCAGTTGGAAGAATTTCATCAAACGTGTACAAAATCACAAGTAAAAAATATTAAGGCTCAAGAATATTTGGCAAATACCGAAAATAGACTTTTGACCGCTGTCATAGCTGATTTTAATCAAATATTATGGACACATTTATGGTACAAGTGATGCAAGTTTAAGTAACACGGCGTCCATGGTTTATTTTAAATTTATGACAAACGACAACTGAACTGGCATTTTTAGCAACAAATAGTTTGTTTTTAATTGTTTTTGAGGATGGGTGAGTGAGAAAGTTTGTGCAATGTTTTTACACCCTTTCTCTTGTTATACTAGTAGAGATACATTTCGGGAAGATGGGGTACAGATATTTGGCACTTATTTAGCTGTAAAAAAAAACAACATTAATAAATCTTGAAATATATTCGCGTCTTAATGATAGGTTTACTTGTGACGGGGCTTTGTACAATTACTCTGCAGATGTTTTTTTTTATTGGTTACCAGTTTCTTGCCAACAAGTTAGGACATACTGCCAAGAAATCACTGCCACAAATGCTAACGGTGTGGCCTCATTTAGGGTACAACCGTCACCGTCGGACAGTCTTACTGGCGCCAACAACCCCCGACACAGACCTACCCTTCCATTAGGGTCTCTCTACCTGAACTAGAGAAATCACTTAGCGAGGAATGTTCTAAGTAGATAGAAAATAAAACTAGTTTTATGATGTTAAGAAACACAAACAGTATGTAACAAAAATTCGAATTCAAACCTTCTTATTTAAATGTAGTATATTTTTCTTGTTGTTTAATGGTAAAAACATCTCCGTCATAATCGCCTTATAAAAAAAGGAAGGAAAAACTATAAAATAAAGACCTCTAGAACTCAATTACTGTAATAGCGTCATGGTCGGAATAGAACAAGAGTGTGAGACCTGATAGGAAAGATGAAAGACAGAGATCTTACCCAAGACTACATGTGTCTGGAGTTTCTCAGCCACATATGGTAGATCGAGTTATATTTGTTGTTGGTTTATAGTTTTGATTGGGGGAGGGGGGCAGGTGCTTCTTGGTAAAATTATTCGGCTTGGTGAAGTTGTTGCTTGTCTAAGGATTAAATTTGTTTCCACTTATAATTATGATTATCCTGTATTGAATTTTAAGGATTTTGTTTGCGTTAGGGATATGTATTATTTATTATGACAAAGTTATGTTATTGATAGCGACTAGTTTAAAATGTGTGTATTGGGACGGTTGGTCGATTGTATTATTTAGAGACACTTTGTTACTTATTTATAACTGTAATTAAAAAAATAATAATGTAGAGAAAATAACTTGATATATAATATGTATCTTGTACTTGACTCTTTTTGTCAACAACAACAGAATAAAAATCAATCAAATACTTCACAAAAGGCGTAGGCCTAGATCCAACTAGGGACCCGGGAAGACCGAAAGAAATCATTTTGTTCGCTACTTTCCGAAGATGTCTGTTATTGTTAAACATAAAATCGCCCTGAACCACAGAGCGTATAAACGTCTGTGAAATTTGAGGATTAATAACCCAAAGTAACGTGCCAAGACGCAAGTGAAAAAAAATTATTCATGTATAATTGATAAATAAAGAATAATGCATTTTTGAAGACAATACACTTTGTACATTTGAGTAAATTTTATAGAAATCATTATGATTAATGTATAAAAAACATCGTTGACTTTATTTCTGTTTCAAAATTGTCAAATAATGGTTCAACGTTGAAATATTTATAACCACTAATTTATAAACATTTATTCAATGAGGTCAGGATAAAATATACGTTATTTCTGTAAGCTAAATAAAAAAAATGTAAACATTAATCACAATTTATGGGGGATCCCATTTACAATACTAAATCGTTACATTCTCAGGAGCTTACTATGGTGAGTACGAGATGTTACTATGTTGCGTAGCATAGTAACATCTTAGTAACATTTCCAACAGAAAATTTGCTCTCCAGCGTATAGAACTGCAGACAGATATTCCCGAAATAGCCTGCGAGTGTTTAGTCGTCCAGAAGCCTATGCCTCCTATATCAATAACCTTTGTAGTACATTTCCATTGTGTTGTTATCAAGAAAGCTATGAACCCGATGAACTATGCCAACAATATTATTTATCTAACAAACTTCTTTATCTTAAGTTTTGTTATAAACTAATCTTTGTACCGAGTGCTTTCAACGAGGAATAAATTGAAGCACATCATGGTAAACTTTGAAATAAATGCTCTATACAAAACGAAAATTAAGAATTATAAATTTCTGATAATTATAAAGTAAGTCTTTTAATTTTATGAATCCCTAGCTGAATCTACACAACACAATTTATTCATCTAATTTTGGATTTCAACCCTCTTTTATCTTTTTTACCAACTTTGTAGCTGTTCGAGGGATAGGGGTGTTTATTTTAAGTTCTTTTATTCCTTATTTTATGAGACAATGATGCCCAAAAGGTGTTTTACTTTTAAACTACAAGAAAAAAACAATATTCTTGTAGCCTAGGATTAAATCTATAATTTCTCACTCAACCCTCTCCAAAACTAGAACATCAAGAAAAATGTCAGTTTGGTAGTTAATGAAAAACTAAAAATGAACGTTAGGCAATGTTTAAAAATATATATTTAAATAAGGTCTACATGTATCAGCGTAGATCGTGTTTAATAAACATGGAATTAATGACGACGGTCTGCTCATCGCCAAGCAATACTTATCGATATTCAACAGGGGTTTCAAACAATAATCTTTGAAATTACGTTACTATAACAACCCCATGTTTTGGTTGATCATCGATAACTACAGACATGTCATTTTTGGAAAGGTAAATGGATCAATAAATCTTGTTCGAGTTCAATACTTGAACGCAATTTTATAAAATCGTTGGACGATTAGAGAAAATCGTAATTTTGTGCTTTTTTTATTGCAACGACACCCCAATTTTATATTTAAAAAAGAAAAATTACAACATATTCCCGTACATATCAAATTTGGATTATAGACAATTTTGTTTGAACATTGAAACCGTCTACAAAAAATTCGACATCAATTTATTGACTTTCACTTAACTTTCTCCATACAACGTATGTGTGATTTAAAAAAAAAGGGAAAGGTGTGTACAGACTGTTGCTATTCCAAATTTCATCAAAATCTGAGTTTTCAAAAAAAAAATTTATGAATCATAAGTAAAATGAAGAGAAAATTGTAGTTCGTAAGTAAAATGGAAACGAAATTTGTGGTTCATAAGTGAAATGTAAAAGAAATTTGTGGTTCATAAGTAAAATGTGAAAGAAATTTGTGGTTCGTAACTAAAATGATAAAAAAAATTGTGGTTCATAAGTAAACTGTAAAAAAATTGTGGTTCGTGAATAAAATGTAAAAGAAATTTGTGGTTCGTAAATGAAACGTAATCGAAATTTAAGTAAAATGAAAAAAATATAGGTTTATGTTAAAGGTTCAGAAAGCAATTTTTACAACGTTCAGTTATAACCGTTAGATGCTTCACTGATCAGTGATTCTCTCAAAGTGATTGTAAAACCGTCGTTACACTTTTTGGTGACTACACTAATGTCATCGCTCACTTGAGCTGAGACGTAATTTTCTAAATTATTGGTAAAAATTCACAAAATCGTCCATAAAGGTATTTAAAAGAATGAATTTGTCAAAATTGTAGTTAAATAGTATAAACATTAATGACCCAAGAGTGGTAAATTTCAAATAGAAGAAAATTGCTGTTCAGTAAATAAACGAATTAATTTTTGTTCGGTTATAATGTTTATGTGGGGGTTTTTTAGTAAAGGGTCAACATTTTCTTTTTTAAAACATTTAATGCTCCCGAGTAATCGTGTGTGGTGAAGGAGGTTATACATAGATTTCTCTAATCTCTACACTTCGTGATAATAAATAGACACTGAGCTTTTATCTCTGTGACGCCAAGCCTCAGCGACATGTCTAAACCTGATGCATTTTCCAGTTTCCTATCGTCAATGTCACGCAACAACGTATCAACTTCTTCTCCCATTCAGAAAACTTATTACATCTACTGTATCTTATGTATATGCTACTAAAAAATTTATTAAACTAGCTCGGTAGAATCAATTGTGAAAAATTAAGGATTTTATAACAGCTACACAGCAGATTTTTTGTTTTGTTTTTTAACGATAAGTCACTAGTCGGAACTTTTTTTAGATATGGCGTCCCATGAGTTTTGTTTGCGTCTTTAGAAGATAGACTGAGCAAAATTTATAATCGTTAAAAACGATTTTAAGAAAACAGTAATTTTTAGTTTTTTTCGTATTATAGCAGCTACCCTAAAATTTTGAGTTACCTACCAAACAAAATAAAAACAAGACCCACATAAAAAAAGTCATTAAAATCGATCGAGGTGTTTAGGAGAGTACTGCACTGACATTTTCTAAAACACATAAGACTTCGATTTCTTGACCAATCACAGAACTTTCTAGAATATTTTATCTTACAGAACCCTATCTTAGATTTTATATCTGTCAAGTGACTTCTTTTATTATGACGTGTTTCGGGGCTCCTGTTTCATCATCATATGAATAACGAATTACTCATCTAAGGTCGTCAATACAACTAAAATAAATGGCATAAAAACACAAGCTACTACTTCATGTCATTTATTTTAATCTGTTTACTACCTGATATGAGTGATTCGCTATTCATCTGGGATAGATGGGATAGAAGACCTGATATGAGTGATTCGCTAGTCATCTGGGATATATGGGATGGAAGACCTGACATGAGTGATTAGCTATTCATCTGGGATAGATGGGATAGAAAACCTGACATGAGCGATTCGCTAGTCATCTGGGATATATGGGATGGAAGACCTGACATGAGTGATTAGCTATTCATCTGGGATAGATGGGATAGAAGACCTGACATGAGCGATTCGCTAGTCATCTGGGATATATGGGATGGAAGACCTGACATGAGTGATTAGCTATTCATCTGGGATAGATGGGATAGAAGACCTGACATGAGCGATTCGCTAGTCATCTGGGATATATGGGATGGAAGACCTGACATGAGTGATTAGCTATTCATCTGGGATAGATGGGATAGAAGACCTGACATGAGCGATTCGCTAGTCATCTGGGATATATGGGATGGAAGACCTGACATGAGTGATTAGCTATTCATCTGGGATAGATGGGATAGAAGACCTGACATGAGTGATTCGCTATTCATCTGGGATAGAAGACCTGACATGATTGATTCGCTATTCATCTGGGATATATGGGATAGTAGACTTGATATGAGTGATTCGCTACTCATCTGGGATAGATGGGATAGAAGTCCTGACATGAGCGATTCGCTAGTCATCTGGGATATATGGGATGGAAGACCTGACATGAGTGATTAGCTATTCATCTGGGATAGATGGGATAGAAGACCTGACATGAGCGATTCGCTATTCATCTGGGATAGAAGACCTGACATGAGTGATTCGCTATTCATCTGGGATATATGGGATAGAAGACCTGATATGAGTGATTCGCTATTCATCTGGGATATATGGGATAGAAGACCTGATATGAGTGATTCGCTATTCATCTGGGATAGATGGGATAGAAGTCCTGAAACGCGTCGTATTTAAAGAGGAAAAGAGATCACGTGACGGCTTTAAATGAGATATACTTTATTATATTCAATTAGTGATCCGGATACTAAAACATGAATTCAATACATAACTATCTTTATACTACGTATATGTGAGAAAGTAAAAGGGGAAAGGGGAAATTTGAGCATAAAAAAATGACGACGATTAGTGGAAAGTTACTGCACCTTACAAATTTGTCAAACCAAAACGGCTGAAGCAATTTCACAATGTTAGCCTAAATCTTCGGATAAATTGTTTTTAATTATGACGCTAAAAGTTTTTTGGGAAAAGTACGATTTTTTTGGTAAAACCGGGATTTGTCTGTCACCACTCAAACGACTATGTGGTTTTAAAATTCTCTTTCTAATTATGTCACTTACATTAATGTAGTCTAAAATTTATAATTTTTCCCATCATAACATAAGAAAAAGTTTTGTGACGAATAAAAAAATAATTTTTGAAATTTTAGCGGACATAGGGTAAACTCGATTTCTTGAAGTATTTTAGGACATTATATAAATACAGTTTAAAATAATTTATTTAATTCTATGCCGATAAGTGTGAGAAAGTTTGTGCAATGTTTTTTACAGTATTTAAAGATGTTTAAAAAAAAATTATAATTGTACATTGAATTTTCGAACTAATTTAAATTGAAGAAAGTCCGTGCTCGGTTTGTCATAATTTATTTATTGAACACTCTTTGATAAGACTGTGGATTACTCGTTTTAATAGCTTATCTAACCGCGGTTTGAAAGCAAGATTAGACACAGAAAAATCCTAAATCTAACAATGATCTGAGTGTGTTGACGTCACAAGTTGTGCAACGATATGCAGCTCCAGGAGGCCGTGCTGGGCGCCATGACAACCGAGATAAAAATAACGCGTTTCAGTTGGCAGGACTTTGTTTATCAAAACTTAATGGCCAGTGAGAGATTTCTACACTAAACAGTCACCAAACTTTTAAACAAGATTCAAAGTTCTGTTCTAATTTATTTAAATCGGTGAACCAATCTTTCTAGGAACAAATATCAAACGTTTAAACTATGTTTTGTAATATTTTTTAATCGTTTGATTATTCACGAAAGTGGGAGAAATTTAATAAATTTTCAACAAATTTCTAATCAGCCATAGAGTCAGGAGCAAGATTGTTTCGATCGGGGCTTCCTTGCAGACTGAAATTGAATGTAACAAACGCTGTATAAAAACCATTTGAATAATTTCAATTTTCACACGTGTGTAGATTAACTTGATCTGACAAAATATTTTTAATGTACTAAGTCTAAAAGAACTTCAATCCACCGTTACCATAACGACCATTCCAACTACTGTATGTCTATAGGAACTTACACCCTTAGGGGCTCAGTTTGGTGAGTATCCCGAGAGCCCTAGAGGATCTTTCACCTTGGGTTAGATCCCTCTCTTGACCAACTCTTGTCCTTTTCCGACTCTGACGCTATTAAGAGTATTCGAGTGATTGTTTTTAAAACCCTGAAAGTGGCTATCGACAAAATATTGTAGCATATTTGGGTGTCTGAAGTGGCTATTAACAAAATATTGTCGCATCTTTGTGTGTCTGAAGTGGCTATTGACAAAATATTGTCGCATATTTGAGGCGGTCCATTCCAAAACTCGCCTACTCCCAAACTCAAAATTTTTCAGGAAACGCGAAAAACGTATAACTAACATATGCCTGGAGACTTTTTGATGAAAAATATTTAAAAAAAAAGAAAAAAATCATACAAGTTTATTGAATACTGTAAATACCAAATATATTTATTACAAATTTAGTTATTTGCGTTTAAAAAATGCACAAGGCGAGTTTTGGAACGACACTTTGGATTAGGCAAGTTTTGCTCCAACATACATTGGATTAGACCAGTTTTGCTATAACAAAAATCGGATTTGAATAATATTCTTCTGTTTACAGTGAACATGGTGGGTATAATAAATGAAAACCTTTGAAATTAACTAAAGTGAATGATTTATTATTACAAGTTTTTTATATGAAAACAAAATATACAGAAAATTTTGATTGAAAACACATTTGAAAATCTTTTAAAAAACTTTAAAAATCCTTAAATTGAAAAAAGCATTTAATTCAAATCTTTAATTATTAAAAAAACATTTAAAAACCTTTAAAACTACTTTGTAAAAAACTTTGTCACTAGTCAGTGTCTCATTGTCTTTAGTTTCAAACAATTAAATCGACGCCTTCTTCCCCCTGGCAACAGGCATATTCTTCATCCTCGTCGATACTGGCACCAGTAGCTGCTACACCATGACCATATGTATTAAGAACATTCTTCAGATAGGTTGTTGATGGATTATCAAACCAATTTTCACCAAAGTGACTGATGAGTAGTTGTTTGACATCACTGATTTTGCTTGGCTTAACTACAACACCCCGTGGAACCTCACCGATGACTGCATCTTTCAATCTTTTATTTTTCTTCATAACTGATCCTGGATTGTTCATGTCAGACTGGTATGACACCTCACCTCTTATTAGAACATTAGTCAATGATTTTGTTCGTGACAGTATGAACCGTTTGCAAAAGGAAAACTGGAAGTGCCACTGCCCTGGTTTTTTAAAAAGTTCTGTGCCACTTTTTTTCCAATCGTACACTTTACAATCTTCCCCTAGTTTTGATACTGTCCCATATTTGTTGAAGACATCTGTGTATGTATTAGGTTCATAGATAACGGGCATTTTTTTGAGGTCTTTTTCGATTAAACCAAAAACCCGGTCGGATGGCAGGAACGAATGCCCCCTAACTGGAAAAACAATTTCTATTCTCTTCACATTCGCTGGAGCACTATTTTTTAGCAGATAGTGAGCACACATAAATATCATGTTAGAGTTCCTGTTCTGGCCACCACAACCGTCAGCACAAAGCCTAATTACAGAGATATTAGACAGGTCAGTTTTCACTAAACAATCATGGACTGCAGAAGCTATTTCATTGGATGACTTCCTATAGTCATTTTCATTCCAAGTATAAATGTATACGTTGTCTTTGGTTAACTTTTCGTTGGATGAACCTTTTACTATTGTAAAATTGTAGGTATATAGTTGCCTACTATAGTAGGCTATTTGGTCTGGCACTTTAGGAACTACTAAATTTTTTTGGCAGTCAAAACTAAATGTTTGCAAACCGTCTGCATTTTCCTTAAGCTTAGTATAGAAAGCATTTGCACGTAATTTATGGACACGTAAACTTATCATTGTCTTTGATTTTGCACCAGGATCCTGTAAGGTTTTCAACTGTTCTTTGTATGATAAGCAAGTTGAACAGGCGTCCGTCACTGGACTTCCAAAACCAATATTATATTCCACACAAAACAGTGTCCGAAAAAAAGTTTTTCTTACTTTTAGTTCAACTGGTGCCTGATTGTTGTACATCCTCCAAATTTTAGATATATTTAAATCTCCAGGCAAATACTGGCGAGCTTGTGACTTTCCCCTACAGTAATGTGTTTCAGAGCAGTTTTTTAAACCTTCAATAAAATTTCTGACTGATGTTTTTTTGGCTAAGAACCTTTTTGACGTTTTATCACCACCACGTTTCTCAAGAGGCATTTCACCTGTACGTAAATGATTGCGAGCAATCCTCTGCACTCTATCTTTTGAAATTAGCAAGATATTCAGAAAAGTTTTTTGGCAGACTTGAAGTTTAAAATCACCAGCATTCTTAACTTTTACATAGTACTTAACAGAAATACCTTTCTTACTGCTGTCCATCTTTTTAGACCTTCTTCTAGCTGGTTCACGTATTCCAATATATTTTAAAATGAACGCGTCTTGGGTTGCCTTGTCAGTAGTCTTGTAAAAGTTTTCGTGAAACTCCTTGACGTCTACGATCCTTAGATTCTTACATCGAAATGTCTTGTTGCCTTTGTGGTCACACGATGGCATGTTTGGCAATCCCTTTGGCTTGTGCCTAAAACAAAACAAAGCTATGTAGTACGCCTATAATCAAGCCGATAAGTAAGCAGCTGATCAAATAACATTGCACTCAATTATTCTAAAAATATATTATTTTTTAAAGTAAAAAGTAGTAACAGTGTTAAAGTTTGGTTAGGAACATTAAACTAAAAGTAAACAAAACAGTGGCTTACCTTTGTCGTTTTAATTTGTTCTTTGCCCAGTTGTCAGGATCTGCCTTCCTCTTTCTACCTTTCCCTTTTTCTGCAGGCCTTATAGATATATCCATTTTCAACTAATTATCAACCTTTAATCAATTAATAACTTATTATTTAAAATAAAAAGCAAGGAACTACTGTCACTTTGACAGAGACAAGAAGATCACACACAATGGCTGCCGGCCAATCACGTGACCTCACAGCTGGGCTGTGATTGGTCGGTTGGATTAGACCAGTTTTGGAATGACATGTGCGCTGGAAAAGGCGAGTTTTGCTATGATACTCGATTTTCAATGCTTATTTTAACGGGAAAAGACAATTTTTGGCACGATATGCTTATTACAGTCAAATGAGGAATAACCCAAGGAATCCAGTGGTACCAATATCTCAATTTCGAAAAAAATGGAAAAGGCGAGTTTTGGAATGGACCGCCTCATTTGTGTGTCTGTAGTGGCTATCGACAAAATAGTGAGATACAGACATTTAAAATATCATGATCGAATTAATTAGCTCCAGTGCCATTTATTTGCGACAAAGGTAATCTAAGTAAAATATCAATTAGTAATATTTCGATTTTTTGACGATCTATATATCATTGACAAGACGAACGAAGATTAGTGCTTTCCATTGGTACATCGGCTTATCAGTTCGTAATGTACCTAGAGAAAGCTACTTCACTTTGCCCACAACTTAGTCATTTTATTCCGTAACAGTAGTGAGCAAGTTTTATGAGTTTATTTTGTGGTTTTTATAATTATTTATGTACAGGGTGAATCAGACCACCAGTGCACAATATATAGCAATTGAACCAAAAGATCTACAGCCTCCGTTTTAACTTGAACTCGCCTATTTCGACACTAGAGAATTCAGTAAAACGGTTTTCAAATCTCAAAAATACCCTAAAAGTGTTATATGGGGAATGGTATTCGTTTTTTAAAAATTTTCAAACGTAAAGGTAGGTCGAGTGATACCTCATTTTAAAGGTCTCTGTTCACTGATCATTTTGGAAAAGACGTTTTAACTTTTCTGTGTATGTACAGGGTGTTCCAAAACGTCAAAAAAGTAGTGTGTTACAGTTGGTCTTATTGGTACCACATAACATAGCCTACATAAACCAAATTGTTATCATAGATTTATGAGATGATACACTTTCAAAAATGTGCTTAAGTTGCTCCATACTAAAAAATTTTAAAATTTTTAAAATACATACAATTTTTGAAAAAAACAGATTAAAAATCAAAAACTCCAAATAGTAGCGTTAGTCGTGAAGCACATAATTGAAAAGGTCTTTCAAAAGAGGCCTTAGAAACTGTCGTGATTTCAAGGAATGACAAAAAAAAAATTGTGTGGAGTAGGCCTACTATTTAATTCAATAGCTTCATAAATTTTAAGTCCATCGAGTTAATGTTATTAAACAGAATAGGCTACAATGAACCCTATAGCCTAATCTATTTAAAATTATAATAACAATTCAGAGATGACTTTGAATTTTCATAAATTACTTTGTTGTAAAGGTTAAATACAAGCCAATATAAAATGTGCATATGAGTAGGCTATTATATGTATGTGTATACTACATTGGCAATTGTTTCAATTACTTTCTTACTATTTGAAATTGTTAAAATATTATTACTATGTATTCTTTCATAAGGCCTACTTATATTTTATTGTTTTCTGCATTATGTTCGATTTTCAATAGCAAGTAATGGAAATTTACCTTGTGTGGCCTATAAATTAGGGGGGAATCACCCCAACAACAAGGATAGGTGTCCCGGGATTATTTTTAAATTTATTGTAAAGTCTTTCATTTACTATATTTCTTAAATAATATGTTAGGATCATAAACCCCTGAAATTGTGTCAAAATTGTTACCCTGATTATGAAATACTCCACCTTTTCTCTAAAGACTGCATTTAATCGCAGTTCACCTACAACTTTTCGAACCAGGATATTTGAGAACCAATCATTTTTATTTTTATTTTAACAAAATATATTTTAGAAAAATTTGATAAAAATCATTGTGAAATTCCAAATATTAAGTTTTTGCTTAAATTTATGAGTTATCCGAAGCTAAAAAAAAAAACACAAGAAGTATAAAAGTTTAGACTGCATTGACGAAATTAATAATATCCTCTTTTTTGGTATCTCAAAGTCACTTAGTAGTACAGTACTTATTTATTAAACTAGCCTAAGAAATGATATAAACTAAACAAACCTGTAGAAGGTGTTGAATCCCAAGAGTGAACGTCAACACTGGTTATATCAATTCTCATACTTTCGGTTATTTCAAATAATCCACAAACCAAAACACAAACACTCAGACTCAACCAAGACATTTTAACCTACTTTGAAATGTTTCCAAAACAAACATAAAATTAAACCACAGTTCACTGAAGACACATTGTAAAATAGTTTTCTGTTATACGTACTAGTCAGTAGTAAACCTATTCAAAACAAATCTTGTTCGACCTACATTCAGAGAACAAACAAAACTTAACACTCCATTCAACTACTCACGGCACACTGGCGCTGACAACTGAAATGCGAGACTGAGATTCAACAAAAACGAGTTGGTTCAACAATGCAGTGCAGCCAACTGCCATGCGTTAAATTCCCTACGTTATAATATGTTTTATTTGCATGAATGAATTTATATAGCAAATATAATAGACTAAATATGGTTTGTTATTGAAGTCTTCTATTTTGTCAATTCCTATCATCGTATAGTTTCTTGTTATTTTTATTTGTATTCAATTAAAAAAAGTATGACATTAATAATAGTCCTATAATACGAGATGACAAGGAAAAAATCAACAAAATTAACTGGTGATAGTTTTACAGAACCCAACAGGCTACTCCATATAACCACAATCTCGGACAAGAATGTGCGGAAAACAGATTTTTTGCCATAATTTTATGCAAACATATTGGAACTAACTTGTATTTGAACCGTTTATTAACCTTAAACAATCCTGCACTAACTTTGTGTTGATGTCTAACGTGCAAGTAGTATTCTCTAACGAGGTGGTGAGAATGATTGATAAGAAAGTTGGCGCAATGTATTTGAAACGTTTATTAACCTGAAACTATCCTGAACAAACTTTGTGTTGATGTCAAACGTGCAAGTAGTATTCTCTAACGAGGTGGTGAGAATGATTAATAAGAAAGTTGGCGCAATGTATTTGAAACGTTTATTAACCTTAAAAACAATCCTGCACTATCTTTGTGTTGATGTCTAACGTGCAAGTAGTATTCTCTAACGAGGTGGTGAGAATGATTGATAAGAAAGTTGGCGCAATGTATTTGAAACGTTTATTAACCTGAAACTATCCCGAATTAACTTTGTGTTGATGTCTAACGTGCAAGTAGTATTCTCTAACGAGGTGGTGAGAATGATTAATAAGAAAGTTGGCGCAATGTATTTGAAACGTTTATTAACCTGAAACTATCCTGAACTAACTTTGTGTTGATGTCTAACGTGCAAGTAGTATTGTCTAACTAGGTAGTGAGAATGATTGATAAGAAAGTTGGCGCAATGTATTTGAAACGTTTATTAACCTGAAACTATCCTGAACTAACTTTGTGTTGATGTCTAACGTGCAAGTAGTATTCTCTAACGAGGTGGTGAGAATGATTGATAAGAAAGTTGGCCCAATGTATTTGAAACGTTTATTATCCTGAAACTATCCCGAATTAACTTTGTGTTGATGTCTAACGTGCAAGTAGTATTCTCTAACGAGGTGGTGAGAATGATTAATAAGAAAGTTGGCGCAATGTATTTGAAACGTTTATTAACCTGAAACTATCCTGAACTAACTTTGTGTTGATGTCTAACGTGCAAGTAGTATTGTCTAACTAGGTAGTGAGAATGATTGATAAGAAAGTTGGCGCAATGTATTTGAAACGTTTATTAACCTGAAACTATCCTGAACTAACTTTGTGTTGATGTCTAACGTGCAAGTAGTATTCTCTAACGAGGTGGTGAGAATGATTGATAAGAAAGTTGGCGCAATGTATTTGAAACGTTTATTAACCTGAAACTATCCTGAACAAACTTTGTGTTGATGTCAAACGTGCAAGTAGTATTGTCTAACTAGGTAGTGAGAATGATTGATAAGAAAGTTGGCGCAATGTATTTGAAACGTATATTAACCTGAAACTATCCTGAACTAACTTTGTGTTGATGTCAAACGTGCAAGTAGTATTCTCTAACGAGGTGGTGAGAATGATTAATAAGAAAGTTGGAGCAATGTATTTGAAACGTTTATTAACCTGAAACTATCCCGAATTAACTTTGTGTTGATGTCTAACGTGCAAGTAGTATTCTCTAACGAGGTGGTGAGATTGATGGATAAGAAAGTTGGCGCAATGTATTTGAAACGTTTATTAACCTGAAACTATCCTGAACTAACTTTGTGTTGATGTCTAACGTGCAAGTAGTATTCTCTAACGAGGTGGTGAGAATGATTGATAAGAAAGTTGGCGCAATGTATTTGAAACGTTTATTAACCTGAAACTATCCTGAACAAACTTTGTGTTGATGTCAAACGTGCAAGTAGTATTGTCTAACTAGGTAGTGAGAATGATTGATAAGAAAGTTGGCGCAATGTATTTGAAACGTATATTAACCTGAAACTATCCTGAACTAACTTTGTGTTGATGTCAAACGTGCAAGTAGTATTCTCTAACGAGGTGGTGAGAATGATTAATAAGAAAGTTGGCGCAATGTATTTGAAACGTTTATTAACCTGAAACTATCCTGAACTAACTTTGTGTTGATGTCTAACGTGCAAGTAGTATTGTCTAACTAGGTAGTGAGAATGATTGATAAGAAAGTTGGCGCAATGTATTTGAAACGTTTATTAACCTGAAACTATCCTGAACTAACTTTGTGTTGATGTCTAACGTGCAAGTAGTATTCTCTAACGAGGTGGTGAGAATGATTGATAAGAAAGTTGGCCCAATGTATTTGAAACGTTTATTATCCTGAAACTATCCTGAACTAACTTTGTGTTGATGTCTAACGTGCAAGTAGTATTCTCTAACGAGGTGGTGAGAATGATTGATAAGAAAGTTGGCGCAATGTATTTGAAACGTTTATTAACCTGAAACTATCCTGAACAAACTTTGTGTTGATGTCAAACGTGCAAGTAGTATTGTCTAACTAGGTAGTGAGAATGATTGATAAGAAAGTTGGCGCAATGTATTTGAAACGTATATTAACCTGAAACTATCCTGAACTAACTTTGTGTTGATGTCAAACGTGCAAGTAGTATTCTCTAACGAGGTGGTGAGAATGATTAATAAGAAAGTTGGAGCAATGTATTTGAAACGTTTATTAACCTGAAACTATCCTGAACTAACTTTGTGTTGATGTCTAACGTGCAAGTAGTATTGTCTAACTAGGTAGTGAGAATGATTGATAAGAAAGTTGGCGCAATGTATTTGAAACGTTTATTAACCTGAAACTATCCTGAACTAACTTTGTGTTGATGTCTAACGTGCAAGTAGTATTCTCTAACGAGGTGGTGAGAATGATTGATAAGAAAGTTGGCCCAATGTATTTGAAACGTTTATTAACCTGAAACTATCCTGCACTAACTTTGTGTTGATGTCAAACGTGCAAGTAGTATTCTCTAACGAGGTGGTGAGAATGATTGATAAGAAAGTTGGCGCAATGTATTTGAAACGTTTATTAACCTGAAACTATCCTGCACAAACTTTGTGTTGATGTCAAACGTGCAAGTAGTATTGTCTAACGAGGTGGTGAGAATGATTAATAAGAAAGTTTGCGCAATGTATTTTTACCGTTTATTAACCTGAAACTACCCTGCACTAACTTTGTGTTGATGTCAAACGTGCAAGTAGTATTGTATAACGAGGAGGTGAGAATGATTGATAAGAAAGTTGGCGCAATATATTTTTACCGTTTATTAACCTGAAACTACCCTGCACTAACTTTGTGTTGATGTCAAACGTGCAAGTAGTATTCTCTAACGAGGTGGTGAGAATGATTGATAAGAAAGTTGGCGCAATGTATTTGAAACGTTTATTAACCTGCTGAAACTATCCTGAACAAACTTTGTGTTGATGTCTGTCCAAACAGATTATTCACATTTAAATAAATAAAACCACCGACAAAGCCACGACCAATGACATGTTAACAATGAAGAGTGGAAGAGACCCTACCAACCAAACCTCAGCACAATGAAAGAAATAATATATTAGGAACGCGTGCCACAAGGGAAAATAGAGGGATATAGTTGGTACCACTGCACCGCAGTCTCTTCAAACTTGTTTATTAAAGCTCCTTGTTTTCTATCTCTGTCTCTCTGATGGGGCGTGTACTCTCTCTATCCAAAGATTGAGTGGCTTTGCTTTTCTACTTGTTTTTTTTCTTTCCACATTATTATCCTTCTGTCTAAATGCGCCGGACTCTTCTAACGACCGAGTCTCTTCTTTATTGAATTGCTTTTATAAAATATGAACCAGCGAGGGGACTTGTAACAGAGATTTTTATATTAATTTACATATCGTATGTTCTTGATAAAGGAATTATGAAAAGAATAAATTTTATGATTTTAGTTTCTCATCATTACGTAGTGCGGAGAGACTTACGTGATATGTATTTTGCGGATACTGTATATTAATTTGTTTTGAATTCTCCTAAGTACAAAAAAAGATTAAATAACTGTGGTTTGTACAGCCCAAACACGTGTACCGATTTTAATCAAATTTAGTATGTGACCATACCTCGGATCGTTTGCTTTTGAAATTTAAACGGCTAGTTCAGCGTTATATTTTATCTCTCTCCATAACTCAAAATTTGGGATTAGCTGCAATAAAAAACCCACACATAATCACCATTTTCTCATATTCTGCTCTCACGATTTTGATCCATTTTCGCTAAAGATAGCTCCTAAGGAGACAAACAAAATATATTGGTCACTATCTTACCAAAAATCTCGATTTGTGAGTTATTGATATAAATCCGACACATCGGCCATAGAGGTATTAAAAAAAAGTTTCCAGATTATCCAGTTTTGATAATTCAATCTATTATCAATGGGGGATTTTTTGGAGAAATGGGGATCAATATGTTTACTCTGAATCCTTAAATACCCAAAATGGTTTTATTTGCGTCGAAAATCGTTGCATCTGATTTTTGAGAAAATAGTTATTTTTGGTTTTTTCTTACGGTAGCTCCTAACAATTTTTTTAAAACAATCCCGAGATATGCCTACATATTTAATTTCATTAAAAACTGTCCACGCGGTTGGGCTGTAGTGCTCTGCACGAACGACAGACAACATTCTAAAAACTTCTTTTTTTTTCTAAGAAAAACTCAAAACGAATAAATCAGCAAAACCCTCGACATCGTTTTGTAACCCATCACATAACTTTCTCTGTACCAGAAAGTAAAAAAAAACAACTCAAATTAAATTTTGTAATTAAAGTTTTTTTTATTAGGTTACCGTTCACACCATTATTTTTTATAATTATAAACTGGCGTAGTGTAAGGACACCCATATTCATGCCTTGTAACCTTGCACTATTGTTTTAACTGCTCCCCATTTAAAATGGAAAATAAATTCGGCCTATACTTTGTCAAGTTCAGGTTGGCGGATGGACCCCGGCCTACCTGAGGCCACCCCTATAATCCCTCGCCGTGTCCTCTTGAGCTGTACACTGCCTAGGTGATGAGTCACCTACTGGCTGTGTTTATATAAAGGTACACTTTCTTAACAGAATAATAATTTAACATGTTTAAAAGTATATTTGAAATCTAATCAAAAGTTATGAAAAATGATACCAAACTCTACCTAGGTATTAGAACATTTAATACGAACTTTATTAAGAATTGTTTACATTGTAACTGCGACTTTTTATTTAGACAATTTAGAAGGCAAGTTTTAAGCTGTAATGAATATTAAAAGCTTTACTTAGGGACTGTTTGGGTAAAAGTAATTTGACCGTAGAATTTGTTAATAATAGTAAATCTTTTACTGTAATATAATGTGTCTAATACAAATTACAATAACAATCGGAGAAAAAGTTATATACACAATATGCTATATACAATGCAATATAACAATACAAATACAATACTACACAATAGTTTATTAACTATTAAACCTACAGCGGTCTGAACTAAGTAAAGCTTTTAATATTCATTACAGCTTAAAACTATTCATTACGGTGAAACAACAGTTCGCTTCGCTTAGTCTCGCTTCCTCGACGTATGTGACGATCTCTTATGATGGAGTCAAGTGTAAAGCTATAGTTTTTGTTAGGCACAAAACCTCACTTCTCCGAGTCACAGATGTAATAGCCTGCAACTCTATTATAAAGATAATCTTTTCTGATGTTGATTTAAAAATGATAATAGACTTTTGCAAAACTTGTTTCCCCTTCAATCATCTCTGTACTGCAACTGCGCTGTGGTTGCTGTTTATCTCTTTTAATATAAAGTTGAATGACTTCTTCGTTTTATAACACTACGAACTATATCGTAAGTTTGATAATATGTTTTTTGAGTGATCTTTAGGTTTCATAACCTCAAGAAACTGTATTTGGTCGTCCGTACGATAGCGGATACAAAAATGAGCGAAAACTCCAGGACTGTCAAGACACGAGTAAATAATCATAATAATAAAATTCTCTTGGATATAGCAACCACAGTATGATTTTATATTCAACATTAGAGACATTTTTTAAACTGACTTCTTAAAATAGATTGTTAAGTGAGAGATGTAGCTTTGAATGTCAGTGTCGTGTCGACAATGTGGCGATGTCGTTCATTGTTAAGTGGGAGATGTAGCTTTGAATGTCAGGGCCGTGTCGACAATGTGGCGATGTAGTTCATTGTTAAGTGGGAGATGTAGCTTTGAATGTCAGTGTCGTGTCGACAATGTGGCGATGTAGTTCATTGTTAAGTGGGAGATGTAGCTTTGAATGTCAGTGTCGTGTCGACAATGTGGCGATGTAGTTCATTGTTAAGTGGGAGATGTAGCTTTGAATGTCAGTGTCGTGTCGACAATGTGGCGATGTCGTTCATTGTTAAGTGGGAGATGTAGCTTTGAATGTCAGGGCCGTGTCGACAATGTGGCGATGTCGTTCATTGTTAAGTGGGAGATGTAGCTTTGAATGTCAGTGTCGTGTCGACAATGTGGCGATGTAGTTCATTGTTAAGTGGGAGATATAGCTTTGAATGTCAGTGTCGTGTCGACACTGTGGCGATGTCGTTCATTGTTAAGTGAGAGATGTAGCTTTGAATGTCAGTGTCGTGTCGACAATGTGGCGATGTAGTTCATTGTTAAGTGGGAGATATAGCTTTGAATGTCAGTGTCGTGTCGACAATGTGGCGATGTCGTTCATTGGTAAGTGGGAGATATAGCTTTAAATGTCAGTGTCGTGTCGACAATGTGGCGATGTCGTTCATTGTTAAGTGAGAGATATAGCTTTGAATGTCAGTGTCGCGTCGACAATGTGGCGTTGTCGTTTATTGTTAAGTGAGAGATATAGCTTTGAATGTCAGTGTCGTGTCGACAATGTGGCGATGTCGTTCATTGTTAAGTGAGAGATATAGCTTTGAATGTCAGTGTCGCGTCGACAATGTGGCGATGTCGTTCATTGTTGAGTGGGAAATGTAGCTTTGAATGTCAGTGTCGTGGCGATGTCGTTCATTGTTAAGTGAGAGATGTAGCTTTGAATGTCAGTGTCGTGTCGACAATGTGGCGATGTCGTTCATTGTTAAGTGGGAGATATAGCTTTGAATGTCAGTGTCGTGTCGACAATGTGGCGATGTCGTTCATTGATAAGTGGGAGATATAGCTTTGAATGTCAGTGTCGTGTCGACAATGTGGCGATGTCGTTCATTGATAAGTGGGAGATATAGCTTTAAAAGTCAGTGTCGTGTCGACAATGTGGCGATGTCGTTCATTGTTAAGTGGGAGATATAGCTTTGAATGTCAGTGTCGTGTCGACAATGTGGCGATGTAGTTCATTGTTAAGTGGGAGATATAGCTTTGAATGTCAGTGTCGTGTCGACACTGTGGCGATGTCGTTCATTGTTAAGTGAGAGATGTAGCTTTGAATGTCAGTGTCGTGTCGACAATGTGGCGATGTAGTTCATTGTTAAGTGGGAGATATAGCTTTGAATGTCAGTGTCGTGTCGACAATGTGGCGATGTCGTTTATTGTTAAGTGAGAGATATAGCTTTGAATGTCAGTGTCGTGTCGACAATGTGGCGATGTCGTTCATTGTTAAGTGAGAGATATAGCTTTGAATGTCAGTGTCGTGTCGACAATGTGGCGATGTAGTTCATTGTTAAGTGGGAGATGTAGCTTTGAATGTCAGTGTCGTGTCGACAATGTGGCGATGTAGTTCATTGTTAAGTGGGAGATATAGCTTTAAATGTCAGTGTCGTGTCGACAATGTGGCGATGTCGTTCATTGTTAAGTGGGAAATGTAGCTTTGAATGTCAGTGTCGTGGCGATGTCGTTCATTGTTAAGTGAGAGATGTAGCTTTGAATGTCAGTGTCGTGTCGACAATGTGGCGATGTCGTTCATTGTTAAGTGGGAGATATAGCTTTGAATGTCAGTGTCGTGTCGACAATGTGGCGATGTCGTTCATTGTTAAGTGAGAGATATAGCTTTGAATGTCAGTGTCGTGTCGACAATGTGGCGATGTCGTTCATTGGTAAGTGGGAGATATAGCTTTAAATGTCAGTGTCGTGTCGACAATGAGGCGATGTCGTTCATTGTTAAGTGAGAGATATAGCTTTGAATGTCAGTGTCGCGTCGACAATGTGGCGATGTCGTTCATTGTTGAGTGGGAGATGTAGCTTTGAATATCAGTATCGTGTCGACAATGTGGCGATGTAGTTCATTTGTCCCACTAACGTGGGAATGAAAAACGGTATAAAATTCCCTTAATTCCATGTCATGTACAGAGAACGATAGCTGATGACCTAACATACAGATTGCACAATTACATCATGAATTCATTCAAGATCCACAATGGTTAGCCTATTGTTGTTTGTTTTTGTTTTATTAATTATTTATAACCCATATTAACTGTTGGTATCTTTTTTTTATTTCAAATTAACTTTATTACTGTTATTAAACGCGTTCATGAAAGAAAGAACTTAGAACTCGCTCGACCGCTTCAGATTGCTATAAACCAATGTAGGCTTATTTACTTTTATATAACCTGTTAAGTGGAAGATGGTTTTAATTACTTTAGACATGTTAAGTTGCTATGGAAATACTCCTAATACGAGGAATTACTTTTGTTGGTTTTATATTTAAAATTCCGAAACAATTTTGGACGAATCTATCATTTAAAAAAAAAAATCAATTTAGATAAACCTAGACTTTAGGAAAACTTATTAGGAGGTTATATAACCAAAAAGTGTTCCTTTTTATAAATTGGCCAATGAAACATTTCACAATTATTTATTTCGATATCACAATCACTAACTTTTCCCAATTGTACGCAACTTCTATTTACAATAACAAATTCACCTGACGATTGACTACACCACATAGTAACCTCTAGATAGGTTTTGTGACTGCGGGAATTCCCTCCTACCGTCGATTTCTTTAGAAACCCTCCCAAACTTCTAACCCTTTTGTACATTCAACTAATAGCTTTCCTCCCCCTCTTGGCAGAATTTGCAGCTCTTCTAACGTGTTCCCAGAGTCTCCAATATCTTAGAATGATCCATGCTTTCGAACCCCGCTTCTGTTATAATTCCCCAGGAGTTCTTCGTTGTGTATAGGTACCATTTGACTCCTGGCCAACTCAGGTCTGTTGTCCTAATAGCGGAAAAGGGTTGCTCCTTCTTCAATCTTTCTGGCTTTTCTTCCTCCTAAGTGCCTGTTTGACTTTTCTCAACTCGGTTTGTTGTCATCACAGAGGGCATGGAAGCACGTTGAGTTGCTGTAACATTACCCACAAGTTTGTTATTTTTCATTTCTCTTTCCATGTTCTTCCCTCGAGTAGAAGCGGGTTTGGTGAGGTAAGGGCAAGGGAGGCCAGTAAGTATCTTCAGAGCTATTCACCCCATCAGCACGGGTCGCTTTACACTTTAGGATTGGGGGCTGAGTGAAGATGAAGAAGGGCGGGTCACAGGATAGAGATGAGAACAAAATGCAGAGCCAATCCCAACACCAATTCACCGAGTGTTAAAAGCTTTTATTAGTGTAAAATAAGTTTACTTACAAGATACTTAGAAGGGAGCATACCGAATCTAGTGTTTTCGGGGGTTAAATAACCCTATTGATTTCTATTACTAATAATCTTTAAATAAATAAAAGGGACACTTTTATAACCCAAAAGGAAAAGTAAGTTTAGAAGCAGTAATACATTAATGATTCTATGGCGACACGATTTTAAATTTTCCCACCACGTAAGCGTAAAAAAAAATGGTTGTCTTTTTATGTTCTACAATCTCAATTAGTGGGGCTAATTTTGGTACGTTGGGAGATTTTGCCAATACATCGAGGAGACATTTTTTTATTACCAATAGTAGTCATAAAACTTAAATGTTTATAGTTCTAGTTTTCTCAAAATCGGCTGTACGAAAAATGTACCCTTTAAGAACCTAAACGAAACTTATTGGTAGCAATACGAAAAATTCCGGTATATGAGTGGTTCAATGGATTTTGTTAAAATTTAGATTAAATTTGAAATTAATGACCTGTGTGCAAAATCTCAGTAAGAAAACCATTCGGACTGTACATTCGGGTTTTGCATTTTTGTACTTTGGAAAACATTTTTTGGACCTTAAAATGGATATTTCCATGTAAACTTATCAGCGAATTCTCATAACAGTATTCTTTTTAATGTATGTCTTAAGCATCTTTGGAATAAGAACAGTTGAGTACTTGTTTTGTTTAGATAAGGATTACGCAATGAAATAAAATCATACATTCATTTCTTAATTAATCCCCGATACATTTAATAATTGCACTTAAATCCCTGAATACATTGTTCGTGCATTACAAAAAATATCTATTAATGATTTTTTACATTTTTATAAATATTCATTTCTATTGTTACTTAACACAATGATAGCATTGTATAGTAATTGCGGAATGATAATAACAGATTTATTTACAATACCTATTTCTATTATTAACGAAACAGCCCCTTGTGGGAAGGTTTTCCACCGACTGGTCAGCAAATCGAGTTCCCATCGCCGTAATTCTATTTTTCATGGTCAGAATTTGCTATTCACTGTATTTCGAGAATATAAATCAACTTAATTAACAACTTTAGTCTTGCCCTGGGTTTAATGCTTGATAACGATAGTTGATGTATACCCTCGAAACGTCGTGTATTAGTTTTTGTATACACAATGATGGTAAATGTCCGATTAAACCTTACTAATAATTAAAGGACTTTCCCTTAAAATCCAGGACACAACACTTTTTTTATTTTTATCAAACAAAGAAACGCTACAACAAATAAGCATCTTCCATTGGATAGAGTATAGTTAGAGCAAGAGAGAAATAATTAAGAATGCCTCGAGTGGCGATGAGTGCCGGTATGACTATGCAACTCTCCACTCTCCAGCACAATGCAAGTCGCAGCCTAATTAGACGAGATTCATTATTTGCTTGACAATAAGCAAGCGTGATTAAAAATAAAACCACACGAAGTAGAATCTACTTGCACGACTTTGAGGTTATGTAATAGTGGACTTGATTAAGAATATTGTGAAAGTTGGAATAACATCCACTATAGGACTCCCATAACTGAGTTTTTGTGTGTGAATGAAATAACATCCACTGTAGGACTCCCATAATTGAGTTATTTCATTGTAAATGGAATATCGTCCACTGTAGGACTCCCATAACTGAGTTTTTGTGTGTGAATGAAATAACATCCACTGTAGGACTCCCATAATTGAGTTATTTCATTGTAAATGGAATATCGTCCACTGTAGGACCCTATAACTGAGTTTTTGTGTTTGAATGAAATAACATCCACTGTAGGACACCCACAATTGAATTATTTCATTGTGAATGGAATAACAACCGCTGTAGGACTCCCATTACTGAGTTTTTGTGTGTGAATGAAATAACATCCACTGTAGGACTCCCATAATTGAGTTATTTCATTGTAAATGGAATATCGTCCACTGTAGGACTCCCATAACTGAGTTTTTGTGTGTGAATGAAATAACATCCACTGTAGGACTCCCATAATTGAGTTATTTCATTGTAAATGAAATATCGTCCACTGTAGGACTCCCATAACTGAGTTTTTGTGTGTGAATGAAATAACATCCACTGTAGGACTCCCATAATTGAGTTATTTCATTGTAAATGGAATATCGTCCACTGTAGGACTCCCATAACTGAGTTTTTGTGTGTGAATGAAATAACATCCACTGTAGGACTCCCATAATTGAGTTATTTCATTGTAAATGGAATATCGTCCACTGTAGGACTCCCATAACTGAGTTTTTGTGTGTGAATGAAATAACATCCACTGTAGGACTCCCATAATTGAGTTATTTCATTGTAAATGGAATATCGTCCACTGTAGGACCCTATAACTGAGTTTTTGTGTTTGAATGAAATAACATCCACTGTAGGACTCCCATAATTGAGTTATTTCATTGTAAATGGAATATCGTCCACTGTAGGACCCTATAACTGAGTTTTTGTGTTTGAATGAAATAACATCCATTGTAGGACTCCCATAATTGAGTTATTTCATTGTAAATGGAATATCGTCCACTGTAGGACCCTATAACTGAGTTTTTGTGTGTGAATGAAATAACATCCATTGTAGGACTCCCATAATTGAGTTATTTCATTGTAAATGGAATATCGTCCACTGTAGGACCCTATAACTGAGTTTTTGTGTGTGAATGAAATAACATCCATTGTAGGACTCCCATAATTGAGTTATTTCATTGTAAATGGAATATCGTCCACTGTAGGACCCTATAACTGAGTTTTTGTGTGTGAATGAAATAACATCCACTGTAGGACTCCCATAATTGAGTTATTTCATTGTAAATGGAATATCGTCCACTGTAGGACCCTATAACTGAGTTTTTGTGTTTTAATGAAATAACATCCATTGTAGGACTCCCATAATTGAGTTATTTCATTGCAAATGGAATATCATCCACTGTAGGACTCCCATAACTGAGTTTTTGTGTGTGAATGAAATAACATCCACTGTAGGACTCCCATAACTGAGTTTGTTGTGTGTGAATGGAATAACATCCACTGTAAGACTCCCATAATTGAATTATTTCTTTGTAAATTAAAAAAAAAAAATTATTTGTGCCATTTTTTAAATAAATTTAAGAGACATGAGCAGAGTTGAACAATTATACGTTCTCAGTATACGAATTATAGGGTAAGTCAGGTAATCGCAAAAAATAAACCTCAATTTTTAGTATCCGTAGGTGAAACCAAGGACCATTATAATTTCATGCGCGTGTCTGACCGTCTGTCTATAAGTCGCAAGAAACCTACACAGACAAGACGATAAACCCTATATATTTCAAACTTGGCACATATATTCTATGTATTGTCCCACATATAGGGAAAATAATGTGGTAAAAATGACCTTGGGTAGTTACAGACAAAATCTATATATATATATATATATAACCAACTTGAACACGTCGTGACCTACTAATTTTAGAAGAAAAAAAGTTGGATTTGAAGTTAAAATGCAGTGCAAAATCATATATTATAGTTTTTGTATGCCGAATACAACTTAATTTAACCACACAATGAGAAATGCACTGTATACATTGTGCATAACAGTCTAATGCAAGTAATTATATAATATATAAAGCGAAGAGTATCAAGCATCTGCAAGGCATGCCCTGGAGCAGAGCGAGCTGCAAGCCCCGTCCGCCTGCATTCTTTGCGTCCAGTGCGCCATGTCTTTCAATTACAAACGATTGGAACGATACACCGCCGTTGCAATTAAAACCAGTGACGCCTGACACGTTGATTTTTGCGTCAACCAGTCTTTGAAGTCCAAGACGTCGGCAGTCGTTTTAAATTGGGATAAGTTTTATTGGAGAAAAGTCTTGGTAACATCAGATTGTAGGGTTTTCTGACGTGAATCATAGTGATGGATCAAAGCCGGGTTACTGTCTTGTATTCAAGTATAACAAGTATAGGGTGAGTCTGGTAATCAGAAACAAATTTTGGTAACATCAGATTGTAGGGTTTTCTGACGTGAATCATAGCGCAGGATCAAAGCCGGGTTACTGTCTTGTATTGAAGTATAACAAGTATAGGGTGAGTCTGGTAATCAGAAACAAATCTTGGTAACATCAGATTGTAGGGTTTTCTGACGTGAATCATAGCGCAGGATCAAAGCCGGGTTACTGTCTTGTATTGAAGTATAACAAGTATAGGGTGAGTCTGGTAATCAGAAACAAATCTTGGTAACATCAGATTGTAGGGTTTTCTGACGTGAATCATAGCGCAGGATTAAAACCGGGTTATCGTCTTGTATTCAAGTATAACAAGTATAGGGTGAGTCTGGTAATCAGAAACAAATCTTGGTAACATCAGATTGTAGGGTTTTCTGACGTGAATCATAGCGCGGGATCAAAGCCGGGTTACTGTCTTGTATTCAAGTATAACAAGTACAGTATAGGGTGAGTCTGGTAATCAGAAACAAATTTTGGTAACATCAGATTGTAGGGTTTTCTGACGTGAATCATAGCGCGGGATCAAAGCCGGGTTACTGTCTTGTATTCAAGTATAACAAGTACAGTATAGGGTGAGTCTGGTAATCAGAAACAAATTTTGGTAACATCAGATTGTAGGGTTTTCTGACGTGAATCATAGCGCGGGATCAAAGCCGGGTTACTGTCTTGTATTCAAGTATAACAAGTACAGTATAGGGTGAGTCTGGTAATCAGAAACAAATTTTGGTAACATCAGATTGTAGGGTTTTCTGACGTGAATCATAGCGCGGGATCAAAGCCGGGTTACCGTCTTGTATTCAAGTATAACAAGTATAGGGTGAGTCTAGTAATCAGAAACAAATTTTGGTAACATCAGATTGTAGCGAGATGAATGGAAATACGATATCCAGTTTGGTTGAAGATTAGTTCCTAACCTGTGTCATACTCCACCAAAGATCTGTATTGAATCTTACTCTTATTATAGATTGTCATACCCTCTATTTAATAATTTTTCATTACTGACGACTCTCAAGGGAAGACGGTTACTTTAGTTTAATTTATGCAGTCTCAAGTGGAGCGAGATCGTGACAGAGAGGCCCTTGTGTTCGTTTGTTTTATTGTAATCTATCATTCACGACCAATATAACAACGTTGGTTAGTGTCTCTGAGAGTCAGTTATTATTGTGTACAATATGTTATATTTTATAGCTGGAGTAGAATTAAACACAAGTGTAAAATCACCGCACAAACTTTCTCACAAAGTCATTTCAGTATTTGTCAATATAAAGTTGAAAATGAACTATGGATGCCGTTTTAAACAAAAATTAAATAGGGACTAACTTTTAGTTTCTAACGTATAAATGAGTTTTTAGCGTAAATCGAGCTTTTAGTGACCACGATCATGATTATTTTATTAATTTATTTTGTTGTCTTTATTCCTAAACCGTAGTAATATATTTTTTACTTTCGACTTTGAACAAGGGCTTGGGTGATTAATTTATAAATTTCAATCAAATTTGAATATATCGAAGTTTTGTATTTTTGACATTGATCCCAAAATTTCGATTTGATGAAAAAAAAAAATTAATCCATTTCGTGACAAGGCCATTTCGTGATTTCGTGCAGACATACTAAATTTAATTAAATCCGTTTCAATTTGAGTGACTCTTCAAAATATGGGGTCTACCAGAGAGAAGAGAAAACATTGAAACATGTTCCGCTGAAATCTTCTTTCCATAACCCAATCAGGGAATTATTCATTGCATCGGTTGGTAGAGATGAAAGAAATACTGAATAACAAGCATCACTGGCAGCCTAACTAAAAAGAAGGTAAAAAAAAACCTACTTTATACAGAATGTTTCTTAGCAGAGCCTCGAATTTAATGTCTAATTGGGTTTATTAAGATTTGTAAAAAATGTTAAATTTTATGGGTTTTTAAAAATGGTGTAGGGTAACTTTGTAAAATAATTCTTAGATAGGTTTTATGAACCTCGTAATTGTATACATCAATACATTCTTTACGTCGGGCCTCATAGAAATGGATATAAAACAATCTCACTAACTTTGGTCTTGTCTATGTCTCCACCCTGGCAGGCTCATTCGGTCATGCCCGATCTAATAAGTACACATACGAATATCACAGGGTTCGAAGTTGAATAACACACGAGATATGAACAAAATGACTGTCATTGTAACATTTGTCATTCGATTTAAATAATATTCAATAGGATTGACACACTAGTCTCCTTTACGAAATCATGTTTTGATGGAGGTTATCGTGTTTTAGTACGGACGAGGACGACAGACGGGCGTCATGTCGGAAAACAGAGGTCAACATTACTACATCTATTATATTTTTACATACAAATTCATTACAGTTTCGTGAAAAATGTTTACATATGAAATCATAATATTTTGAAGATTGTTCTGCTCGAGTCTATAACGCCCTGATTTGTAAAACAGACATTGCCTTCCTTCTGAATAAAAACTGACAAAAGAATTCCTGTATAAGTCCAGCGGCGTATTTCTTCGGACAACTAAGAAATAATATCCTGTGATTGTCTACAACACTATTATTACGGTGCATTGTGAAGAAGACAAAAATAACTTCAATTAAGCCACCCACGTTCATGTTAAGATAAAACCTTCAAGAATAAATATTTAATACATAATATACTCCGGCAAAATATTACCATAGGTTTTTGTTTCTTATAGAGTGTCAGGGTTTACGTATCTGTGCTCGCTAGTACGTTTGTCCTCCGATATGATCGCAAGGCCTTATCAATATTTATTGTCGGTATAAGGCAGAATGAATTGAGCTATGTTGGAGAAATGACGGTGAATATTCCATTGAGGAAAACAACTTGAATTGATTTTGTATTCCTAAAGATGGAAATTTACAATACGCAACCGCTGTCAGAGAAATTGATACAAGACTTCCTCTTTCTATTCATCCTGCAGACACGTGTAAGGGAATGAAAAGTCTTGATTAGTTCAGCCGAAATAGATTTTGGAGGGAAAAAGTTATCTGACTGGTTCTTTTTAAAGAAAATGTTCTTCAGGTTGTACAAAAATATATCGAACGCGTTTAAAAAAATATGGGTACTTCTAGATTCTTAAATAAATGTACTTTTAAGTCCATTGTCACTCGGTAACGTGCTGGTTATAGTAAGAATGATCTTCAAAACAGGATTCTCAAAATCACAATATTTATATCCAGTTTGTCATTGAAACCAAGAAGATTGGTTGATGCTCATGCCATCGATGACTTGTATATCTAAGTAATGGTGATAATAATTAGCAAAGAGATTTACAATTAATTTTCCCATTACCTCTCTTTTTACTGTATTTTATATTAGTAAAACCTGTTAACAAACATATTATCAAAATAAAAAACTAGTAATGGACACCGTCCCTAAATAAATAAAGCCCCGCAGGGGGGGTGCCGACTAACTGCACCTAATAAGAGAGAGTTGGAGCCCCTCGCGGTCCCGAGTCAAACACTCACAACACAAAGACTATCATCTACATAGTATATGGACAGTTCACCTTTACATTTATTACCTTCACCTTTACTTGAGGTTTTTACCGCAGGGGGTGCAGACTATCTGCACCTACTGAGAGGGGTTTAACGTCCCTCGCGGAACCCGAGCTATACAATAAAACATCTCCGAATACACACACATACAACACATATATATACTTTACAATTCGTAGAGGCTGTTACACTACACGATTCACGGGGATACATAAACACTCTACATTCGTATATAGGGATTAATTTTTGACCGAGAAGAGCCGTAGTGTGCCTGGGAGTGTTTACCAGACCAATGTGTGACAATCTTTGAATCTGGTAAGCTGATGTGACCTTGTTCTGCCGATGATGTATGTGCGGTTTCTGTTCAATAGCCAGCCATCACGGTCCTTGGTCAGGAAGTGTTCGCGATGGGGGAGGTGTCAGATCCTCCCTCTCCAGTTGCGGGTCTAGACTGATGTCCATCCAGTCTGGTTAAAGAGGATACTGTGGGCCCCAGAGTTCTGGGGTTTGGAAATGATCGAAAGTGATGCAAGGGTATACCCGTTCCCAGAATCTCATATGCAACCGCTTAACACGATGCGCTGTTAACTCCTGCATGGCCTCTACTAAAATTAACGTCAACCCAGGATGTGATAAGAGACAACTATCGTCATCTTCCGAAGAGCCTGTTTTCTAAACTAAGAAGAGAAATTTGAACTTATGGATTCAGGGAGCTGCTCCCAGATTTCTTATTGTTCGAAACAGTGTCGAGGGGTCAGATCTATCGAAGATCTACCCCTTTTGTGATTAATAAAGCTGTCACTGGTGCAGCAGGTAATGTTCGTTCAATTCCAAAACTATGAAATGGTACTTTATTGATATAGACTGCCCCTGATAAACAGAATCACTCTTTGTTGAAAATGAAGTTTCTCTGAAAGAAACTGACCCCTTCGACCAATGAAAAACCAGACTGCAAAGCTGTGAAAGTACAAATGGGGCTACATTCAAGGGGGCAGCCATTATTATACTGTATAATTTCTAAAAATATAAAACATGGAATTTTGTTACTAAAATTAACTCGTAAAACGCGGCATGACCTTACTGCATACGTACCAGCTTTTTCTTTATTTTCTTTTATTAATTATTATTACTACTTTTTTGTGTACATTTGGTCTTGAAAATCTAAAATATTCATTTAAAAAAAATATATTTGAATGTTTGAGTGCCGTTTACAAAGGTTGAAAAACGTAAAATTTAAATGTTTAAAAACTACAGTAGTTACTGAATTAAAAATGAAGAACTATAGAACCCCATTTTACTATTTTTTTCAAATTATTATATTTTCTAGTCACTTGTAAAGTATAATACTTTTACCAAATTTGGTGTAACGGAATCAATCAAAATCTATTTTTTTAAAACGCGTAGTAACAGTGAAATTATAAATAAATATTGAGCTTGGATAATTGATAGAATAAAACAGTAGCTCCTTTGTCGTTGAAACGCGTTTGAATAAATAACGTAGGTACTATTTGTGTTAAAGTTTTATTATATCATTAGAAGTAATGATTAGTAAAAATCAATAAACAAATTTTAAAAATTTATCTATTTATAAAATATAATTTTCTTTAGCAAATTTAGTGTTAGATAGAAGAAGATTGCTTCGCTAGAGAAAAATCTGCTAAGAAATCATTTACCGATTTCCCAATTTGTTTTAAAACAATTTAGTTAAAAACAATGCGTATCCTAAATTATGCAAAAAAAAATCTGATAACTTGCTACATATCTGTATTTATATATAAATGACTAAAATCGTTATCAAAAAATTGTTTTTCCATTATTGAGCTTCAGAAAACTTTTCTTTACTGGAGAAGACTATATTAGATTAGAACGGTTTGGAATCCGGTTCTAAAAAAACTCGGAAGGACCACCCACTTTTAGACCTCTGAATTCAAAACAGCTGACGGAAAGTCGAGGCCAGGCTGGTTGACACTTGACGCCAATAGCAATTTCCTTCCAGACTTGCTCTAATTGTCTACGAGAAGATTGTATGCAACCACCTAGCTTTATTTTAAACTCAGGTAATTGTGCAGATAAACCTGCCTCGGAGATAAGTGATCATAAGAGCTGCGGGGAAGATTTTATCTCGCCAATTAATTGCTTCGAAGCTTCCTCATTGTACTGAGAGTACATCAAGATTTCTAGTTGGTAATTTTCATTCCATATATTTAGTACGCATAACCAGAGGCTTGCTATACGATGTTTATAATTCCATAATGTTTACACACGTGTTTGAGAAAATTGCACTAAACAAAGAATCTAGATTCAGATATTCTTTTTGAATTTTCATGACAATATTCTACGATCTTATATTCCGGTAGAGATTCAAAGTTGATTACGTATTCCAAAACAAGAGTGTACAGCGTATGCACAACTGACATGTTTTGGCCACACAGTAGATGTCAGGTCAATGGGTATTTTGTCAGGATAGACTCAAAGTTATGCACGAAAAAGTAAAATGAAGTAGAGAAAATACTACGGTAAAAGAAAACTGCTGTTGACTGCAGGTTGAACAGATAAGGTGAAAGTTTCCCCGTGACATTTGCTAATTTTTCTGTGGTACTAATTATGATTCCAACAATCTTTAACATTAGTAATAGCATTTAATTATTATTAGTTAAAAAACAGTAAAGCTCAAAGAGGTGTGTGGTGTGTTGATTTGTTATTAGTCGAGAAATATAATTAAGGGGTAGAATAGGCAATCGAACTACTCTGATATCGTAAAAAAATAATAAGACCTATTCATAATTAATTGATCCTGTATCCATTTGGTTTCGTCGCTCCCATTATGGATTATATTGGAGAACACATGGAACCATTATTTTTTTATGGGTATTATTAAGTGTATGGGAGTATGTGTGTGTAATAAATACAAATTCAGTCTTTTCAATGATTCAGAAAATACATTTATCTGATAAACTATTAGATATTGCACAAACATTCTCTTACACAAAACTAAATATAAATGTAGCTCAAAATTTCTATAAGATCAAAATTATAAATTATAATATTCGCAAAACAACCCTGACGATTTTGATCAAATTTTATTAAAATGTATGTCATGGGCTCAAAAAAGTGTTGTTCGCCACCTATAAAAAATACGGGGTTTAAAAGTTTAGAAAAGAGTACGTGCTAGAACCGTTTTTTACAGCCTTACTTTTTTTAAAGTTTACCCTAGAATTTTTTGCTACAAACTGTTTGTTAGACAGCTGAAAGAACTATAGTTTGTGGTATTAGCGACTTGTTCTTTGTTAATTCTAATTACAACATCTTTTTAGCCTAAAAAGGCTGTTGTTAATCACATGACCCTCTTCTATTACAATCTTTTAGTTGACTCCTAGATCTTGAACTTAGTGCAAAGTAGTGATATACACAATTACGAGGTTCATATAACCTGTGTAACAATTGTTTTAGACAAAGTCACCCTACTGGATAAAACCTCTTGATAAGGCCCAAGATAACAACTTTTGGGGATTACATTTAAAGGATCTGCTTGTATTACTTTCTATGATGGGGTTGGGTAAGTACTATGATGGTTTCCATCATCAGGGATACAACATTTTCCAAAAATGATACAAATTAATTCTACGACTAAGATATGCGAACGTTTCAAGGTCTTCGTTGTCCACGAATTACTTCTACAAATTTGTCTGAATAGTGCCGAGCTAGCTAGGTCAAGGAGTAGACACTATAATGCTTATAAATCCTGCACATGGAACCCATTCTATATGAAAGGTCATGACACCGTTAGGGCTTTAAACATATTCAATTGAACGTTTCTTTATGAACCCGATTTCTGTTGCTACTGAAAAAAAAGCCAATCGACTGATAAATTGAAAAGGCACGCCTGTATAAGTCTAATCGACTGCACTTGATGTGGAGAGACCTCTACGGGAGGTACTTGGCAACTTGACAACTGAGGAACCTTGCCAACACACGGGTTTTATAATCCACTGGCGCCTTATGTCAAGGATGGATCATTTTGTAGTTGTTCGTGGATTTTATTAATTAATTTACATAGAAAACATTAAGTTTTAATAAAACATGTGAGATCATGACTTTGGGAATGTATTTTGTTGGGGTTTTTATTTGGAAACCATTTGAAACTTGTAGCATACAACTAGCAACACTATATAATCTTGTTGTAAGATAAGTTTACTAATCGTAAAAAATGTCGACCTCCGTTTTTAGGCTGATCGTCACGTTTCATGCGTAACTGCCTTCTAGTTTCCCTCGACATAAAACCTCCCAGCCTTTCATAATTCCAGGCATTCGAAAACCTATGATATACGTCGTTAATGTCAACTTTGCAGTAAATACAATTTGGGGACGACACAGTGCAGGTAACCCTTAAAGTAACCTTGCTCAGTGAAAAACTAGGTGAGATAAAAATATAGTTCACCATGATACGCTCTACCCAGGACGTCCATCCCATCGCTGCTAACACAATGACATAGTTTCCGCCCTAGCCTCTTTGAAAGCTTCTCCCCTGATCTCTATGTTCAGAGGAGTATTTACTGTCCTGGGCAAGCGGCCTATAAGTACTTGCTCCCACAACCAGCAGTATAAACACCCTCAACGCTGACTAAGGTTTTGTATGAGGGTGCTATTCTTAGTGCCCCTCGTCGCTGGATGTAAATCATACAGGTCCGGATTTTTACTTTTGAACATTACAATGTATCTGGCCACACCTCTGCCCCGTACAACAGGACATTAACTGAACCTTCAGCATCAGGAACTTCCTTTTACCCACTTTGGTCCTCAAGTTTTCACCATCGGCCTCCCAATCATGGCAGTCTTTTGACATAGGCTACTACCCGGATGTACTTCCATAGACTGAGCTTGTTTCAAATATCAGAAACACTCAACACACAGAGAAATTACCAAATGGTTTAGCTTTGTTCGATCAATTACTACTTACATTACAAATATCAGACACATTCAAACATACAGAGAAATTACCAAATGGTTTAGCTTTGTTCGATCAATTACTACTTGCAATACAAATATCAGACACACTCAAACATATAGAGATATTACCAAATGGTTTAGCTTTGTTCGATCAATTACTACTTACATTACAAATATCAGACACATTCAAACATACAGAGAAATTACCAAATGGTTAAGCTTTGTTCGATCAATTACTACTTGCAATACAAATATCAGACACACTCAAACATATAGAGATATTACCAAATGGTTTAGCTTTGTTCGATCAATTACTACTTACATTACAAATATCAGACACATTCAAACATACAGAGAAATTACCAAATGGTTTAGCTTTGTTCGATCAATTACTACTTACATTACAAATATCAGAAATATTCAAACATATAGAGAAATTACCAAATGGTTTAGCTTTGTTCGATCAATTACTACTTACATTACAAATATCAGAAACATTCAAACATACAGAGATATTACCAAATGGTTTAGCTTTGTTCGATCAATTACTACTTACATTACAAACATTTTTCACAACTAGTATAAGTCAACGCAATGAAGCTGAAAACATCTTATCAATACGATACTTTAAGATGGGGTCGGACACATGATGTGTGAGTGACAAAGAGAGATTTTACAAATTGGGTGCAACCCATCAACAGTGATTTAAGTGAATCTGGCAACGAGGTCCAAAACTGACAAGATGACATAGTGAAGATTTATTGAACGTTGCCAGGTCTACGCTATTGGAGTGCCATTTCTAAAACTATCTGTCGCCTATTTACATTTGAAATAAGAACAAAGTCGGCGCTTCTATATGCAATAAGTTAAAACTAAGATACCATTTATAATAAGCTGTAATGTGGCCCTCATTTTAATTATTCACATATATTTTCTATACTGGGGTTGACCTTGAATGTTTATAATTGTTATAAGCATTAAGTTGTTTACTTTTTGTTTGCATAGAAAAAAATGAAGAAACATGACCCGGAAACGGTTATTTAGATAGTTTGGTTAAAAAAATTTGCACTCTGGTCTTTTTAATATTTTCCCCACCCGTTTGAAAATTCAAAAAAGGTGGAAAGGAAAATCAAATCATTGTCAAAAAATCAGGAAGATGTGTGTAGTTTGAATCACGATAAGTAATTTGTCTTAATTTTTTTTTTTTTGGAAACCGCTTACATTTCGATATACGAGCTACTTTACCTTGAAAAATGAAAGTCGGATGCTATGAATGTTCATTTTAATAAATTATTATTGATAATAATGGTAATTTTTAATTTGGTATTTATTACTTACCAAGTATACGAAGTATAGGGTAAGTTTGGTAATCGTATAAAATGTCGACCTTCAAGATTCATGACCTCGTCGACGTCACTACGTAAGCACGATAGCGCCGGGGACTATAGTGTTCTCATATAGAACTGTATTGAAATTTAAATATCAAATCTAAAGCTATATTACATCTCTTTTCTAAATTAGATAAGAAGTTGAAGATTTCAATTCTGCATGTAATGGTTTCCCGACGCTCTTTACCTTGATAGCGAAGTTATTGTCAAATATAATTTTAACGCTATATTCGTATGGTCTCTAGCGATTGTTTTGTATATATCACTACTTTCTTGACGTCGACTAGGCCACCCCAAATACGAGGATCAGAAAACCTTAACATTTCCTACAAGTCCCGAGAAACCAACTTTTGGCCTTTACGTTTAGAGGATCTGCTTGTATTACATTGTATTTTGGGACTAGGTAAGTACCATAATGGCGACAATCCACTTGTCGTTGTTTGAAGGAGAAAAACCATTCGATCATTATCGTGTTACAAAAATTTAAAATAAAATAAAGACCCTTAACCACGGAATACTCTAATAGTGTCAGAGTTGGTAAAACAAGACTTCGTCAAGACCGGTTAGAAGATAGGAAAATGAAAAACCGGGATCTAACCCAAGATTACAAAAAAAGTGTATATCCAGTTAGGACCCCTCGGGATTGCCACATCCGTGAGGCCCTGAGGGCTGTATTGTTCGTATAGGATTAAATAGTAAGTTAATTATTGGTGAGAGAGGGAGGGCATTATGTCGACTAAGTACGACACAGTGAATAATCGGATTCGATACAATCATAGTGGCAACTGTCACACTACGCCATATCAATTGACGCTATGCCAGCAAAAACACAACTAATTATAAATTCATTTTGGACAATCAATACTTTGTATGTAGACTGTGTAGACCTTATCGCATGCATTGCACGGACAGATGTCTTCCGTTTAGCGCGATCTATCTTCATTTTATTTTACTAACTCTTTTCTATAAATAGATTATGATCTAGAACTTCATGATCATAACCAGATTAACAACAATACAATTGTGCTGCAAACATTATATACGGTTAAAAAACGTTGAATTAATTTTCTCACAGATATTCACAACTAAAATTAATATTTATTAACATCTCCCCAATCTGCATTAGGGGCAGAATACGTTGGTATATAAAATTCCCCATATCAAATTTGTGAACGTTAATTTGGAAAAATATTTACATTTTCATTGTTGATAGCCTTAGAACTACATATATTTTATATATGTTTATATATATATATATATATATATATATATAATATTTATATATATATATATGTTTTATATATATTTTTTTTTAATGTTATTATTACTGAAGTTTATTTTTTAAGTTTTATATGTATCATATTATTTTCATTTTTATATGTATTATTGAAGTGTACTGTTGTTTTTGTTTGTGAAATAAATATTTTCATTAAAAAATATATATATATTATTTATTTTCTGTCAAATGTAGTCTGTATTTGTATTTTACCTTTTATCTGGCTACATGTTTCACTGCCACAGGCAGCATCATCAGGCCAGTTATCTATGTCCACTCAAACACTTATATTGTAACACATATTTTCATACATTTTTCGTACACGTCACATAAATAAATAAATTTGTTCAACATTGCTACACTTGAGAGGTACCTCATTCTGGTGTATTTCCTCTAAGACTTAGAATGAGGTAACTCTCAAGTGTAGCAATGTTGAACAAATGTATTTATTTATGTGACGTGTACGAAAAATGTATGAAAATATGTGTTACAATAAGTGTTGTGTATATATAAGTGTTTGAGTGGACATAGATAACTGGCCTGATGATGCTGCCTGTGGCAGTGAAACATGTAGCCACATAAAAGGTAAAATACAAATACAGACTACATTTGACAAAAAATAAATAATATAGATATTTACATATTTAAATTCATCCAGAATTTGCTTGACTTCAGCCATTAAGCCGCCGTAAATGAAAATCATTTAAAGACAATCTAATTGAGATTGATTTGTTCTTGTGTTATGAAAGGGATAAACCCCGTGGTCATTATCACTTTAAAAAAAGAAAGAAGAAGAAAGAGCACAAAATGCCCTCTTTTTTTAATAACGTCAGAGTTGGAAGAGAACAAGAGTTGGTCAAGAGACATGTAATAGGAAAGAAACTCAAGACTACACGAAGAAAGGATTAGATCTAAGTAGGTCACCTCGGAAAGAGAGTAATCAGTAAATGTTATTAACATAACGCTAATCCTAACCTCTAAATTGAAATTAGCGGAGAATATTCTTTTCAAAACGTAAATTCGATCTCTAATACAATTACGTTTAGGCCTAGCTTAGGATAACGATATTCCTTTAAATCGCACGCCCATTACGAGGTCCAAAAAGAGAAAATTCTAATTAAAATAGTTTACATCACCGAATTACAACTAATCACTCATACCACACTAATACTATAAGGTAAGAGCTAAAGTTTGGCTTTGCCCATTCTCAACTCGTCTTTTTTAATTAAATACGAAATTACGTGTCCGATTTGGGAGTTGGAACGAATCATTTAAACAGCCATGGTGTAATTTTAAATAAAATATCGAACCAATATTAAAGCTAGACAAGCACTGGTTTCGAAAACGGACTGTTCTCACATAGCTACAGTTCTGGTCCATTTTTCTTTTCCAAGGCAAAACGGACCTTATTCAAGTACTGTAGGTCCAACTTCAAGTTTTGCTCCCAAGCTAAATGACATCGTCACAATTTTATCAAGATCGGTGGGGTCGATTTTGAAAAAAATCGGATTTTTGAAGTTATATAATCCTGGTTTTAACCTCACCATTTGTATATAAATTTCTAGTCCCAGCTAGTTTTATATACATATAAAACTACTTTTACATAAATTTTTAACTACTTTTATTTTCATAACTAAATCAAATCGTTCTAAATAAAGATATTTAAATACTTTGAAATTATAATTAAGGTATTTCATAAAAACAAATTTTGTTTTACAATATTTTCTTGTTAATTTTAAATACGTGTACAATATCGGCAGTAATAAGTTTTAAATGCTTTGAATCAAATCGTGTTTATTTAATTTCCCAACTTTTATGGAAATTGAAGTTATTAGGACCTTCATTCTTAAAATCTGTAACTCTCTAAATACGCTAACATTGTTGTGCCCTCATTTCTAAATTGTGTTTGATTAAAATCGATCTTTTTTAAATAACAACAGTCAAGGTTCGTTTTTGTTTTTGCCATTCCTGAAGAGTAAAATATATTTTTACTTTTGTTTATGTATACGGAATTGGATAATTTTTACAATTCACTATTTCAACGAAACCCATAGTACCGATCTCAAAGAAATTGTTGTATTTTACAACAGTCTCGTGGTAGATTTTTTTGGTTTTTACCGATAACACACGAACTAGCATTTTTGTTTATTTATTTTTCCAGAGGTTACCAGTAAGTTTTTGTTGAGCAAAATTTGATCGTTGTTTGCTACAACGACTAGGACCAAAATAAGCTCACATATCAAATTTGATTGTAATCTATCCACCCTTCTGGGCTGTAAAACACTCCTCTGTACTTGGAATCTAACCTAACCTAACTTAACCATCGATCTCAACAAATACTTGTTGGCTTTTAAAAGTAAATCACACCAACACTGGATTGGCGTAATGTTTTTCAATTTAGAATAGTTTATATTTTTTGTAGCCATTACACTTGGTACGGTGACGTGTTGCGCCTAGTAACAGCTGTTTCTTTGCTTTACCTGGAATTCCATGTAATGTAATGTTAACACGAGTCTATACTTCGCAACACTTGTTAAATGGAAATGTCATTTACTTTCTTACATACAGAGTGTTTTGTAAATACAAGGTCTTAATATTGATAATTACTTCATAACAAATTATAAATTAATAGCAAAGATATTTAAAATTAACTTTGCCATTAACTGTATTTTAGTAATATACAGCGTTAAAAAATATCAGAACAGATTAATATCTCTGTTATATGTACTGCCAAAGACTCTATCTCTGGCCTTTAATACCCCAAATTATACATTATGTTTGAAAACAGCATTTGAAGAATTACATTTGTTCACGTTAAAAATGAATCTAAATATTGTCAAAAGTAGTACGGATAGAAAGATTGCAAAGCAAGTCATAAATAGAAATGTTTTTTGGTACCGAAACCAGCTTGGTCCAATGGAGGCTCTGAAGGCGAGTTGGTTTGCAAGGCCAGAACATCGCAGTCAACCTGGACAACTGCAGTTATTTGACTGATTTCATTGCTGGTTGTGAGACGGTCTTTCATTGCTCTATATTGAAAGGGTTGGTCAGTAAAATCTGTTCTAAATAGAGAGAAGTTTCTGAGTCTCATAAATGGGAAGGATTGGTGTGCTAGTAAAACAGTTCAATTATTAAAAATTTAATTGATGATCCTATTTTATTTTGTTAGTAGTAAGTAAGGGCAAGGTATATTTTACACTGTGTTTATTTCACGTTGTCTTCTCCTTTATCAGGTGTTAGTTTGTTTTGGTTTGTTATATTGCATACTTAATAATAAGAAAAGTTTTTTAATCTAGAATTTGGTGCCAACCTGGCAGATGATCAGTTGACCATTGCCAAAAACAGTGTTCGTTTGTAAATTTTTGTAATTATTATTATTATTATTATCATGTCTTAATAAAAGCACTATTTTCATTTCATTTCGTATAATCTCTGGTTCTAATTTAGATAGACACTTTACACAAACAATTTTTTTTTAGAAATCGACCTCGTCTGTTTACTGAGTAAGCCGAAAATTATATACCATAAGAGGATGTCCCAAAATTTCATAAAATGTGATTTTTTTCTGACTGTCTTACTGATTCATGCAAATATTTTTGTGTTTTCTTAAAGCAGAGAAGAATATACATTGGAATATTAAAAAATATCAAAATTATTCTCCCCCCCCCCCAACAGATTTAGACATTTTATTTAAAATCAGCCGATCCTTGACAGAATCCCTCCACCCTCCCTCTGATTCCCAGCAAGTCCTCACTAATTTCTGACACTCAGCCGTCTCAGATCTCCTGCAGCCACCGTTTTCTTATTCGACCTCTTCTCATAACTGTCTGTTTGACCATCCAGCATGCTCTTGTTCATTTTACAACAAATGTTCGAACTATTTTTCCTCTGTAGCATGGCAGTGGGCTAGGTTAGGTTAGGGGCTAGGTGATTGTAGCAGTCATTCATCACATTCTGCAGCATCTCAGAAGAGATTCCTGTCACGTCGCTGTTCATTTGGCCTAGTTAGGTTTGGTTAGGTTAGGTTAGGTTTGGTTAGGTTAGCAGTCATTCATCACATTCTGCGGCATCTCAGAAAGGATTTCGGGCACTTTGCTATTTTAAGTCATTTGGCCTAGTTAGATAAACATTGTTTACCCCAAAAAGTAGTCTAAATGAGGTTGGTCAGATGACCTTGCAAAGCCATTCAATCTCTGACAAATAAACTGCCTTTTAAAAGTTTGCGTACCTTTAGTTTGTGAACAAAAAATAAATAAATTAAAAATATACTTTTTATACATTTTGTCTTGGTCTACTTTATGATTGTACTTAAATGTATTTATGGTTGCATAAGACAAAGTCAGAAAAATCACATTTTATGAATTTTCTTGGAACATTGTTTATGCGTATATGGCACCTAATTTTTGGGTCACTTTGTAGATTGAGGAATTTCTCAAAAATTCTGTAATTTTGGATTTTCGATAATGGGAATTTTATATGCATACCTAACATCACTCGGTGAAAAGTAATCTAACATGCCTAGCCCCAAGATCCTTAAAATAAGATTGCTCTCTCTAAATAAACATCTTGGCCAAGGTCCGTCATACCGAGAGCCGAAACGACGTAAACTACATACACAATAAGGTATGCATTTGTCAGTCTATAATCAATGTTGCGCACGCAACTAAACAAATTGCGTAACGAGTCAGTGAAGACGGCAGTCGATGTCCTACACTGTTTATTGGTTGTATTGGTTCTCAATTTAATATTTACAGAAGTGTTTATTGTTTTCTTTGCAGAAATAGTTTTTTTTCTCAAGTAAATCCTCTTTGAAACAAAGCAGTACAATTAGATGTTTGTAACTTAAACCGGCTTAGTACGTTTATATATATATATATATATATATATATATATATATATATATATATATATATATACATAACGTTTCCTATTAAACAAAAATTGAATGGAACTTCAAACTATCAACATGGACCAAGCAACAGTCTAAAGTAAATAACTTTTGTCTAAAATATTTATCTCAAAATTTGGTGTTTTTGAGATATTAATTTCTCTCAATTTTAACGACGCAATTGTAAAAGAAGTGTGAGAAAGTTAGTGCAATTTTTGTATATCATTATTTAACAGAGTATGAACAGGTTCCATTTGGTAGTAGGCCTATAATATTAGCCCGCATGTACGAGAAATTAAAACCAGGATTAAAACATGGACGCTACTTAAGCTACCATAAAACAACTTGAGCAAAGCGAGTCGACGTAATAATTTTCTTATTGTTTCAAATTGGACCGGCGCCAAAGTCGTTACACATTCCAATGACACTTAATCTTGCAATGGCGACAGGGTTAACTTGGGAATAAAATAGCGCGGCCCACAAAGTCGCCATATCCGTAAATCCTGATTCCAAAATAACAATAATAATTTAAAAGAGAATCACACAAGTATTTCAGATTTAACATTCCCTGAATAGATGGAATAATGCCCGGGAGAGTTGCCATAACTGTGCAATGCTTAAATGCAGCCTACACAATGGAAAACCTGGTAGCGTAAATTCAAACGATACAAAATATTTTCATAAATTGCGTCTAATTTTAGAATGTGTTTATTTCTTTGGCAAGGTTAACATATAATAAAATGAATTAAACGATGCTCGTCTTTGCATGCATTCACAAAGTAAGTGGCTACTTGAGAATATACAAATTTACTTTATTTTATACGCCCTCACTACAGTTAGTAGTTAAGGTTCTACTAAAATATAAAATATGTATTAATTTGTAAATTGCAAATTTATTATTAAGTAAATAGTATCATCATGAGGGGTTCAAACTGTCGTCCTTCATTTTCAATATATAATCTAACTCTTAATTTGTTGTCTTCTGTGCAATGCATAGTGTGTATATCTGGCGTAAGGATTGAAGAACCCACCTCTCAGTGGGAATCCATTACAGCCTCCTCAGATCCCTTGTTGTCCTGAGGTCTGTCCTGTCACCTGCACTACTTCCCACTTCTGTGCAATGCATAGTGTGTATATTTAACGTAAAGGTGACGAACCCATCGCTCAGTGGGAATCCATTACAGCCTCCTCAGATCCCTTGTTGTCCTGTCACCTGCACTACTTCCCACTTCTGTGCAATGCATAGGATGTATATTTAACGTAAAGGTGACGAACCCATCGCTCAGTGGGAATCCATTACAGCCTCCTCAGATCCCTTGTTGTCCTGTCACCTGCACTACTTCCCACTTCTGTGCAATGCATAGGATGTATATTTAACGTAAAGGTGACGAACCCATCGCTCAGTGGGAATCCATTACAGCCTCCTCAGATCCCTTGTTGTCCTGAGGTCTGTCATGTGACCTGCACTACTTCCCACTTCTGTGCAATGCATAGTGTGTATATCTGGCGTAAGGGTGACGAACCCATCGCTCAGTGAGAATCCATTACAGCCTCCTCACATCCCTTGTTGTCCTGAGGTCTGTCCTGTCACCTGCACTAGTTCCCACTTCTGTGCAATGCATAGTGTGTATGTGTATATCTGGTGTAAGGATTGACGAACCCATCGCTCAGTGAGAATCCATTACAGCCTCCTCACATCCCTTGTTGTCCTGAGGTATGTCGTGTGACCTGCACTACTTCCTACTTCTGTGCAATGCATAGTATGTATATTTAACGTAAAGGTGACGAACCCATCGCTCAGTGGGAATCCATTACAGCCTCCTCACATCCCTTGTTGTCCTGAGGTCTGTCAAGTGACCTACACTACTTCCCACTTCTCTGCAATGCGTAGTATGTATATCTTGTAGAAGTGCTTCACAATCTTGTATTTTCCGAACTTATATTCTCCAATAGTTGAAACTAAACCTTGTCAGTATAAAATCATTCCCAACCATGTGATTGAAAGTGAACTTGAGTTTGTGTTTAGGAAGGTCTGTTGTTGATCTGTCTGTCAACCTACAACTGGACACAAAAACGACGTTGTTCAATGTTTTACTTACTAACTTATTGAACTGACTAGAACAGCGGCGAACACCAATAAAGACATGTGCGGTAATTCTAAGTATTCACAAAGTATTCGAGGGCCTTAGTTTATTTATTTGAGTCAATTATTAAAAATGGCAAATTGGTGTTTTGATAATATGATTTAACATCAGTTTCCAAACCTGAGTTCAGTGGTGTAAATATTTCTTTCATATCTCTCAACTATCTCTATTTATTCATGAAAAATCGAAACTAGAAATTTGACTTTTCGGAATACAGTACTGCAAATTTAATGTTATTAATTGTGAGACCCATGTTACTGCATTAGCCTTTAATTTTCACCTCAATGGAACATTGTCTCATATTACAAACTCAAAATGGTTTTAAACATGAAATCAAGACACTGATTTTCAATAATAAATCAAGTTGTATAATTATACTGCCTCCTTTCAGTAGACGTACAAACTGATCCGACGATATCTTGGTTCTAGACAAGTCAAATCTGGGGATCAATTTTGAATCGAATGTTTCCTAATAAATGGATTAGTCGACGAATGGCCTCCTAGATTTTCGGATTTGATGTCTCTAGATTTTCTTTTTATATGGGTACACATAAAATCAACATTTAGTTCGAAACATTGTAGATTTTTGGACGAGAATAGTAGAAGGATGTAACAAAATAACCCCAAATGTGTTTGCGAATGTCAGAAATTCTTTTATGAACCGCATCTACTGCTGCCAACATTTTGGTGGATCACAGTTTGAATATCTACTGAAATCCGTTCGTAAGTTATCGGTAAAAAATTTAAATGAACGATGGACATGAGATTCTTATCAACTCTACCGATTTCGTTCAAATTTTAGTGAAATGTGAAGGTTAATGACCCAAACCCGTGTGCATATAGTAGTATCATAATAATTGACTAAAAATAAAAATGAACGGTGGACATGAGATTCTTATCAACTCTACCGATTTCGTTCAAATTTTAGTGAAATGTGTTTAGGCTCTTATTTAAAATATTTAATTACTTTAGTAAGACAGTGTGTCGTCCATTTTTGATTCATAACTACTGAACTGATATTTTTGGTGACGATTAATTTCGGTTTGGTGAGTGAGAAAGTTTGTGCAATGTTTTTGTGCCGTTAATTTAAATATTTTCAAGGTTTGTGTAACGGTACCGAAATTACTAAGTCATAAGACTAATATATGCATAATATGAAAATCACCCATTTTTTGAATACTAGTAATAGAGAAGCAACATCAGTGTTTTAAATGACAGTATAGTGATAAAAATCAACTAAGTAGTGAATCTATAATATTGAGTTTAGAAACTTTGGTGAGTGAACGTTGTTTATACCACATTAGAAATTCACCTTTCACCCAGATTATCTCCAGTCGAAATTCCAACTCTCAAATTCATTAAAGGTATACAAAACTCAAAACTATGAAAGAAAGAACTAACATAAGCAATAATAATACCATATTTTAAAAACATAATCCATCAATAATTTTGTATCATATTCATCCACCACTTATCCACTTCCATTAGGTTTTAATATATCAAATATACTAATTGTTTAGATTAAGTAATTATAGTTTTAATTTATGTTGAGCGCCAAGATAAGAGTTGCAGACTATTGAACTTTTGAGTCTCGAGTATTAAGTGTAAGCTAATCATTTTGTAATTGAATAAATCTAAAATAAATTTCGAAATGTGAAAATAGATCGTTGAAGTGTATTTGTAAAAATGTGATAATTGGAACTTTATCAACCGATAGAACATAACCTAAAAGTTAAGACAAATTACTACCGATCAGTCTAGTCTCAAAGAGAACTGAGTCGTCCGTATCAACCCCTAACTGCGGACTTTCCTCTCCCTCTACATTTTACAATGACACATGCTACAATTAGGGCGCCACACAGGCGTCACTTCCACTTTGCTAAATATCTCACTGACGCCTGGCTTTGCAGTACTCACTTAATTTATGACCCTTGGCTTCAGACACAATGTAAAGCTATTCCGCCTAATTGTGGCGACATTAGCTTTGTAAATTTTATTTTGTCTCAAATGTAGAATAAAGTTATGTGATTGGTCAAAATAATGTTGATGAGTTTTTCGTGTTAATATCCGTTTTCAAACTCCTGAGTTTAAAAAGAAGCGTTTTGTATGCCTGACTCTCGTTTGTGATATGTTCGGAATTAATGCATTTGTTCGATAACTATATCTACATTTGAAAGCAGCTGCCATAAAACAAAACTCAATATTGGTATTTTTTTTTATACTTAATAATATTTATTTTATTTTCCCTCAAGTGTGTAGCCTCTAAAGACGCAAATAAAACGTATTGTTTGCTAAGTCTCCAAAAATCTCGGTTTTTGAGTTATTGGTTAAAAAAAAAGTATATGTATAACATGTATATGACATATGTAAGTTTAGCCCCTTTTTTATAGTTTGTGAAACGAAGAAGTTTGGCTAACTGGAAAAACCCTCTCTCACAGACATCCTGCCCCAGACAAGCTGTCTAATTAGTGACTCACCCACAGCAAACTCTTTCGATACAAAGACATTCTTAAGGCTTCTTAATAATTATTAAGTAATACCCACTGAATGTAAATGTCCATAAAATTTGATTGAAAATAAACTACAAACAAGCCATTGTTAAAACACAAGGAAGAAATAATGTGAATAAAAGAAAAGTAGAATAGTAAAGAAAGAATATTGAAATGTATTTGTCATATGTTTGATAAAACCTGCGTTACGTCAGGAAATCATAATACATCCTGAAAAATTGCAATTATACTTTCTTAAATTTAAACAATAACCATCACCTTTCTTATGTTGTTATTGTGTACAATTATTGTAATAGTATGAAGAAATTAAAGACAAATCTAATTACACTTGTACATAATCTTTAATAGCGAACTGTATTGAGACAAAGGGCGCCGACGTCCAGTTAAATGTAAATTTAAAATTCTCATAAATTGTATAAAACTAACCTAATGAAGGCAATTAATAACGTTAGAAAACAAGATAAGAATCGACCTGGCAGAAAATAACTACTATTTGAATATCATTTCCTGTAGGATACACCTGAGCGCACATCCGGCGCAGTGCCGGAAGTCGGTTGACAGTGGCGCCACTGTTTCGCGCATGAATTTCCTTTTGCATTACGTCATATTTTGGCGCCAGCTTATTATCAAGACATACATAAAATATTAGTTTGATTGATTTGTCTGAAGCTTGATGTGTTTATTATGACATTAAACCTTGAATAGAAATAGATTAATGTGTGACCTACTGAAAGACTTGTATTTGCGATTCAATTAGGCAAGTTAGATACCATGAAATATGCGTCGACCCTATCATAACCCTGTCCTGGTAAAAGATCCTCGCTATCAGAAAAGCGTCTTTCAAGAAAGCCTTTTCATGAAATAAAAATGTATGCGGACGTTAACATCATCGAATAGCCTATTGGATAACACTGGTCTTCTTGTTTCAATTTACGACAATTCTACTTTTGTTTATAAAGCAATGATGACGCACAGGTAAACCTCGACCATCAAATCTTAATATTGTAATAAACTTTTGAATTGTCCAAGTGCGTTAGGGTTGGTGAAGAGAGGCCTGATAGGAAAGATGAAAGAGATGGAAAAAGGTGTAAATCTAGCTAGGGACCTCGGGATTGATAAGCTGTTCATATATGACGGAGTCTCCAGTCACTACGCTCGTGCCGCAAATTTCGATTTCTGGCCTTACTGGACTCGAAACTATACAAATTTCACATTTTTGTGGGACATCATAATTCAAAATTACATTTTTGATAAATAATTCGCAATTTGTCATCATACAGAAGTAGGATTAGTACGGGGACCTGAAAACCGTCGTAATAACACGGTAAAAGTTTAGAATACGTTTGGTAATTCCAAACCATTTCGTTCTCCTTGTTTTGATTGATTTTCACTTTTTTTGACATTCCGCCCGTCCGTCGTCGTTGTTATCTGTACGTAAGCACGATATCGGCCACAAAAATTAGGAGAGGACGATGAAATTTGGTAAAGAGGACGATAGTGTGCTCATGTAAAACCCTATTGAAACAGTAAAAATGTCGGCCATTTTTAAGAGTATTTTGTTCATATCTCATGTGTTATTCTGATTATACAGAAATTTGCAACACTGACACGAGCGAAGCGAGTGGAGAATTTTTATATAAACACTAACTTAACCTAGTCAACGTTAAGGAAGTGATGATATACACAATTACGAGGTTCAGAAGACCTGTGTAACTCTTTTGAATAAACTTAAACCACTAGGTTTAAACCTAAGGAAGACCCAATACAATTTAATATTTCTTACAAGGACTAAGATATCAACTTTTGAGCGTTACATTTAGAGGTGTTGATTGTGTTACATTGTTTGATGGGGCTAGGTAAGTACCATGTGAGGTCCATCATATCTTTTTTTTTAGTTATCTCTGTAAAACATTAAAGTAAGTGTTACTACAGAAAAATGTATGTGTCATTTCGATGGTTTAGAAACTGAGTTCTTAAAAGTGTCTTCTATTTTAGAGGGTGTAGTTATTTCAAGTCAGTCAGTAAGCAGGAAGGTCGTTATACCTATTGTTTAAGTGTGTGTGGGGGGGGGGGAACCACTCACTATCATAAACGCTAATAAAAAACCGTAGTTTTTCTGAATACGAAATTTCGTTTTCAAAGCATGTAATAAGAAGCCGTTTAGATGTACTTACAGTTCTCGTAAAATCGTACAAAATTCACCAGTAATCGATTTTATGAGGTACTATAATGGCTGACAGGTGGTGGGACAAAGGTAGAGAGTAGCGAGCATTGTACCTAATGGCATTGTTTATGACTGATGCACGGTTAGCTAGGACGAAATGAAAAGGATAAATCATGAGTAAAATGCCAGCAAACTATTACAAGCTCCAGTACTTGTTATGATTGCTGGCGTGAGAATATATAAACATTGCAATAACCAAAGCATACAGTAAGTACTTGAAATTGCCACTGAGATTTCTTTTGCTCATGTGAAGAATAAAATTTTAAAATCTTTTCATCGGCTGCTTTTTATTTTTTAACGGGTTTAGTTAAAGAATTGCAAATTTTATAAAAAAACTAGCCGGTACTCGTGGCTTCACCCCGCAGTAATTTCAGATTCAACATAGATTGTTGAATTATCTACATAATACATATTTATAATGGGCATCGTAATTAGCTCAAGACAATTATAGTTATTGAGAATCTCTTTATATATATATATATATATATATATATATATATATATATATATATATATATAGCCTATATACGATTATACAGGGTAGCCTACGTTCCAAAACTCCAAGATATGTTTCCTTTGGGTCAAAATAAGTCAAATATGAACATATATGTCCTAAAATACTTAGTTTACCTGTATGCCATTTATTGTTGATTACAAAGAAACCTATATTTTTGGAATCAAATTAGATATTGAGTCAAATTTTGTTTTCACAATGACGGCAGTTTCAAAATGTTTAATGTCGGATATGTAAAAGCATTAAATTTACACACGCGCACGCACACGCACACATACGTTTGTCTCAAATATGGACCAACTCCGAATTTTTTAGTACTAAAGTATGTCTCGAAGATGGAGGAACTCCGACACTTGAGTACTAAAATAGCATATGTCTCGAAGATGGAGGAACTCCGACACTTCAATACTAAAGTAGCCTATGTTTTGAAGATGGAGGAACTCCGAAATTTGAGTACTAAAGTATGTCTCGAAGATGGAGGAATTCCGATACTTGAGTACTAAAGTAGCCTATGTCTCGAAGATGGAGGAACTCTGATACTTGAGTATTAAAGTAGCCTATGTCTTGAAGATGGAGGAACTCCGACACTTGAGTACTAAAGTAGCCTATGTCTCGAAGATAGAGGAACTCTGACACTTGAGTACTAAAGTAGCCTATGTCTCGAAGATGGAGGAACTCTGACACTTGAGTACTAAAGTAGCCTATGTCTTGAAGATGGAGGAACTCCGAATTTTGAGTACTAAAGTATCTCTCGAAGATGGAGGAACTCTGATACTTCAGTACTAAAGTATCTCTCGAAGATGGAGGAACTCTGATACTTGAGTACTAAAGTATCTCTCGAAGATGGAGGAACTCTGATACTTGAGTACTAAAGTATGTCTTAAGGATGGAGGAACTCTGACACTTGAGTACTAAAGTAGCCTATGTCTTGAAGATGGTGGAACTCCGAATTTTGAGTACTAAAGTATCTCTCGAAGGTGGAGGAACTCTGATACTTGAGTACTAAAGTATCTCTCGAAGATGGAGGAACTCTGATACTTGAGTACTAAAGTATGTCTTGAGGATGGAGAAACTCTGACACTTGAGTACTAAAGTAGCCTATGTCTTGAAGATGGAGGAACTCCGAATTTTGAGTACTAAAGTATCTCTCGAAGATGGAGGAACTCCGACACTTGAGTACTAAAGTAGCCTATGTCTTGAAGATGGAGGAACTCCGAATTTTGAGTACTAAAGTATCTCTCAAGGATGAAGGAACTGTCTTGATAAGAATTTATTAAGAAAAAATTCTTTATATTCGTGGTTTCCAAACTGTGATACGCCGTTCCCTATATAGTTATAGGCGCAATAAACGATAAACAATATTCCATATTTATTATTACATTATTTAAATAAAACTTTGCTCATTACAGCCGATATTTCCCTTTCTCAGTTAAAGATAAACTGTAATAATATAATATAAATAATAATATTAATAAATAATTTATAATATAAATATAAATCAATAATATTCAAACCAATTTTAAAATAAGAATATTACAAAGGCTATTTATTAATTTGTTATATAATAAAAGCGATAAAAAGTTTACAATATTAGGTATGTATTTTGTGAAATGCTTGACTGGGGATAGTTTACTCAAACTAGATCAAGATTTAAACATTTCCTTAGCACATGTTATTTTTTGTCTTCTCCATCGCTCTTCGAAACTATCAACAATGTTTTCGTGTCAAAAACAGATGTCGGAGAAACGAACAAGTTGGCGCCCACGTTTGTAATTGTCGAAATGAAAGAGCATTTAAAATGAAGGGGTAAGGGTTTGTCTACAAGCTGTTGCCTGCCGCCACTTTAGGGGGTGACACGCTGGCGCCGCCCCTAATCTACTGCACCCTTTGTCCGTTTAAAAGCTTATTACACATTACACATGTAAAAACAACAGATATTGTTGTATGGTAACTGTTGCGGTTGAAGGATATGGCTATTGTTGAAATGTGAAATGGACATTAAACTAACTCATTCAGTTGTAACTCATCTCAACTGATCTATTGGTAACAGAATTTATTTAAGTACACTGCATTTATTTTATCTCAGCCTAATGGTTCTGAAATTTTGTACAAAAAACGATAATAGTAACCGTCATGGGGCTCATTTAAAGTGGGTACGGAGTTGGCAATCCCGTAGGAACTTAGGTAGATCTACACCTAAAAAACTACAAAACTATCCGAAAAGTAGGCCTACGTAGGTTAAATAAAGTGTCGGAAAAATAGGAAATACAGGTATGTTTAAAGAGCGACACAATTAATTTAAACACATGGTACGTTTATTGAAATTCTTCAAAAAGATTGCTACCCACTAATACTGATGTTGGTATCACTGTAAAAGAGATAACGTGTGTAGTGTGTACCGTCATCTTCTGACAACATCTGTCCGGACATTTGTCGTAAATCGTTCGATTTCTGTGTTTTTCTTTTCGTCTATTTTCGAAACAAATTTTAATTTCAAATTTCGTTTAGTTATGTATTTTGTGTGTAACCTTTTTTAAGTGTACAAAAACCAAGAATTTATTTTGAATGCCATTTGTTTCAAGTTGGTAATGTATAATATTTCTAAATTGTGGTTTTTCAAAACATAAGAAATATTATGTATTGCCTTTTTAATAATGAACATGACGATTGACAGAAGGGCAATCGTTACTATAGGTCTATAGTATTTTAGTAAATTATGGTCTGAAACTGTTTTAACTACTCTGGTTTCTTTTTTAATTACAAAAAATATTTTTGAGTTCTGTCAATTTTTTTCTCAACGTTCATTTTAAGACAACTGTAACTTTTAATTAATAAATAAGTGTAAACTTCTGGCTAATGTAGTAAATTACCAAAAAATAATTGTTTGATCACTCGCTAAGTTATTTCGGACCTATAATATCAACAAGGTACGAACTATGAAGGTAATCATTTTCGTCATTCAATATTTTGTAAAATCAATGGTTTACAAAATATTAGGACATTAAACTGACGTCGGCTTGCTCTGTCGTTATGAGGTGAATAGGCAAAGTAGGTGGTGGTGTACGTCGGCTGTCTAGCCGGTGAAGGATTTTTGGAGCGGGGAATGGTGAAAGAGTCGGGTTTTAAAGTTTAAAAGGAAAAATAGTACGGGGCTCGGGGATCATAATATGGGAGGTTGGGGATGGTGTAGGAGTAAGGAAGAGGTATGGCGGTAATGGGAGTAGGTTTACGCCACATCGGGCACGGTGCCAGAGTTTGGCCCTGAAAAGGTCCGTAGAGTTGCGGAGACGGAGTTTGGTCCTTGGTAGGTCCGTTCAGGATTGCCCCAGACTGATGGGCCGTAGACTTCCGCAACTCACGGCTAACTTTTCTTTGCAGTCGCCGTACCGCTCGACGCTGCTGATTATTTCGCCTCCCCGGCATATAGCACAGGGGTCCGCCGGGTAACCACTACCCTACTGAATTTCCCTTACGGGAGGCGGTGAAGGTAGTAGCTCGCCGGGTTTCCCCTATTTAGCTATTTCCCTGACGGGAGGCGAGTTGATGATGTTTGAGAATAAAAAAAAAGAACAAAGTTGAAATTTAAGATAATATGCGACTTGTCAACTCTGAATAACTCTGTCTGCTGGTAAAGTAGTTTTGAACTCAGACTCCTCGGGAGGATCTGAGTGTGTTATAAGAAAGGTCGTGTTCTGAGAAGAACACGATGAGATCTGATGAATTTTTTGAGAATACTACAGTTTATATAGTATTCTGGAGCGTAGAACAATGGAAAAGCCATTGTTCTACTTTCACTATGACGCGATCCAATCACAGGCTGGCTAGAAGCAGGGGTGGTGTAGCGTGCTGTGATTGGGTCGCATAGTCTGAAGTTTTTGAGTTTAGCGAAAGTGTGTTTCGCGGTTTTTCGCGGTTTATCGCGAGTTGAGCCTGGACCAATCAGCGAGCTGCCCTTACTGTTCGACAGTAAGGGGAGAAGTAGGTGTTTTGTTGGCCCAGGTTGCCGGCACTGAGGTCCGGGAGAAGTGCGGGGAAGTGTTCTCAGCGTTTGGTGTGACCAAACGCCGAGAAGTGTTGGTTTTTGTAAGTCGGGTGAATCGGTTCCAATGTAAAGAGGCGATGGCAAATCCCCCCTCACTTGTGGAACTGATTTACCCTAGTGTTGAGTTTTGCTGTTGAGAGTTTTGGTGGATGTGAGTGTAGTATACCAGCAGAAAGAGGTTACCCAAAGAAAACAACCAAAATATGTTTTATTGACCAAATGTCTTAAAACTAACAATACATAGTAGAGATTTACAGAAATGATATCTTACAGGCTAACAACGTACCCGACAATAATAAACGGAAAATATAATCTTACACACTAACATCATACCCGACAAAAATATACGAGAAAAAAAAAAAGGTACATACAGAGAATGAGAAAAATATTGTTTTTGGCCCTTAGGCATAGTTCATGGGGGTGGGTGACATAATATAGGGAAGACATCGAAAATGTTTATAATGGGGATACAAAAATATAATAGTGTCTGTTCACAAAGAATGTTTATATATGGGGAAGGGAGGTAAGAGTCACTGTATTACACTCACTCACGGTTGGTCGGGTTCTGGTGATGGCTGCGGTGCGGGCTTTAGGTCCTCGATGTGGATTTTCACAAGCTGGGAGCCTCTCAGGATCCAGTAACAGTTGCCTCCAGCGTAGTCCTGGACTGGATGCGGTCCTTCCCAGCGTTGTTCAAAACCAGCGTGTCGTCGGGCAGCAGCGTCGGAGAGAGGATGAGTGCGAGTCATCACCAGATGACCGGGCTGGTAGCGTGGTGGTGTAGTAGTCTCGGGGATTGGGTGGTAGTCAGCCTGGTGTCTTCTCATCTCGGCGCAGCGATTCGAAGGCGGGCGTCTTGGTGGTGCAGGTAGCTTCCATTCCCCAGGCCTCTTCAGATTGTACCCTAAGGCGGCTTCGCTGGGCGTCAGGCCAATGGCAGCGTTCTGGCGCGTTCGTAAGTTGAAGAGGATACTGGGGAGATGCTGGCTCCACTTCTGGTGCGGTTCGTGGAGAAGATGGAGCCGTAGTCCAACCTTGATGCCTTGGTTTCTTCGCTCCGTCGGATTTGAACGAGGGTGATAGATCGGCGTGGTCCAGGGCTGAATCTGTAGCCGCTGACAAAATAGAGTCCATTCCTGGCTGGTGAACTGACGTCCGTTGTCCGAGAGGATGGCTCGGGGGTACCCCCAGCGTGGAAAGAAGTCCTGCTGCAGAGCTGTGATGATGCGGCAGGTTTCCTGGTTGCATAGAGGGTATGCTTCGGTCCAACGGGTGAACATGTCAGTTACCACCAGAATGTAGCGTTTCTTATTGTTCGTCAGCGGATACGGTCCCATGAGGTCCAGGGCGATGGTATCGAAAGGGCTGCTGGGCTGGTGAGGTCTCTGCGGCGGTTGTCCCTGCGGTCGGCTGGCCTTGATGCAGGAGCACAGGAGGCACTGTCTGACGTGGTGTTCCACATCTCTTCTTATGGTACGCCAGGTATAGTGCTGCTGCAGAGCTCGCAGAGTCTCGTCTCGTCCTGGGTGTCCGGCTGTGGGGCTGTCGTGGAACTCGTAGAGCAGACGGGGATGTAGGGGTCTAGGCACCAGAAGTTTCCAGCTGTCGGGGCTCGCCTTGTAGGACTTCCAGGTTCCTGTGTCGTCACTTCGGTGAGTGTTGCAGAAGTCCTGGTCGCCGGGAGTCCGTTGCTGGGCTGTCTTCTGATGGATCCTCTGGAGTCGTTCTTGGATGCGCCTGATGTCTGGATCTGCGGCCTGTGCGTCCTTCACCTCGTCGAACAGCGTTAGGGGCTCCGCCTGGTTGATGGCTGGCTCTCCGGCTTCCTGTGAGTCCTCCTTTACAGTAGGAGGCAGCAATCGGTCTGAGTGGCCAGCATCCTCCGGGGTGGCTCCTTCCTGAGGTCGTCTCGATAAGGCGTCGGGTAAGTCGTTCGTTCGGCCGGGGCAGTGCTCGATGGTAAATGAATATTCCTGCAGAAGAAGCGCCCATCTGGTAAGTTTCGACTTGTGGTCCTTCATCTGCTGCAACCAAGTTAAGCTCTTGTTATCCGTCCGAAGCGTGAAGGTCCTATCTTCGAGATAGGCTCGGTAACGCTTGATGGCCCACACAACAGCGAGACACTCCTGCTCGTTGCTGTGGTAGCGTTGCTCCGTCGGGGTGAACTTGGCGCTTGCGTAACTGAGGATGCGGCGTTCCTTCTGCGGAGTCTCCTGGTACAGCACTGCACCCATTCCTATCTGGCTGGCGTCGGTTTGGAGAAAGAAGGGTAGGTTGTCAGCTGGGCGGTGGAGAAGCAGGGGCTTCCTCAGGACTTGCTTCGTCTGGGCGAAGGCGGTGTCAGCTGCCGGTGTCCACTTGAAGGGCTTCTTGGAGGCGATGGTGTCCGTGATCGGTGCTATGGTCTCCGCGAAGTTCGGCACGTACTCTCGGAGCCAGTTGCATATCCCCACGAACTGTCGAGCCTCCTTCCGTGTCTTCGGTGTGGCAGCGTCTTGGATGGATAAGATGTGGTGGTCCTGAGGCTGGTTCCCTGCGCTGGTGATGGTGTGACCGAGGTAGTCTAGGTTCGCCTTCCCGAAGCTGCATTTCTCCAAGTGACAGGTAAGTCCCTGGCGCTCTAGTTCTTCAAGAACGCGGTCGACGTGGTGGCGATGGCTGTCCCAATCCTTGGAGAAAATGATGATATCATCTAGGTAGGCGATGCAGGCGTCTCGGTCACAGTGAGGTAGTACTTTCTCCGTCATGAGGCGCTGAAAGGTGCTGGGGGCGTTTTTCAGCCCGAACGGCATGACGGAGAACTGATAGTGTCTTCCTTCCGGGGTGGTGAAGGCGGTGTAGGTCTTTGAAGTTTCTTCCATGGGGATCTGCCAGTAGCCGCTCTTGAGATCCAGGGTGGTGAAAACGTTGGCACTTCCGATGTCCTTGAGGGCCTGGTGGATGACGGGAAGGTTCTGCGGGGCGTCGATGGTAACTTCGTTGAGTCTGCGGTAGTCCACGCAGAACCTCGGCTGACCGTCCTTCTTCTTCACTAACACGATTGGTGAACTGTAGGGTGAAGTTGAAGGCTCGATGATCCCGGCGGAGAGCATCTCCTGGATCTGGTCAGCGATCACCTTCCTCTTCTCTGGTGAACATCGGTAGGGCGTCTGGCGGATCGGTGTGTTGTTCCGTAGCTGGATCTCATGGCGGAGGCTGCTGGTTCTCCCCAGGGGTCCGTCGGTATGGAAGGCAGGTGAGTGGCGTTGGATCATGCTGGTGAATTTGTCTTCTTGGTCCTTCGGAAGTCCGTGGTCGATTCTGTCCAAAAAGATGGCGGGCGCTGTCCTCTTCTGTGGAGCTGAGGTGGTCCATGACAGGCTGAGTCGATCACGGAGTCCGAAGGTCAAGGTCCCGGAGTGAAAGTCGCAGACTGCGTGCTGGTCCTGTAACCATGGGTATCCGAGGAGGGCTGGTTCCTGCAGAGTGTCGGCGACTAAGAAGCTCACCGGCATCTGTTGTCCCTGGAGGGAGGTGTTGAGGCAGACTTCTCCTCGGATCTGTAGGCGTGCGTGGTGGTCTGCGAGGCGGGCGGTGGTTGGTGCTTCCTGGAGACGGGCGTCGGGGTCTAGCTGGTCAGTCCGGATGAAGTTCCTGCTGGCAGCGGAGTCCACTAGCGCCAGGATGGTCTTCTGGCCTATTTGTAGGTGAATCCGTGGCAGCCGGCTTCCCGGAATGGCGTTGCAGATAGCGCCGAGTTCTATTGTTGGGCAGGCTTGGGCGCGCTTCCTGTCCCTCTCCAGTTTTCCGGCGTCTCCCGTCTCTTCTTCAGTACTGGGCAGTCCCGGTGGTAGTGGTACTCGGGACAGTACTGGCACTTCGGGTCCCTAGCTGGTGGTGGTGGTGGTCTGGTAGCGGCAGGCGGGGGTGTTGGCCGGTATTTTTCGTCTCTTGTAGGTCTGGTCGTGGTTCTGGTCTCGTCCTGGAGGTCTCTTTCGACGGCTCGGGCTCTGTCCATCAGCTCTTGAGTGGTGGTGAGGTCACTTCCCCTGAGTCTGGATCTCAGGCCGGGAAGGAGTAGTTCCAAGAACGTCTGCACCCGGGTCGTCTCGCTGGACTGCGGCTGTAGCCTCTTCATCAGGCGCGTCTTCCGTAGGAGGAAGGAGTCTGCGGGCTCGCTGGAGATTTGCTTCCTCCCATAGAGTTCTGCTTGGAGTTCAGCAACCACAGCTGGTGAGTTAAAGCGTGCTCGCAGACGTTCGGAGAATTCCTCCCAGTTTAGCCCAGCGTCACTGTAGATCCGGTACCACCTCTCGGCTGATCCACGGAGCTGTGCGGCAGTGGTCCTGGTCCAGTGTGTCTTAGGCGATCTCCGCTGGATAAGGATTTCCTCAGCCTGGCGAAGAAAATCGTCTGGATCTTCCGCTCCATCGCCTGAAAAATCTGGTAGTGGTGTGGTAGGTGGTGGTTGTGCCTGGGAGAGGAGCTGCAGGAGGGAGTTCAGGAGGTTAGGGTCTGGTGTGGTGGAAGGTGGGCCTGTTGGTGTAGGGGGAATATCTATGCAAGCTTTGCAAGTGTAAGTTGCATTTGGAATCTCCACTTCCGGCCAACCGATGCAGGCATGGTGTTGAAGCTGATCACAGCGGCAGCAGGAAGCGAAGATGTCACTTTGGCTGTGGCAGGTCTCGTTGGCACAGGTCTTTAGCTGGGATCTCAGCGTCGGAGCCATCTCTAAGTCGGAAGTGTGCTGGTGTAGTTGCTGGTGTTGGTGTTGATGCTGGTGTTGGTGTTGGTGCTGGTGTTGGTGTTGGTGTTGGGCGCCACTGGGTTGTGTCCTCCCAGAAGTAGTCGGGGCGAAGGTCACTTCTTCGTCCGAAGAAAGTCGGCCCCACGTTGCGGCCGCCAATTGACGTCGGCTTGCTCTGTCGTTATGAGGTGAATAGGCAAAGTAGGTGGTGGTGTACGTCGGCTGTCTAGCCGGTGAAGGATTTTTGGAGCGGGGAATGGTGAAAGAGTCGGGTTTTAAAGTTTAAAAGGAAAAATAGTACGGGGCTCGGGGATCATAATATGGGAGGTTGGGGATGGTGTAGGAGTAAGGAAGAGGTATGGCGGTAATGGGAGTAGGTTTACGCCACATCGGGCACGGTGCCAGAGTTTGGCCCTGAAAAGGTCCGTAGAGTTGCGGAGACGGAGTTTGGTCCTTGGTAGGTCCGTTCAGGATTGCCCCAGACTGATGGGCCGTAGACTTCCGCAACTCACGGCTAACTTTTCTTTGCAGTCGCCGTACCGCTCGACGCTGCTGATTATTTCGCCTCCCCGGCATATAGCACAGGGGTCCGCCGGGTAACCACTACCCTACTGAATTTCCCTTACGGGAGGCGGTGAAGGTAGTAGCTCGCCGGGTTTCCCCTATTTAGCTATTTCCCTGACGGGAGGCGAGTTGATGATGTTTGAGAATAAAAAAAAAGAACAAAGTTGAAATTTAAGATAATATGCGACTTGTCAACTCTGAATAACTCTGTCTGCTGGTAAAGTAGTTTTGAACTCAGACTCCTCGGGAGGATCTGAGTGTGTTATAAGAAAGGTCGTGTTCTGAGAAGAACACGATGAGATCTGATGAATTTTTTGAGAATACTACAGTTTATATAGTATTCTGGAGCGTAGAACAATGGAAAAGCCATTGTTCTACTTTCACTATGACGCGATCCAATCACAGGCTGGCTAGAAGCAGGGGTGGTGTAGCGTGCTGTGATTGGGTCGCATAGTCTGAAGTTTTTGAGTTTAGCGAAAGTGTGTTTCGCGGTTTTTCGCGGTTTATCGCGAGTTGAGCCTGGACCAATCAGCGAGCTGCCCTTACTGTTCGACAGTAAGGGGAGAAGTAGGTGTTTTGTTGGCCCAGGTTGCCGGCACTGAGGTCCGGGAGAAGTGCGGGGAAGTGTTCTCAGCGTTTGGTGTGACCAAACGCCGAGAAGTGTTGGTTTTTGTAAGTCGGGTGAATCGGTTCCAATGTAAAGAGGCGATGGCAAATCCTTTAAACGGCAGCCATTTTGAAAATGTAAAAAACATAGTCTTGGGTTTCTGTAACTGGTACAAGGTTACAAATACAACATACAACATGCATATGTAAAATCTGAACTCAATATGTTTACAACCTACAAAATTATAAATCGGTCTAAAAAAATTTATTTCCTTGAATCCATTCCTAAATACTGTAGCCTACTAACACTGAAGGGCAGACAGAAACATTGTACAAAACTTTTCGAAATCGGCCTTATAGATGTCGTTGCAATTTTGTGTGAGGCATCTTTGGATTAATCGACCCATATGCAAAACCTCAAGTGAAAGAATATGATTACTGTACAGAACCGCTGTCACTTCATTTCACTCACATATGATTTACGTTTTGAAAAATATTATGGCACAATTGATTCAACCTTATCTTTGTTTAAATAAATATCTTTTAAAATAAAAAAATAAAATCAAATAGTCAATAAAGGACAGGACAAAGGGCAATATATGGGGAAAACGGAGTAATAAAAAAACTGGTCCATCATTTATATAAAATAAATAAAATACATTTTGCTATTTGTTATTATATAATACGCATAATTGAAATCTGCAAATTGTTATTCAATTCAGTGTATTATAAGTTGAATAACACGCGAGATGTAAACAAAAACTGTTTTAAATGGCCGCCATTTTGACATTTTCAATTTTGATCTTTCACATAAGCATACTATATGTATGAAGTTCGGAAAGACCAAACTATTCCTATTTTCGCTATTGACTCATATAGAATTCCACAAACAGTTGTATTTATTCAGTTGGTAACACTGATCAGGTTACAAAGAAGAGACTCTACATGTACGTCACCTTCCAAGAATATAAAACAAAGCGTCGTAACCCTTGGCCTAGGGATCATACTTTGTATAGTATTGCATAAACAGATTGATTAAAAACTGCACGCAATAATTCGGAAGCTGATTCTAGAGAGAAAAATAAGAAAACAAGTTGATCATTTTGTTAAAACAATGGCTATATTTTGTCTCTTTATTTCAATTTTTTATAACTCAAAATTTGTTGGTAGCTACCACGTGACCGAAACTCAAAATTAGAATTTTTATTAAATTTTGCTTAAATGTAGCTTCACAAACAAAAAGACAGACAAACAAAAGATACTAAAAATACTTTTTAACGTATAAGTAGAACAAAGATATTTTTAAGGGAAGTTGTGATCAATATTGTAGATAGATTGGTGAGAAAGTTCATGACAGAAATGAAGCTGTTTAAAGGCGGAAACATTCTTATCATCACCTTATCAAAAAGAAAGGAAATAATTAAAATAAAGACTCTAATAATGATAGGGTAAAGGTGCAGGTCCTGCTCGCTATTATTACAACCCGGTACTCGGTAAATACATTTTCTCCCTGTTTAAAAAAGAAACACCACTCGGTAAACATTGTCTTAAAAAAAATCATAAAATAAAGCTTTCTAGCACTCGAATAGTCTATTAACGTCAGGGTCGGGAAAGAACATTAGTTGGTCAAGAGAGATCTGATAGGAAATATGAAAGAGAGGGATCTAACACATGATTACAAGGAAATTGGTGTAGATCCAGGTAGGTTCCCTAGGGATTGCCAAGCACGTATTCACTATAGGATACGAAGCGAGCATAGGTAGGCTCCATATAAATATTTTAACAATTTTAATTTTAAATATAATTTGTATAAATTTTATAAGGAGTTACGTTTCTATCCCAACTTAAACATGGGCTGAAAATCAATAATAAAGTTTTTGGATATTTTGAAATTTTGTTTTTCTTTCACGTATAGTTTTAAAGCAAAATAGAGACATTTTAGGATGTATGGGGAAGTTTTTTTAAAAAAGTTAGTACAATGTTTTTCACCGATTATTACACTATATATTCATCATTTCTTAAAGTAACTCCGCTATACCGGTCCCAAGCCCGGAGCCCATCTTGTTATGGGAAGGAGGAGGGATAGAGGAGTAACACCTCTTAAAAAAAACCTTGGTCCATCTGGCTCCGGATGGTAGTACCATGTAAGGGCCCCTTACCAGGGTTACGGTGAAGATCTTAACGGCGGTTCTAGCGGAGAAGATATTCTTCAGTACGGCAGGAACGGTGGATGAGGCAACCCAATCTAGCCAGGGTCAAGGAAGAGTGCAACGGTGTGTTCAGCTCTTCGATGCTGGGAAGACAGTGGACGGAGCAACCTATTTTCTGTGGTATATTACAGTAAAAAAATGTGAACGTGGAAGCCATCCAACTATTAGACATTGTATTTGATTTAAGCGTCATAAACCTCAGGACTCAGTTAACTTGGTCTCAACATGGTATTTCTGTTGTAAGTATTAGTATTTAATCTTTGTATTAAGATAATAATAAACAATAAATAAAAATAAAAAAAACAACGAATGCGCAGAGTTTTACTGGTACAATTATTATAACGTTGTATAATTTACAAAATAAAGAAGATTTTCAGCCCGAACACTGGTCATATGAGCACCTCCCACGCGGTATATAACTCACGTATACCTTTCAAATAAATATTATTTGTCTTCATTCTCATGGTCACGAGAACGAAATGAAATATTCGACCCCCTCCTCTGGATTGTCTCACGAGATGGTGGGGGGGGGAGAGAGTAATTAATGAAACGAGAATCGAATTTCAAGTGGACTCTAGCCAGAGCATGGATGCCAACATTGTAAATCAAACAAGAGTTTCGGTCGCGGCCATTAATTAATACAAAAATCGAACATGAAGTCATGGAGCGCTAATACACAGCCTTCTAAATATATTGTAGGCTAAATTAATACTTTGACAACAGGTATTTAATTACTTAATGATGTTAAGGTTGCCAAGTAAATATAGAGTGCTTTGTAATCGATGATTAGGGTTATTATAAAGATGGGATAGAATCAATCTAACGTGCTTCTCATTGTCTGGCGAGTTTAAAACGAAGAAGGAGTTGGTATATAGAAGGAAATTACCACTTTGATGGTCGGTGTGGAGGAAGGGTTGCTAAATCTTTGACATCAAAATAAAGGCTGAGGGGGAATCCAGTGAAGATCTCTCCCCACAGTACAAAGATAATGTTTTCTCCCAACAAATTCCCATTTAAAAATCCCTTGAAAATTATATTTTAAAACCTCATGCACATTTTGACTTCAATATTTGATATACATAGTTTAAAAAATAACTCAACATTCAATAGGACTAATTGGAAACCATAGGGACTAAAGCCGGTAGAAAAATTGAATTACTGTATAAATTTTGAGCTTATAATCATTTGGTTAGTAAAAGCAGCTATAATCTTTTAACAATCTGTATTCGGCTTAAATCCTGATGTGTGTTTTTCTTGTCTAATTTTTTTTCAAGTTGAGGTTGATTTTTCAATTTTAAATTAATTTGTTACACCAAATTTGATCAAAATCAGTAGTGACTATATTCAGAAAATCAGGCGACTCGTGGTTACAAAAACAGTCTAAAATGAAGATATGAGTACTGTCAATAAAAAACTGATCGACACGACTTAACTAGATTAATAATTAATATAAACTACTAACAACATGGCTGCGACTGTTATATAATTGAAAACTACATCCTCAATATCATAAGATTTTTCACTCTATTTTCATTGTGTGCGCAAACTACGCATAAGATACTTTTCGATGTCCTTCACGGCAAAGGGTCATTGATATTGTTTAACAGTTGTACTTCTTCTCAGTTTAATGCTTACGGAAATTTATACTATTTGCTTTGTAAAGATAATTACTTCATTATTTTATTGTACGGTGTTCCTCACGTCCTACATGGAAGAATCAATTTGAGCACACGACTTTGAATCTAAGGATATAAACAACTTATAACACTACATTAGATACATATTTGTAGATATCAATTCTGCGTGGAACAGTATCAACCACACCTTTTTGATTAAAAATAGCCAAGTTATTGTTTAAAATGTAATTTCGTACTGACCTACCAAGAAAATATGATACTCGTATTGTCACGGCAGAGCCGAGAGACTGATATGAGCGTAGTGAGTGGAGATTACCCACATACTACAGCTTAGAGGCTCACCAGGACCGAGACACTGATATGAGCGTAGTGAGTGGAGATTTCACCACATATGTACAGCTTAGAGGCTCACCAGGACCGAGAGAATGACACGAGCGTAGTGAGTGGAGATTTCGTCACATATGTACAGATTAGAGGCTCACCAGGACCGAGAGACTGATATGACCGTAGCGAGTGGAGATTTCGTCACATACTGTATGTACAGCTTAGAGGCTCACCAGGACCGAGACACTGGATGAGCGTAGTGAGTGGAGATTTCGCCACATATGTACAGCTTAGAGGCACACCTGGAACGAGACACTGAGATGAGCGTAGTGAGTGGAGATTTCACCACATATGTACAGCTTAGAGGCTCACCAGGACCGAGAGACTAAAACGAACGGAACGAGTGGAGATTTCGCCACATTTGTACAGATTAGAGGCTCACCAGGACCGAGACACTGATATGAGCGTAGTGAGTGGAGATTTCGCCACATATGTACAGCTTAGACGCTCACCAGGACCGAGACACTGATATGAGCGTAGTGAGTGGAGATTTCACCACATATGTACAGCTTAGACGCTCACCAGGACCGAGAGACTGATATGAGCGTAGTGAGTGGAGATTTCGCCACATATGTACAGCTTAGAGGCTCACCAGGACCGAGACACTGATATGAGCGTAGCGAGTGGAGATTTCGCCACATATGTACAGCTTAGAGGCTCACCAGGACCGAGAGACTAAAACGAACGGAACGAGTGGAGATTTCGCCACATATGTACAGCTTAGAGGCTCACCAGGACCGAGACACTGATATGAGCGTAGTGAGTGGAGATTTCGCCACATATGTACAGCTTAGAGGCTCACCAGGACCGAGAGACTAAAACGAACGGAACGAGTGGAGATTTCGCCACATATGTACAGCTTAGAGGCACACCTGGAACGAGACACTGAGATGAGCGTAGTGAGTGGAGATTTCGTTACATATGTACAGCTTAGAGGCTCACCAGGACCGAGACACTGATATGAGCGTAGCGAGTGGAGATTTCGCCACATATGTACAGCTTAGAGGCTCACCAGGACCGAGAGACTAAAACGAACGGAACGAGTGGAGATTTCGCCACATATGTACAGCTTAGAGGCTCACCAGGACCGAGACACTGATATGAGCGTAGTGAGTGGAGATTTCACCACATATGTACAGCTTAGAGGCTCACCAGGACCGAGAGACTAAAACGAACGGAACGAGTGGAGATTTCACCACATATGTACAGCTTAGAGGCACACCTGGACCGAGACACTGATATGAGCGTAGTGAGTGGAGATTTCGCCACATATGTACAGCTTAGAGGCACACCTGGAACGAGACACTGAGATGAGCGTAGTGAGTGGAGATTTCACCACATATGTACAGCTTAGAGGCTCACCAGGACCGAGAGACTAAAACGAACGGAACGAGTGGAGATTTCGCCACATATGTACAGCTTAGAGGCTCACCAGGACCGAGACACTGATATGAGCGTAGTGAGTGGAGATTTCGCCACATATGTACAGCTTAGAGGCTCACCAGGACCGAGAGACTAAAACGAACGGAACGAGTGGAGATTTCACCACATATGTACAGCTTAGAGGCACACCTGGACCGAGACACTGAGATGAGCGTAGTGAGTGGAGATTTCGCCACATATGTACAGCTTAGAGGCTCACCAGGACCGAGAGACTAAAACGAACGGAACGAGTGGAGATTTCGCCACATATGTACAGCTTAGAGGCTCACCAGGACCGAGACACTGATATGAGCGTAGTGAGTGGAGATTTCACCACATATGTACAGCTTAGAGGCTCACCAGGACCGAGAGACTAAAACGAACGGAACGAGTGGAGATTTCACCACATATGTACAGCTTAGAGGCTCACCAGGACCGAGACACTGATATGAGCGTAGTGAGTGGAGATTTCACCACATATGTACAGCTTAGAGGCTCACCAGGACCGAGAGACTAAAACGAACGGAACGAGTGGAGATTTCACCACATATGTACAGCTTAGAGGCACACCTGGACCGAGACACTGATATGAGCGTAGTGAGTGGAGATTTCGCCACATATGTACAGCTTAGAGGCACACCTGGAACGAGACACTGAGATGAGCGTAGTGAGTGGAGATTTCACCACATATGTACAGCTTAGAGGCTCACCAGGACCGAGAGACTAAAACGAACGGAACGAGTGGAGATTTCACCACATATGTACAGCTTAGAGGCACACCTGGAACGAGACACTGAGATGAGCGTAGTGAGTGGAGATTTCACCACATATGTACAGCTTAGAGGCTCACCAGGACCGAGAGACTAAAACGAACGGAACGAGTGGAGATTTCACCACATATGTACAGCTTAGAGGCACACCTGGACCGAGACACTGAGATGAGCGTAGTGAGTGGAGATTTCGCCACATATGTACAGCTTAGAGGCTCACCAGGACTGAGACACTGAGACGAACGAAGCGAGTGGAGATTTCGCCCACATATGTACAGCTTAGAGGCTCACCAGGACTGAGACAATGATATGAGCGTAGTGAGGGTGAATTTTTAATATATCTACATTTATAATGTCCGTTAGGGCCTAGCCGACGTCAAGAAAGTTATACATACAAAATATGAAGTTCAGAAAACTTGTCTAACAACTGATCTAAACAAGCCTACACTGCTGGATATGACCACTACAATGTCGTACAAGAGCCAAGAATCTAACATTTTAACATTGTAGATCTGCTTGTATAATAAGGATGGGTAAGTACCACGATGGCGCCCATCAACTTGTTTATTTTATCAGTATTTAACTTTGTAATTATCTGTGTGAGAAAGTTAGTGCAACGTTTTAACACTCTTTATATTCGAGCGGAATGTGATTGGAAATAAAACTAGCTGTGAGGATGACGTCACACGATCATATCTCCAAGTTAATTACCATCTCTGCGTACAATAGAAGCAATCACGAGCTTACATATGAGTACAGCCCAACTATTGAAAACTGCTGTTGTTAATTTAGTTGTTTGGTGCCGAGACGAATTCCTGCTTTTGTCACCACGAAGGTTATGGGACAATGCTGGAGGCGAGAGATGAAATTATAATTACAAAACCTAGTGTGACTAATCGTACGGTAATTAAACATTGCCTAGCTACCCTCGGTACTTTATTAAATTTATTTGATTTTTTAATATTTTTACAGAGAACAAACTAAACAATAAATGTAGTAATAATTTTATCCATGGTAAATTGTACAAATTTAATTATTATTCTACGAGTGAGCAACTTAAAACCAGATGGGCGTCATCGCCGGGGGGGGCGGGGGGTACGCGTCCCCCCCAATATTTGAAATGTAAAAATATTTTCGCTAAAAACGAATGATTTACTTAAAACCTTAAAAGGTAAACATCGGGCTTTGTCTTTACTAGGGTTTTTAACATTACATTTCTGTAACAAACGCAAATAGAATTAATTTTGAATAGTTGTATGTAATAAAGCCCAGTATGTTGGTACCGTAAGGTGGGGTTACTTTGCTCCATCAGGGGATACTTTGCACCATTAAAATAAAAACATTTGCTGCCATCTATTGGTAAACAATCAAACTAGATCAACATAATTCTTAATGTACCCTGTAGATGGCATTCCAATGCATATTTTGAATGCAAACAGATGCTATCCAAGCCAAAGTTTGTAACTGAGATTTACAAATGAAGTTTTGTTGTGATAAGTGTGTAAGAATACATGTTCATAACTTTTCTTGCTACATTCAACTGTATAAGAGATTATCAGGTAAGGCCAATTTATTTCTATTCTGTATTAGCCTATATTCATATAAATTTAAGTGTTTTTAGAAAACCTTCAGTGAAAAGTTCTTAGTTCATATAAAACCATGCTCTATCAACAATTTGGTTAGTTTGGGGATACTTTGCTCCAGTAAGAAAATGGAGCAAAGTAACCCCAATGTATTTTTAGCAACAAATGTGTTACTTATAACTAAAAATATCATTAAAAATGTATAGAATTTGCTTGTAAAGTTTGATTTAATACATATTTAATCTTTCTTGATTACAAATATTCTGCTTATATTTATATTTTCTTTAAAAATGATCGCATAACCTGCTTGTAATGTTTTATCCAATATATATTTGGCCTAGTATATTCCTGGTTATAAAGACATTCTGTTTCTCTTTTCTTTCATTTGTCTGGTTAATGAACTAAAACATGTTTTGGTTTTTGTTGTGTTTCAGGAGAAATATGCCTAGGAAATACGAACGAAAGCTTGGAAGTAGGCAATACATGGACTACTCTTCGGATAAGTTGAATGAGTGTCTATCAGCTATTCGAAATGGAACCATGACAACAAGAAAGGCTGAGGCACATTTTGGTATTCCCAGACGTACGATTATTAATAAAATGAAAGGGTATCATTCAAGTAAACCAGGAAAACCTGCTATTTTTAGTGTAGAAGAAGAGAAAACTTTTGTAGATTGTGTTTTTTCCATGAGTGAGTTCGGATTCCCTGTTAATGAATTAGAATTGAGATGTATTGTCAACGCTTACCTATCTAGAATTGGAAGACAAGTTAAACAGTTTACGAATAACTTTCCTGGAAAAGAATGGCTGAGAAGCTTTTTAAAACGAAATCCTGAAGTAACTGTACGTTTTGCAGCAAATATAAAAAAATCTAGGGCATCAATAAACGAAGTTACACTTAGAGAGTATATTCAAAATTTAAATCAGGTTTTAATTGATGTGCCACCGTCCAATATTTTTAATTATGATGAGAGTAATTTAACCGATGACCCGGGTTCGAAAAGGGTTCTTACTAAAAGAGGCGTAAAATATCCTGAGAATATTCGCAATGCTTCCAAGGCAAGTGTGTCTTTAATGATGTGTGGTTCTGCAATTGGTGAAGTTTTACCCCCATACATAGTATATAAATCAAAAAATATGTGGTCAACTTGGACTGAAGGAGGACCTGTAGGATGTAGATATAATAATTCAAAATCTGGTTGGTTTACAACAGAAATATTTACAGATTGGTTCCAAACTATCGTTCTTCCTAAGTTAAAAAAGCTTGAAGGGAAAAAGGTGCTTATAGGAGACAATTTATCCTCACATATAAATGACATTGTTTTAAAGCTGTGTATAGAAAATAATGTCTGTTTTGTATGTTTGCCCCCCAACAGCACCCATCTTACTCAACCGTTAGACGTTGCATTTTTCCGTCCTTTCAAATGTGCTTGGAGAAAAATTTTAGGATCCTACAAAGAAAGCCAAGCCGGAATTCAAAACGCTGTCCTCCAAAAGCAACACTTTCCTCTACTATTAAAAAAGTTAATGGATGCAATGGCGCCAACATCAGTTCAAAATTTAGTCAGTGGTTTTAGAAAATGTGGAATTTTCCCCTGTGACGTGGACGTCCTTCTAGAACGTTTACCTGGCATTACATGTGAGAAAGAAACAATCGAGGACAGTTTTAAAGAGTTTTTATCCAAGAAGAGGGATATCGTTGTAGGCAATACAGTTCCAATGAAGAAAAAGAGAAAAGTGAATGTTGCAGCTGGAAAAAGTATTGCTCATGAAGTTTATCGGTACGTTGATGATGTGGTACCGGTACCAGTACCGGTACTAACTGATGTTGGTTCGTCCAAACAAGTCAGTATTGTAAACCAAGAAAAATCTAAAGAAAGTCTTCAAAAAACTGTTGATGAACATCACCTTAACACTGTAGACTTAATTAATTCAAATAAAATTGTAAATGTTCAAGAAGTATTAAGCGAAGTTAAGATAAAGAAAAAGAAAATTAATAGTAAGCAATCATTAGATTACCGGTACCAATCTTCATCAGAAGGTGAAGATGCTTTTTCTCTTCATGATTCATCAAGTGGAATAGAAGATTTTCAAGATTTATTTCCTGAGAATAAAGAATTACAAAATATATTTGGAAAAACATTTCGTCCTTTAAATAAGAAGATTGGGGAGTATGTGGTATTCTCTTATGAAGGTGAAGTTTTTCCTGGAATTATCGAACATTTTACTGATGAAAGAGTGGTCATTTCATCAATGCAACGCTCGACAAAAGCTTGGAAGTGGCCCACCAAACCAGATAAAATGGTGTATACTTGGGACAAGATTTTGGGTTGCATTAATCCACCAAGACCAATAAATAAAAGAGGATTTTTCTTGGTTCCAGAACTTTCAGACATTTGGTTTTAGCTGATTTTTATATGTGACAGAGATGCAGTTTTCTTATCCAAATTAACATTTGTCTTCATTTTTAATGTAATCGTAATAGTTTTGTTTATATGAGATTGTTTTAAAAGTGCAAAGTTTCCTTATTGTATTATAACATTGTACCAAATTAACATTTCCCTTCATTTTTAATATAATTGTAATAGTTTTGTTTATATGTGATTGTTTTGAAAATGCAAAGTTTTCTTATTGTATTATAACATTATACCAAATAAAAATTTCTCTTCATTTTTAATAAAATTTTAATAGATTTGTTTATTTGTGATAGGTGTTTAAAGGTGCAAAGTTTTCTTATTGTATTATAACATTGCACCAAATTAACATTTTCTTTAATTTTTAATATCATTTTAATTGCGGTGCAAAGTATCCTCATCCTATGGGATACTTTGCACCACTTTTTATGATGTTATAAAATTAACAAAAACAAAATATAATTATATGAGCTTCTTACCCATAGTAATACAACACTTGGACATTTTGTAGCACTATCAATTATACATGTGCCATAAATATTTTAAAAGTTATGTTAATTTTATCAAAAAATGTGAAAAAAGTGGAGCAAAGTAACCCCGCCTTACGGTAGTTAGTTTGTCGGTGTGGAGTATGTCGTCTCGTCTTGAATCTGATCTGACTCATTGCGCAGAAAGTTTGTTTCTCCGCTCGGCTTAAAAAAGTTATAATAATTAGATTTATTGTTTTAGTGTACTTCATTTGCTGACAAAATATTAAAATAAATGCATAAAAAGGATGTTTTGAGAAGTTTAATTTTTAAAAAAATTCCATACCACCAGACCCCCAGCATATGCCCCCCCCCCCAATAATGAACTGGTGATGACGCCCGTGATCTAGTGTAGAGATGAGTTGTGACAAGATATATTGAGCTGTAGCTGTGATGTTAGAAAATGATACTGATGCTGACCTGTAACTGATATTTTTGACATACTGTGACAGTGTCACTCGGTTCGAGACCTAATTGAGTTTGTTCCGTTTTGCTTTATCGTAGCAGACCACGCTAAATGATCCGTCCGTATACGAAGGCAGACATGCTATGGTAATTTGGGGTATGCGGTTGGGATTTTACCGAGGCCCAATTCCAAATTTGGAGGATTATTTGTTAATTTAAATGAGACGAAGTATAGAGCTGGTTCACTTCTCCATTTCTAATCTGCACAACTTAGCTGCGAAGTTCGTCACTTACCTTTCGGTCCTGAGCCAAGTGACACCACAGCGAGGTGAATGGTAAAAGGCAGAATATTTGTTAATATTACTATACCTTTCGGACCTTCGCCGGTGCATGTCTACATATACAAACGAGTTTTGATGTGTTTCGGAACTAATGTAAATCTAAACTAATCCTAACTTAACATAACCTAAAAAATTCGATGTGTTATACTAGCTATTGGAACAAATAAAACTGTAAAATGTTGTCACACAAATATTTGTTTGTTTTGTTCCTTTGGATGTTATTTTGTTTATTTATTATTATTAGATGGTTTGGTTTGTCCACAATGGCGTGTAAAATTTGAACTTATTGCTCAAAATACATAAATATTATAATACAATCTACAATCAACCCACCCCTTATACAAATCTAGTACAAAATGTCCGTGAAACCGATTCTTGAGATTAGACATCTTTACAAACTATCCAAGTATCTGAAGAAGACGAGAATCGTCAAATGTTTAGTACCATTACAGTACTGTACTTTCTTCCTAGTTAGGAAGCAAAATGGTTCTCGGTAATACATTATTTTATAGTTATTCAAATTTCAACACACCTTCTCAGCAGGTTATGTTTGTGAACACCTGCTTCAGTGTCAATATATCGCGATTGGAGCAGTTCCGGGTGTAGATTACAAAACCACTGATTTCTGTTTTATGGTCCATCTACTTGATCCTATAGGTAATGTATTATGGATGAAGTGAAGTCAGACAGGTGTATCGTTCGACAAGAATCGTTTTATGTTCTTCTAATACAGTTTTGATGCTGGTTTTACGTCAACGATTTGTGTTGCAAAAGATTGGTTTTTCAAAAAAGTAACAAAACAGTTGATGGTACTTACCTCGCCGTACTGATTCAGTAGGGTATGTTGGGTTAAAACAGTTGTTACACAGGTTTTCTGAACCTCATCACTACTTTCTTGATAGCGGCTAGGCTCGTTCCATGACATCCAGTTTCTTATAACGGAGGAGGGGGTTAAGACAAAAGATATCAATAAAAGCCCGATCCAGGATATCCAATTTATTAATTTTTTTACCATTAGGGTGGAGGGGGTAAGACAACAAAATATTGATAAATGTTCGGTTCAGGGCATACAATTTCTTTTTTGTTTCTCGATGGGGGGAGGGGGGAGTAAGACTAAAAAATTAAGACTAAAGATATCAATAAATGCCAGACCATCCAATTTATTAATTTTTTTACCGTAAGGGTGGAGTGGGTAAGACAACTAAATATTGATAAATGTTCGGTTCAGGGCATACAATTTCTTTTTTGTTTCTCATTGAGGGGGTAAGACTATTCCTTTTTTTGTTTCTCGTAAAGGGAGGAGGGGGTTAAGACAAAAATATATATGTGCCCTGTTCAGGACATTCAATTTATTTTATGTTTCTCGTTAAGGGAGGGGGGGTTAAGACAAAAAATCTTAACTGTTCGGTCTAGGACATACAATTACTTTTTTTCTCATTGGTGGGTGTAGGAGTTAAGACGATATATAGTTTCATTTTTTATTGCAGGAAATGTCAGGAATATAATGTTTATTTCAAATATAACCCTCAGGAGCTCACTGTATTGAGTAGCGGCTTAACAATCCCGATTGACTAGCTGAATCTACACTTTTTCATGTAGTCATGTGTTAGAACCATCGCTTTCATCTTTCCTGTCAGGTCTCCCCTTGTCTCACCCTCGACAAACATCAACCTGGGGGATTGTGCACTTTTTTCACCTGTCAAATTGTGTTTCCTCAAGGTTTGACCCTTGTCTCACCCTCGTCAAACATCAACCTGGCGTGTTGTGTGCTTTTTCGCGTAATCTTATTATTATTCTTAAAGGGTTAAAATCCAATATGGAACCCATTTAACTGAAACTATCCATATTTTAACTAGAAATAAAAATATTTAATACAATAATAATAAATTTAAAAATATAATTGTATTTTTTAAATCTTCTTGAAATTTAGATTTTTTTTGCAGTAGACGCTAAATTGTAAACATGCTAAAAAGTACAAACTACAGGACAAATTAAATAAATGGTACAAACATTTTGTACAAACTTCATCAATAAAAAGCATTTAAAATTATTCGTTATCAAAAATGTCAGTTCGATATACATTTTTACTTAGGAACTAGAGATGGCTACCAATGCGCTTTGTTTAGGTTCTAAAGGCTACACTCATCTAAATTGTTTGATCCAGTTTTTAGAAAATCTATATTTTGTTTTCTTATGGGCAACTACCCCGGAAATTTTGCTTTATCGAAAATAAACGAGATATGTGAAAAATATCCCCAAATACCAAATTTGATTAAATCCTGTCCAAGCGGTGGAGCTGTAGAGGATTGCACAAGTGAGAGACCAATTTTTATGATTCAGGGACCTCTAAACAGATATATCCTCAGAGGCTTAACGGACTTGACATTTCCGAGGGACTAGGATAGTCTCGGGTTAAATACCTCTCTCAGGTCTCTCTTGAGCAACTCTTGTTCCCTTCCGATCCTGAAGCTATTAAAGTATTCAAGGAGTCTTTTCTCGAGACGATTTTCTTTTTAACAAGGATTGTTTTATTATCACATTACCATCCTATATGTCATAAAGTAAAACTGCAAAAGTAAAAATTTAATAAAGATTTTGAAAAGTATTATGCATTTGTAGTTATTTTTTATAAACACCTTTTAATTATTTTATTTTATTGTTTATTGTCACATATCAACAATATATATATTTATGTTATATATCAACAATATATATATTTATGTTATATTTATAGTAACAGACTATTAATACAAATAGACTCAATATGTTTACAGTTTCCAAACCAAAATTTCAGTAACATTTATTGAAAATACTGTGTAAGTAACACACTCTAATATTAAACTGCTCCCATTATTTTTATCACACCGGACGAACGATGTTTGTTCTTCGAGCCTTCGATCACTGACCTAATGATAAACTTTTGGCTCCTGGCCTTATTAAAAATCATTGATTATATTAATTAAATATGAATCATAATATTCTTTGAACAATGCTTCTGATTACGTTTTCTAACAGTTAATAATGATTAACAACTGGATAAGGATGTCATAAAAGTTGCGCAACAATGCTTTCAATTTACCATTGGTTTAATTATAAGTTGTCCCTTGTTTCAAAAAACTAATAATTATATAAACCGATTATTATTATTTTATTTTTGAAGTAGAGAATATTATGTTTCATAAAGGGAAACTTATAAAATATTATCACATACAATAAACAATATTGTTTATGCCTGAGATAGTATTAAATATATATTTTTAAAGTACAGAACATTCTGTTTCATAAAGGGAAACCACCTACTTATAAAATATTATCACATACAATAAACAATATTATACCAAATTAATGAAATGAGACGTTGTCCTTCCCTATTGTGGTACAGTAGCGTAAACATGTAACAACTGAAGATGTTGACAAAGATACTGAAAAGTCGTTTGCTTGTAATTGTAGTTTTTGTTTAATTTAGCGATTGACGTTTCCACAAATATTGCTAATTTAAATATAATATTATCAAGCATTTACCTAAGTTATAAACACTCTGTATACATTGTATGGAGGTGTTGTAGACATCTGTATATTTATTACAGTCAGATAAGATTAGGCAAAGTGTTTTCCTGTGTACATGAAGGGGGTCTTATGTAGTCTGCCAAACTTTGCGATACGGTGTGGGCCTAATCTGAATCATTCCGTTTACTTGCCAAAACGTTCCTTCACAGCTAATTTAATAACAGAGAATTTAGAATATTATCTTTATCAAAACTTTAATATCAATATCGCAGAACTAAAAGCCACGTACAGGCATTATAGAAGATGTGAAATGTAGTGGGGCATTCAAGGTCAAGGGGGTTTATATCCAGTAGTCTTACCAAAATCCTTGGTTTTACCTGTGAACCCTAATAAAGAGAAATTAATGTAAATGCAATCCATCATTGAATTGTTTGTCTCACATTTTACAAAAACTGATTTTAAAACTTATACGCAACGAATTTCTCATTGTGTGGGTAAATTAAGCTGTATTCGTCATACAATATACATAAATAAATAATATAATTATGATTTCGCACTGCAATTTAATTTCAAATCCAAATAATATATTTCGGATTTTTGTAGATCACACTGTGTTCAAGTTAGGGGTGGGGGTTGATATTTAGAATTTTAAAATTATTATTTATTTAATTATTAACCGCCAACATATTATTTTTTAAATTTTTTCGTCAAATAAACAAACATACTTCTAGTTTTATATGATACACCCACATATAATTTTTCCAAAAACATTTTTTTAAACGATAGTTTTGGCCCCTTAACTACCCCAAGGTCTTTTTTTGTTACCGATATATTCTTCCGTCATGTGGTACAATACAAAGAATATAAATGCAAAGTTTGAAATACAAGATATATTATTTATCTTATTGTCAGTGTAGATTGGTTGCGACTTACAGACAGACAGGCGGGTTAAATGATAAGGGTATTTGATGTTACCTAAAAGAACTATTGATCATATGAAATACATTAAATGGGGGACCTACATTACATTTTATAGTATTTAAAAACCAGTTTTGCACTATTTGAAAAATGGTTGCTTTTTTCCAAAATGGCAGCTAACTTTAAAATTTCTTATAGACACTCCTATTTTTTGTGTTTTCGGATTTTACATTAATTTAAAGATTTTTTTATTTTTAGGTATTTTTTTATAAATGTATGGACTTATATGGAAGTTTCGAAATTGGTCCATTTTTAGAACTTCTCATTGTTGTATTAAGCACAAAATTCCTCTAGGAAATGTAAAATGTACCAATTCAGGACTAATTTAAAATACCTAATTTGAGGAACAGATAATAACTGCTTATAATTACACCGAATTTGAGTCAGTTTTATGTCTCACAAATTAGGTATTTCAATTTTACTCATGCATTCTTATTTATATTATGTTTAATTAAATTTTTAATTTGACCCAATAATGTAAAATGCGGAAAATCGCTTCCTAAAAATGTACCAAACTTCTACAATCACTTTAACTCCTAAACGAGTGGATTTATCGAAACGATTCCAATAAACAATAATAATGGAGTTTCTGCAGACATTTTAAAGTTAGCAACGTTTTCAGTTTGTAAAACGCGTTCTTGGGACGTAATACTTTACGAGATGTTAATAGTGTCCACAATAAGTGATCACTCTGCATAGAATGTTTTTAAATGCAAATATTATTTTTGATGAATTAAAGTATTTAAAAAATATAATTTATACGCCGAAATACCACATCGGCTATCAAAAATTACATACTTTGTTTCATTTTTTGATTATTAACGTAAATAGAGACAGTTGGGCAATCGACGTCCATCTATTTTGAGCTCACATGAGTGTAAAAAAGTGTTTTTTTTTCAATGATGTCAAATAGCCTTAACGCGATGGGCCGATTTTAATAAAATTTAGTGTGTAGGGGTATATGTCTCAGGTCGTTATTCATTTTCTCGATCGTTTTTAAATTTGAGGTAGCCGGGATAAAACAAAACACAAAATTGCGATTTTATCAAAATCGGCTCTTACCATTTTGATAAAATTTTGCTTTCGTGTAGCCTCTAAATGAACCACATTAGTTGTCATCTCTCAATAATAATTGTAAAAAATAAAAATGAACCTTGACTGCCATCATTTTATTCGAAACCCATTTACAATAAGAACGTGGTTATAACACTTGTCGTAAATATATTTGCAAAGACGGCCTCCTTGGTTTCATAACATTTGGGGACGAGTGCATGACAAAGTGTACGCACTATTTTTCCACCGTTAATGATGGTGTGATTGTCTTAGCGGACCCTGTAAGTTGATTAGCCATGCATATAGCACTTAACTATATGTTTTACAAGAAGACAGAGAATCTACGAAACCAGTCATGATCCATTATCAGACGCGAGACATGGTTTTGCTTTTACCGGTGGAGCTGAAGAGAGACCGGCCACGGCCGAAATCACTCATATCGCTTCCATTTAAATAACATGCTTTCTGTTTTTAACGTCCGTCCGTCTAATGGACCATTCAGATTAAACTTGTTATTTATAGCAGCACTCAGCCAAGGTTTTATTGCTCTCACAAGAGATAGTAAAGGACATTAAGTAGACCTATAGTTACCCTTCCCAATGTAGCGCCACTGAATGCAAATTGTAACATGTGGATGGGCTCCCAATCCTCTAAATGTAAAACCAAAAAAGTTGATATCTTGTCAATTAATTGTAAAATATGATCAAGAAGTCTTATCCAGTAGGGTAAGTTTGTTTAATTAAAACAGTTGTTACACAGGTTTTCTAAAACTCATAATTGTGTGTTACTTCTGCTAAGCTTCTGTTTATAGATGTCTATGTGTTAAAAAGTTTCCACTCTCTCCGCTCGTGTCAGTGATTACGCCCTGAGGAACTATATTACTACCACATTTAAGGGTGCAAGATTATATTTTGCCGATAACTTCGCTATTTATCATCAAAGAAGGGTGGGGTTGATACCACTACTTGCAGAATTGAAATATGGGAACTTCTTATTTAATAAAGTTTGTTATAAGTTGAATAACAGATATGAACTTAAAACTGATTTCAATTGCCGCCCTTTTTAACATTTTCATTACGATTTTAATGAATTTCAATAGAGTTTTATATGAGAACACTATTATTGTCTATACGACATTTCATGTACCTATAGAGTTTTATATGAGAACACTATAATTGTCTATACGACATTTCATGTACCTATAGAGTTTTATATGAGCACACTATAATTGTCTATACGACATTTCATGTACCTATAGAGTTTTATATGAGCACACTATAATTGTATATACGACATTTCATGTACCTATAGAGTTTTATATGAGAAAACTATAATTGTCTATACGACATTTCATGTACCTATAGAGTTTTATATGAGAAAACTATAATTGTCTATACGACATTTCATGTACCTATAGAGTTTTATATGAGCACACTATAATTTTCTCTGATAATGATGCGGCTGGGTAAGTACCATGATGATGTCCATGGTATGCTACCCAAAACTGCTTTTAATGAAATTGGTTCATACAATAATTTACCATTGTATTTTTCTAGAAAGTGTTTTTATGATTAGTTAAAACTTTCTTACTAAATAACAAAATGTCGAATCATCCTTACATGTCTACGAACATATCAATTTACTACAATCATTTTAACTAGTTTTAATTTTAGGCATTTTGACATGTAAGATACCAACCTTTGAACTTTGAATATCCCAATCAATTTATATTTGTCGCCAGTAAGCTGATAAGGTCAGGCCTGTTGCCCAGCCACTATAGGCTATCATTTCATTGGTCATTGTACTTTATATTAGACTGTTTGACCTTCAGTAGATGAACATTAAGTAGAATTGAGATCATTTTGTCAGTTCAGTTGTAAACCCTGGTAAGCAGTTGATTTGCTGTAGTGCTGTGCATAGATGTGTAAAAACCCACCCCTAAAAACCAAATAAAAACCGACTAAGACGTCAGTTCAGTAACCCTAAACTTGTTTCATGAACGATAGATGCAGACAGACATCATTCCAAAAACAATTTTTAAAAATTCAAAACGAATATACACGCAAGAAAGTCTACTTTTGACCCACCATATATTTTTTCTCTATAGAAAGTAAAAAAACATATTTGGGCGTCATTGGAAGCGATTTTCAAAGCATCGTGAGGGAAGTGGGGAGATACAATTGGGAACTAATCCTGGTTGCAAAAACTAAAAACAGGTTACAAGAACTCAATGTGCTGACCATACATCTAGCAGACCTAGGTTCACAAAAAGGACTAAGGATTTATTTTATTATAAGGGGACTAAAACACTTCTAGACGTTTTGTCATTACTCGCATTTATCGACCTTCGGCCTCGGTTTTAATACTTTATTGATTTATACTATCTCACTTATAGACAGACGCTCAGCTCTTTTTGTGTTTGTACGACCACAACGGAATTCAGATATGGTCTGTACCAAGCGACAAAGCAGAGTCCTCATAATACAAAGTATAGGGTAAGTTCAGTAATTGCAAAAAATCGACCTCCTTTTTTGACAGACCGTCATGTGTCATGGTTCTAAATATAAAAAAAAAGTCCAAAACCAAATTTTCGACATGCAGTCCGACCGTCATCGTTGTCGTCTCTACGTAACCACGGCAACGGCTACAAAATCAAGATAGGAACATAGTGTGCTCATTTAATGACGGTAATTTTAAATTGTTCATATCACATGTGTTATTCATCTTATAACACACTAAATTGGATACAAATGTATAGATTTTAATTCTACATCTAATAGTATCGACTCCACTTCTCTCTAATGATATGTAGTAAATTTATTGTTAAAAATGTAGTTTGGAAGATCTTCTAAGAAAATGTGATATTCAGATGGTTACAAGATCTGGCAGGGCCTAGTCACTAGTTACGTACAGTTTCGAGGCCAGTCGGGCCGAAACACTGATATGAACGATAAGAGTGGAGACATCTAGCCTACGTGAAGAAAGTAGTGATAGGGTTCCTAAAACCAGTGTAACAACTGTAAAAAAAAAAAAAAAAAAAAAAAAACTTTACTGAATAAGACCCTTTTATCTATCTATACAATTAACAATATTTCCTACAAGCCCCATGAGACCAACTTTTTGGGCATTACATTATAGGAACTGCTTCTTTTACCTTGTATGATGGGCCGAGTATTTCAATTTTGGAACCCATATGCATGTTTTTTTGCTAGTGGCGTTATGAAGATATTGGTTCAATAAAGAACCATAATTCTATTATGGCATAGTTATCCCCTCTTCCACGTGGTCTATGAGGAAGATTATGACACGCAAATCTCATCCCTCTTCCAGGTGGTATATGAGGAAGATTATGACACGCAAATCCCTTCCCTCTTCCAGGTGGTCTTTGAGGAAGATTATGACAAGCAAATCCCACCCCTCTTCCAGATGGTCTATGAGGAAGATAATGACACGCAAATCCCATCCCTCTTCCAGGTGGTCTATGAGGAAGATTATGACAAGCAAATCCCACCCCTCTTCCAGATGGTCTATGAGGAAGATAATGACACGCAAATCCCATCCCTCTTCCAGGTGGTCTATGAGGAAGATTATGACAAGCAAATCCCACCACTCTTCCAGGTGGTCTATGAGGAAGATTATGACACGCAAATCCCATCCCTCTTCCAGGTGGTCAAGACTATATTTCGTATTTATAATTATCGAACTGACATTTTCGGTGAGAAATAGTTTTGGTGAAAAAGTTTGTGTAAAAAACACAAAATATTGCAGTTCATGAATAATGGGTTAAAGCCAAAAACTTCGACTTCCGATATTAAAACGTTGAGGAACAATTATTTTGACCAATACCTACCAAACTGACTATTTTGAGATTTGTACTTTGGTTTTACACGACTTATCTAATTGTGAGAAAGTTATACAAATAATATCTAAAAACCGTTTCCTTACAATCTAAAACCACATGACAGTCAACACAGGCATTGTCAACAGGATATTGCGGTCTCCTATACCACAATATTACATTGTACAATCAAGCTAAAACCTCATCATAGAGCATCTGCTGTGGAATGCGCGCACCGCTTTTTGTCTTTCAAGTAGTCGCTTCGAAAACCAGTCCTTCCATTAGCGTGTTCCCCCCCCGTCCCCCACCTACTGTCGGTTATAAATAAAAACAATAAACCTTTAATTAGACTTTGTTTATATATACTTTGCCCTTCCATGACTTTGAGAGATTGAATTGACCATCGTGAAGCGGTGGGTCCGCGCCTGCGCCTTGCCCTGTACAATATAAAGACATTTTGCTGTGTGATCAACTGCTCTATTGAAACTATAGACAAATAACGATCTGAGAATAATTTATACCTCAATAACTGGCTAGTTAACCAATCATCCGATAGGGCGCCGTTGTTTATGGGATCCGTATCGTCCATTGTTATGTTATAGAAATAATTAACAGAATGGAAACTTGTTCTTAAGCTTGGAAGGAAAATAAGGTTCCATCATAGCCTAATGATATTCATTGGGTTTGATATGACGTCACAATATTTAACAAGAATTTTACTTTCTCACACATAATACGTAGTATAGAAATAGAAGATGGGTTAAAAAACCGGTGTCGATTTTTGTGTGCTACTATATCAGTTTTGAGGTTGTTTAAATTATTAAAAAAAACATGGTTGTTAGAGTGATTTTTGTGTCTCATCGGTCTGTCTGATGTCTGGCGTCTGTCCAATACTCTAAAGACTAAACGCGTTGATAGAATTTAATTAAATTTTAATAAAGCCTATTTTAGTCAAATTTAGCTCAAGTGTAGCCTTTAAAAACCGAGGGGCTCATTTTAGTGAGTACGCTTGCCAATCCAGAGTGTCTAGCGGGATCTACACCCTTTTCATGTAGTCTTGGGTTAGCTTATCTTTTATCTTGCTTATCATGTCTCTTTTGACCAACTCTTGTTTTTTCCAACTTTATTGAAGTTTTCATGAGCTTGAGGTCTTTATTTTATGATATTTTCTTCCTTTTTTATACGACGATGATGACCGAGTTCAACTTCGCAAGTCTAACATTATTTTTATGGGAGATGATGCCAATATGGCGGAGGTGGAGCAGAGCCTTAACTACAAAAAATCTCTCGGTCATCCTTGCCTTATAAAAAAAGGAAGAAAAAAATATAATAAAGCCTTCGAATACTCGAAACGTCAGGGTCGGAATCGTCAGGGTCGGAAAAGAACAAAAGCTGCACTGAAAAAAAGGTGTAGATCCAACAGCAAAGAATGATAATTATAGTATTGGATTAGAAAGAAATAATGTCTTTAAAAATAAAACCAATGACTCATTAATACCCCCCCCCCCCCAACGCCGGGTAGCCAAAATGTTGACGTGAAAATAAGGAATACCCACCAAAGTTTCTGTGAGGATTCACCTTTAGTGATAATGGGTTTTCTCATCAAAATTTTCCTTTAAATATAATTTGTAAAATATTTTTCAAACGAACATATATATTTTAAGCTCTACTTTGTTGTAAATAGATCTAACTGGAAAGAGTGAAAACTCACTAGAAAATTCTAATCATCGACAAATTTCAATTAGGAATGTTTAAATATAAAGTTGTATAAAAAATAAAAATAAATTTACTTTAATAAAATTATATTGAATATTTTGAGTAGTTTACGTTTAATTTTCTTCAAATTTATAAATAGTTTTTGAAATTAAATTTTTTTAAATCAATTAATTTGTTTTATACTACTTAAAAATTGAATTAAAAATGGATTTCATGTTGGGACAGTATAGGAGTTTTTATTTATTTATAGGTGTCATTAATAGGTTTGGGCCATTGAAAACTACGATAATTTCTAATAGAAATCAGGAAATTAGACTTTAGACTATATAGCGCTTTATATTGTCCAGTTCATAATTCAAACAACTTTCCTCTCACTTTGATTTTGAATTTTAATCACTGGAATATTATTATTAAAATAAATACCCCCCTCACAACTAACCATTCCCTAGGGTGGACTGAACAAGACGTTAATAAAATAGCCATAAGCAGTTCAATATGTAAATCGATCTTAAAAAGTAAATTTTTATTAATGGTATAAACGATTTTCTTATTAAAATATCTATATGCTTTTTACAGTTCAATTGACAATCAAATGTAACTTTAAGGTATTTCTTGTATTTCCCCTTTCTATCTCTATAGTCTACATTTACAATTAAACCGATTTATACATTCTAGGTTATGATACTTTAAACAGAAATATCATTTTTAGTATTAAGTAATATGAACTTTATTTTTTCACTGAAAAGAATAAAATTAGGCGAAAACCAGCATGTTGGACAATTTAGATTTTCTATGATATCCAATGATTTAGACAACTGCGATTATTCGCCATTGAATGTACTCGAACATAAATAATAAATAGTTTGAGTCCAAGTACAGAGCCTTGAGTAACACTATACTTTATTACTACTTCAATATCTCTCTTTCAACATAGTGTGTAAACCATTTATGTACGACAGCCCTTATACTACTATTTTTCAAAAGATCAAGCAGGCTGACAGTTCATATCAGAAATTAACAAAGGCAAATATATTGTATTGCCACAGTTTATTGACTCATAAATTTGAAAAGATAGCTTTATAAAAGCGCCCTTTGTGCTCAAATTTTGTCTGAAATCCAATTGTATGAACTAAGAAACAAAACAAATCATCAAGAAAAGATAACTGTATTTTGATAACGTTTTAAAATTATCTTGGATAGCACTGAAAGGTTGATAATGATAATTGTCAGGATCCTGAGTGAAGCTTTTTTAAAATAAAGGAATAAAAACATACATCCGTAAAGAAAAGGTAAAACAACACTGACGCTATGTAAAGTTTACTTAATAAATCTACAATATTAGCTCTTGAAGTTTTTAATTTATGCCATCCTAGCCAGAACATTTATTTGTTTTTGTTATTAATTAATGAAATGACTTCATCTCTAGTGATAGAACAAAAACATATTGAATTACAGCTTTCAATAACTGAGTCATACTTCAGTGTCAGGTGGGTTTTGTGTACAAATAAAAACTGAGAATGATAACTTAGTCATTGAACACATCATCTTGTATTTGTTTTGTACAAACAGAGTGGAAAGTTGTGTTTGGTGATTGAAGTTTGCACAACTGTTGCTCATTACAGCTTTTAGGAAAGACGACTTACATTTTTACAATTACTGGAACAATCTGGTTTCTCTTAAAATACATTGCATACATCATTACTTACACCCAACAAAGAAACAACTCTATAATAGCTTATATAAATATTGCCAAGAAGTTCATCTATTGTGTTCCATTGAACACTGGCATTATTCCTATTTTAAAACCTCAAGGGCTCAACGGCGTAGCGATCACGAAGTATCCTAACTGGATCTACACTCTCTCTTGACCTAACCTAACCTAACCTAACCTAACCTAACCTAACCTAACTGGATCTACACTCTCTCTTGACAAACTCTTGCTCTCTTCCGACTCCGCTATTGGAGCTATAGAATTTCATTGTTTGCTCTTTTCCTTATTTTGTATAAAGTGATGATAACCAAGAAGTTGACCAACAGAACACAGCTTGGTCGAATAACGCTAAATACTGTGAGAGGTCACCACAGGCTCCATCTTTCGCCGGGTGCGATTCACACCATCAGCACGGATCACTTTATTCTTGGTTGGGCTGAAAACAGAAAAAAATGGGGAATGGTGAAGACACAGTAGGGGGAATTAAGGTGAAAAAGGGTTGACAGAATAGATCAAGAAAGATGAACTTCTACGGGTGTGGAAAAAGTCCAAAGACCTCAGAGAATGGGATATGAGGAGGCTGTTTGCAGTGGCGACAACCCCTACGTCAAAATACATCACTCCCTTTAAACAATTACCTGCAATTTCCATTTTAAAGACATATATTAAATGCATAATTAACCCACCCTTTTAAAAATTTTGGCTTAGCTGTATTATGCTTCATATGTTAAAAAACCAAAGCAGTCAAACTACATTGAGCTATTATAAAGTGGAATTTAATATTTGTCCTGATATCAACAGTACATCTAGTACTTACTGGGTTCTAAACCATATTGGCCGGATGATATAATTATCTACCAACAGATTAATATTACTGTTTCACCGATACGAGCGTAGCAAGGGACAAGACACTTACTGATTAATATATACACACTAACGATGCCCGTTTGGGCACAGCCGAGTTCAAACACAATTTAGAAAATCTATGTAACAATCTTACCTTGCCCAATAAGACCCTTAATTATGTGAATTTTAATATTGTCTACAAGGCGCAAGATATCAACTTTTAGGCATTGCATTTTGAAAACTTTTGGTTGAGTAAATGATGGTTAGGGGTTAGTACTATGATGGTGCCCATCACCTTTTTTTTTAAGGCGATGTAAACCGTGAATTATAAAAAAATTTACAACAAGCAAAGATAAACGGATTCACCGATTATTTTCTACTAATTTCGAATTTTAAGGGAGATGTCTACCACTTACTGTTTGGGGGTGGTGACACAATAGAAGGCTAGTTAGGTCATCAACGGTAAAACTAAACTTTAAGAAACCAGCATTCTTTGTTTTTTCTTACCCTTGGGTTATCAACAACAAAAAACAATAAAAGAAACAAACTCCTCTAGTGACAAATACATGCATACGTAACAATATTGTTTCGAATTGTTCAAATGATTAATCGTTACCTGTCACCTATCTCTCTCTATACTACGTATATTTAAACAACATTGGGCCAAAATAGATTCCTCTCGACTCCGTAATTTATTCAAATTTGATCAGATAATGCATTTCCGGCCTGTGTCACTTTGTTAAGTCAGTTGAGGTGGTAAACTGTTGACCTAACGCACGTCAAAAGACTTGAAGAGGACAAGAAAGATGTAGTGAGGCAGTAAGCTACAAATTGTGTGAAATTATTCAAATTGATTAATGGAGTTGACATAACCTCAAAGTTAATTTTGTTCTAAATAAAAACAATTTGATGGTCGCCATCATGGTACTAACCCAGCCCCACATCATACAATGTAATAAAAGCAGATTAGTTAAACATAATACCCAAAATTTGATTTTAGGCCTTGTAGGAAATGTTAAATTGTGTTTGTAAATCAAGGGGTCTTATCCAGTAGTGTAAGTTTGTTTAAAACAGTTGTTATACAGGTTTTATGAACCTCTTAATTGTGTATATCACTACTTTCTGGCCTTCGACTAGGCCTTGACGGGGTCATAGATGTGTGTATATATTAACAAGATATCCCTCCTGTCAGTGTCTCGTGCCTCGAGGCTAAGAAACCTGCACTCATTTCACTCCTGTCAGTGTCTCGTGCCTCGAGGCTAAGAAACCTGCACTCATTTCCCTCGTGTTAGTGTCTCGTGCCTCGAGGCTAAGAAACCTGCACTCATTTCCCTCGTGTCAGTGTCTCGTGCTTCGAGGCTAAGAAACCTGCACTCATTTCCCTCGTGTCAGTGTCTCGTGCCTCGAAGCTAAGAAACCTGCACTCATATTTCCCTCATGTCAGTGTCTCGTGCTTCGAAGCTAAGAAACCTGCACTCATTTCACTCGTGTCAGTGTCACGTACCTCGAAGCTAAGAAACCTGCACTCATTTCCCTCATGTCAGTGTCTCGTGCCTCGAGGCTAAGAAACCTGCACTCATTTCCCTCGTGTTAGTGTCTCGTGCTTCGAGGCTAAGAAACCTGCACTCATTTCCCTCGTGTCAGTGTCTCGTGCTTCGAGGCTAAGAAACCTGCACTCATTTCCCTCGTGTTAGTGTCTCGTGCTTCGAGGCTAAGAAACCTGCACTCATTTCCCTCGTGTTAGTGTCTCGTGCCTCGAGGCTAAGAAACCTGCACTCATTTCCCTCGTGTCAGTGTCTCGTGCCTCGAAGCTAAGAAACCTGCACTCATTTCCCTCGTGCCAGTGTCTCGTACCTCGAAGCTAAGAAACCTGCACTCATTTCACTCGTATCAGTGTCTCATACCTCGAAGCTAAGAAACCTTCACTTATTTCCCTCCTGTCAGTGTCTCATACCTCAAAGCTAAGAAACCTTCACTCATTTCACTCGTATCAGTGTCTCATACCTCAAAGCTAAGAAACCTGCACTCATTTCCCTCGTGTCAGTGTCTCGTGCCTCGAAGCTAAGAAACCTGCACTCATTTCCCTCGTGTCAGTGTCTCGTGCCTCGAAGCTAAGAAACCTGCAATCATTTCACTCGTGTCAGTGTCTCGTGCCTCGAAGCTAAGAAACCTGCAATCATTTCCCTCGTGTCAGTGTCTCGTGCCTCGAAGCTAAGAAACCTGCACTCATTTCCCTCGTGTTAGTGTCTCGTGCCTCGAGGCTAAGAAACCTGCACTCATTTCACTCGTGTCAGTGTCTCGTGCCTCGAAGCTAAGAAACCTGCCCCCATTTCACTCGTGTCAGTTTCTCGTACCTCGAAGCTAAGAAACCTGCACTCATTTCCCTCGTGCCAGTGTCTCGTACCTCGAAGCTAAGAAACCTGCACTCATTTCACTCGTATCAGTGTCTCATACCTCAAAGCTAAGAAACCTGCACTCATTTCCCTCGTGCCACTGTCTCGTACCTCGAAGCTAAGAAACCTGCACTCATTTCCCTCCTGTCAGTGTCTCATACCTCAAAGCTAAGAAACCTGCACTCATTTCACTCGTATCAGTGTCTCATACCTCGAAGCTAAGAAACCTTCACTTATTTCCCTCCTGTCAGTGTCTCATACCTCAAAGCTAAGAAACCTTCACTTATTTCACTCGTATCAGTGTCTCGTACCTCGAAGCTAAGAAACCTGCACTCATTTCCCTCCTGTCAGTGTCTCGTACCTCGAAGCTAAGAAACCTGCACTCATTTCCCTCGTGCCAGTGTCTCGTACCTCGAAGCTAAGAAACCTGCACTCATTTCACTCGTATCAGTGTCTCATACCTCGAAGCTAAGAAACCTGCACTCATTTCACTCGTATCAGTGTCTCATACCTCGAAGCTAAGAAACCTTCACTTATTTCCCTCCTGTCAGTGTCTCATACCTCGAAGCTAAGAAACCTTCACTTATTTCACTCGTATCAGTGTCTCGTACCTCGAAGCTAAGAAACCTGCACTCATTTCCCTCCTGTCAGTGTCTCGTACCTCGAAGCTAAGAAACCTGCACTCATTTCCCTCGTGCCAGTGTCTCGTACCTCGAAGCTAAGAAACCTGCACTCATTTCACTCGTATCAGTGTCTCATACCTCGAAGCTAAGAAACCTTCACTTATTTCACTCGTATCAGTGTCTCGTACCTCGAAGCTAAGAAACCTGCACTCATTTCCCTCCTGTCAGTGTCTCGTACCTCGAAGCTAAGAAACCTGCACTCATTTCCCTCGTGCCAGTGTCTCGTACCTCGAAGCTAAGAAACCTGCACTCATTTCACTCGTATCAGTGTCTCATACCTCGAAGCTAAGAAACCTTCACTTATTTCACTCGTATCAGTGTCTCGTACCTCGAAGCTAAGAAACCTGCACTCATTTCCCTCCTGTCAGTGTCTCGTACCTCGAAGCTAAGAAACCTGCACTCATTTCCCTCGTGCCAGTGTCTCGTACCTCGAAGCTAAGAAACCTGCACTCATTTCACTCGTATCAGTGTCTCATACCTCGAAGCTAAGAAACCTGCACTCATTTCACTCGTATCAGTGTCTCATACCTCGAAGCTAAGAAACCTTCACTTATTTCCCTCCTGTCAGTGTCTCATACCTCGAAGCTAAGAAACCTTCACTTATTTCACTCGTATCAGTGTCTCGTACCTCGAAGCTAAGAAACCTGCACTCATTTCCCTCCTGTCAGTGTCTCGTACCTCGAAGCTAAGAAACCTGCACTCATTTCCCTCGTGCCAGTGTCTCGTACCTCGAAGCTAAGAAACCTGCACTCATTTCACTCGTATCAGTGTCTCATACCTCGAAGCTAAGAAACCTTCACTTATTTCACTCGTATCAGTGTCTCGTACCTCGAAGCTAAGAAACCTGCACTCATTTCCCTCCTGTCAGTGTCTCGTACCTCGAAGCTAAGAAACCTGCACTCATTTCCCTCGTGCCAGTGTCTCGTACCTCGAAGCTAAGAAACCTGCACTCATTTCACTCGTATCAGTGTCTCATACCTCGAAGCTAAGAAACCTTCACTTATTTCACTCGTATCAGTGTCTCGTACCTCGAAGCTAAGAAACCTGCACTCATTTCCCTCCTGTCAGTGTCTCGTACCTCGAAGCTAAGAAACCTGCACTCATTTCCCTCGTGCCAGTGTCTCGTACCTCGAAGCTAAGAAACCTGCACTCATTTCACTCGTATCAGTGTCTCGTGCCTCGAAGCTAAGAAACCTTCACTTATTTCCCTCCTGTCGGTGACTTGACAGTGCCGGATCTCGTAAGTTACGAATATTACATTTTTTGACAATAACTTCGCAACTTATCTTCGTAGAAATGTAGCGTTGTTACCATTGCACGCAGAATTGAATTTTGTAAAATTGTATGTAATTTATTGTGTTATAAGTTGAATAACACACGAGATATGAATGAGATGCTCTTTAAGTTGGTATTTTGACATTTCAATATGAGCACGCTATAATCCCCTATACCAAAATTTATGTCGCTTTCTTTATTTTCCTCCGATAAAATAGACGAGAACCACGACAGAATGACAGCATGAATAAAATCACTGTCGGTTTCCATAGAAACGTAAATATCCGTCGCAAATAGGAAGTCGACATTTTTGACGATTAACAAATTTACCCTTTACTTCGTAACGACGTAACTGATTATTTTAAAAAAAAAAATTCCCGTACTTTATGTTTACACATTACTTTAGAGCTATTTATAGTGATGTATAACAAATTGAAACTCACTTCCTATCGTATTAAAGTTCCTGAGGTTATTCATGATTAATTAATTAAATTTAAAAATGAAGTGTTACGCGGCGAGTTGCGATCACTTCCTGGTTTCATTGTGGAGCCAACAAAGCCCTGGACTCCAATTAAATAACCGTCATTGCTATCTGTTGTTAAATTGTAATCTTTAATTAGATGTTAAGGCGCCAACGGTTAACTAACGGGTCTTTGTCAATACTGATCGTCACCGCACGTATGTCTGTCTGTCTGATCGAAGCGAAATTGATCACGAAGGGTAATATGTTTTGACTTGGTTAGGCTTTGTAATTACCAAGTGTTACAAAATACAATTCCTGTTAGAGTAGACATGTGCATAATACCTGGAGGTGGTGAGTTTTTCTCCTTTGAAATAAACGGTGCAAAAACATTGCACAAACTATCTCACTCCGAAATTAATAAAAACTAATCGTCAATGAAAATGTTAGCTCGGTAGCTGTTAGTCAAAAAGTAGAAATTAACCATGGGCGTTTTTATAAAAATATTGATATACTTAAATATAACCTAAACTTACTTCCTTTATAAACACGGTCCATTTTTGTTTTTTTCCAATTATTCCTTAGACACAATTTATTTTACAGTATAACAAACACACAGAACACAATTCTCACAAAAAATACACCCAAGTATCAGACGCGTTTTACGGGTTACTATAACTGAACTAACTGAAGTAACTGAACTGTTCAGTTATAGTTTGATTGGTGTAGCTCGTGTATCACTGAAGAGGACGATCTTGTCGTTGAAACGCGTCTGTTACTTAGGCGTATTTTTTGTGAGAATTGTGTTCTGTGTGTTTGTTATACTGTATATTTTTTCTCGTAAGTCAAGCTCAACATTTAATACAATTTATTTTCTTTATTCACAGTTTTACATACGGTTAACTAAGCTTCATATTTCGTTAAATTTGAACGAGATTGGTATAGCCGTTTTTTTTTTTTTTTTACCGTAAATTCACAAATCGACATTTTTAGAGAAATTGTGAACTATATCTTGGTTTTGGATCCTTGATTTTACAAAAATATTTGGTATTGAAACCACGTCATTAAAACAGTATTCCACATTTGTTTGTATGAACTTGTTACTCCACAATAACACTTGACAACTAATACCACTATAGTGTTAGATATACAATCAATGTGAAACAAAATGTCGAGGCCATACCATCGTCTGATACAAAGTTACATATCACATTGTGTAGACGCATTATCCTGAATTTTAATGTTATTAGTATAAAATTATTGTATGTAACAAACAACAAACAGAAAGTATTTTCATAAACAATTGCTGGTAGTCAATAAATAAAGATAATGTCAATTATGCAAAGTACACTAGAGGTCCAATACTAAGTTAATCTATTTAGTCAGGTAATATTTGGTGAGAAATTAAGTCTAGTTGGCTTGTCCATAGAAAAGAAAAAAACTTTAGTAATTTATTTGTTTAAAATGCTTTATTTCGAACAATGCACAATCCTTTCCAAGAGTTTTCATATTATATTATGTTAATTGGCTTTCTATTGGCACTATACATTCCCAAAACAATCCACTCTTACCATCAGAAAATACAAACTTTCTCAGGAGCAACTCACACAAAGAATTTAAATTGACTTCGTATCTAGGGTAAGTAAACCTTTTGCCCGATTTCAATAAAAGATGTGAAAGTTAACTGCACCTTGTCGGCGTTAGGTGTTTTTGTAACCAACGTGAAATTTAGTGCAATTAAATTTTTTATTTGATCGGATTTACTGAAAACCAAGGATGTTCAAAAATACTGTAGTGCTGAAGGGCGGTTTTCCGCCCAAAAAACCTTGGAACGTTTATTGACGGTTGTATTTTACTTAATATACATAATTCTAAAGTGATTTTTGTATAGCATTTTGTTTCATTAAGTAAATATATATATTGATAGACTATTTTAGCTATAGTATAAGTTCTGGTCACGCATGCGTAGAAGTTTCTCTTCAAACAGGTGAACATATCATCTGCCAGGTTGAACTGTGCAGCTGCGAAATGTCAAAGACTGTATCCGGGCAATGCTCCATAGTTTACATTTAAACTTAGTGATTATATCTTAGAATGGCAATGCTGTACCAAGCCGATTTTGTACACCGTGTAAACATATTTTTTTTAAAATAAATACTTTAATCAAAGCTAAATTCTTTATACTTTCTTTAAAGCTAAAGACCCATAGAATTCATTTGTAAAATGACAAAACGTTTAGAATGAAATATTTTGCAGTCATTATGTAAAGAATCAAGCGATTTCTGTATACGTTACCTAAAAGTCATAAAAATCCTCATATCTACCTAAAAAATAAATTTTTTAAATTTTATCCAAGAGGTTCAAAGTGTATAGAGAAAAAATGTCTAATAATATTATTTTATAATACAGTAATAACTTTGGTCTTAAAATCAGATTGTAAAGAAAGTGGGTGATAAAAAACAATTATTATACACGATAAAGTTGAAGGTGAATAAAATCCATATATGAAATTTGAAATTTTTAGAGTAATATAGGTTGTATAATATAGTGAGTAACCTAAAGCAAATTTCATGTTTCTATATTTGTTGTTGTGGAAGCTACGGTATGTCGACAATATATAGGCTATATAGTACTAAACTACCCTAAACTTCTTACACTGGGTAAATAAAAACGGAAAGGTTATATTCGACACGACGCGACGCCTGTCCGTTATCTTTACGTTAGCACGATATCGGTGACACAAATTAAGAGTGAAGAGGACTATAGTGAACTATATTAAAATTCAATAAAATCTAATTGAAAATGTCAAATGGCGGTAATTTTAAACAGTTTTTTGTTCATAACTCGTGTGTTTATATTACACTAAAATAGATAAAAAATTTCAGATTTAAATTCTTCATGTAATGGTGTTAACCATAGCTCTCTACGATGGCAAATAGGGAAGTTAGCGTCAGAAATGTAATTTCAAACACATATACCTACCAGCCAGATTAGAGCCAATCAGAAGTAATGTTACGAAACCTCTCTAACAACTGTTTTAAACAAACTTACACTGCTGGATAAGACCGCTTGATCTACAAATACAATTTAACATTTCCTAAAAGCTGAAGAAACCAACTTTTGGGTATTAAATTTATAAGATCTGCTTGTATTATATTGTCTGATGGGGCTGGGTATGTGCCAAGATGGCGCCAATGAAGTTGTTAGTGTTTAGTTTTATAGATGGGTTTATCCAATGTTGATGATACAGAAAGTATTTCCATAACCTTAAGCAAAACTAACGAAAACACTTGTACAAACAGACCCTCAAGTGACAACTAAAAGCTTTTATTTCCATTATGAAATGGAATGCCTCAAAACCTGTCAACTTTGGCCTCGCTCACTGTAGGTTGTAAAGTGACACCAATAAATCATAATCCACTCCTCAGGTAGTTTTGCTGTACATCGTAAACAATATGTCTGAGGTCATGGCGCCACTACATTCTTACGCAGTAAACTCGAATCTCAAGAGTATCTCCAATAAGTAATCTTAGTTCCACTAGTCCACTGTCTGTTTGATATACAACCAGTTTCGACTAGTCAGGGGCACATATCGTGACAATCCCGAAGGATCCCAGCTGGATATTCACCTTATTAGATCCCTCACCTCTCGGGTTTCTCTTGTTCTTTTCCTACCCTCCGCTGTTGGAGAATCATAGCAGATTTATTATGTTTTTTGTAGAAACTTCTAAATAGTAATCATAATGAAATATGTTTTTCAAACACAGAGGGTTTCTTAAATACTTTGACAAGCTTCGAGCTAATTGCTTTCAGACAATCCTCCATTTTGTATTTTTACAAAAAAGAATATAGATTTAGATTATATTAGAATATAGCAAAAGAAATAGATATTGCTTTCAGATTCGGCATACACATTTTATATGTAATGTTTTATAAATGTGAAAAATAAAAAATGTATTTGTGTTATTTTTAAAATTTCGGCTGTTTAAATTTATTAAATAAAGTGATAATTTATTAACATAATTAAATAATAATAATAATTTAAAAAAGTTGCTTCTAATCTTGGACGATGTACACAACTATCAAGAAATTATGTTTTCAGTTTTTTGTCAATAACTCTATTATCCTTTGACTTACAGAAACAATTTAAAAAATCCCTTAATTTTTAATTTTCGTAAACTTAATAGTTTTAGAGATATTAAACATTTAAAAGTTTAAACGGCCGCCATTTTGAAAATAATATAAATACAGTCTTAATTTTTTGCACACTTGTAAAAGATTAGATGAAAAATGTGAATGCCAAATCTGAACTCAATATCTTATCTACTTCAAAAGCTATATTGTTTTTTGTAACAATAGAAAATGACGGATTGTCTGAAAAATCAGTTTTGTTTTGGATACATATTCATAGGAAATTTATTATTTATTTTTATGTAAGGAATCCCCTACCGAAGCTTGTTATAGTAGTTCAGGAACAACCTTTATATGAAAAATTTTTAAATTAGGTCTGTGAATGGGAATGAGTAATTAATTGACCATAAAAATTTAAACTTGAAAACAAAATATACAATAAATATAAATATATAAAATAATAAAGTAAGGAGTAAAATTACTAATATATATAATTTCAAAAATTGTTATTGAAGAAACGGATAGTCATGTGTTCTCCATCAAGACATGAGAATTATACCAAATTTTAATTCCATATCCTCAATATATTCTTAATACATTCAAGTTTGATTAAACAACAGGAACAAAAATAAAAGGATTTTAGGTCATAATTTTGGTTGGACCTTTTTTGCTTATTTTGATTATATGAATATGATAGCTACATTATATATAACATAATAACACAACGATAATAACATAATAACACAACGATAATAACATAATAACACAACCATAACACCATAAATAAAATCTTAGAATAAAAATAATCGTGCAATCGTGATAGTAAATAGGATTTTAATAGCGAAAAATAGAGAAGGAATTCAAGCGATTGGTCAATAAAACGATATAAAAATGCTTTTGAAATCAATGTGTTTCTTGACAGCCTTCTATGGACTCATGACGTCTGTCACAAAGTATGACATGACCTGATGTATTTGTGCATGCAGACGCAGTACATTAGTGCTGTCACGTAGACAGGCGCCGCTTTTACACCGCGCTTTGACTACAAATAACATGTCTTCTTTATGTGCAATCCAATAGGCTACCTATCTGAAAAAAAGTTTTAGAATAGGGTAGGAGAAATTGACAAGTATTATGTCTAAAATATTATCGAGTCCAACTTATGTGCAATATAGTACCTATCTGTGGAGAGTTTAACTGTGGTGTAAGAAAGGTTGTCAAATCTACAATATCAAGTATAAGCTGTCAATGAGTTATGTTATGTGTAACACAATACCCTTTTGTAGATAATTTAATAGTAGAGTAGGAGAGGTTGTCGACAGAGTTAGTTTATGTGCAATAAAACACCTATCCGTGGAGAGTTTAATTGTGGAATAAGAGAGGTTGTCAAATCTACAATATCAAGGTGTAAGAATAAGATCTGTAGAGACCTTAACAGTAGGGTAGCACAGGTTGTCAAAATTGCAATATCATGATTGTATTGTAAGAGTTCATTGAGTTAAGTAATGTGCTATAAAAAAACCAATCTATAGAGAGTTTAGCAGTAGCGTAGGAGAGGTTGTCACATCTTCAATATCATGTATAAGCTATCATGTATAATCATGTTATGTGGAAAAATACACATATCTGTAGATTGTTTAACAATATTGTAAAAGAAGTTTTCATTTCTACAAAATGATATGTATAAGCTGTCATCAAGCTATGTTATGTCCAATAAAATACCAATCTGTAGAGAGTTATAGTGTTTGTTTTAGCTTTAATATTAGTCTATGTATAAAGATCCATTGTCATACGTGCAATATTAACTCCGCTATACCGGTCCCAAGCCCGGAGCCCATCTTGTTATGGGAAGGAGGAGGGATAGAGGAGTAACACCTCTTAAAAAACCTTGGTCCATCTGGCTCCGGATGGTAGTACCATGTAAGGGCCCCTTACCAGGGTTACGGTGAAGATCTTAACGGCGGTTGTGGCGGAGAAGATATTCTTCAGTACGGCAGGAACGGCAGATGAGGTGACACAATGCAGCCAGGGTCAAGGAAGACTTCAACGGTGTGTTCGGCGCTTCGATGCGGCGAGGACAGAGGACGGAGCAACCTTAATGCTGAGGTATATAATATCATGTATAAACATACATTGTTATATGTGTAATATATACCTATCTGTAGATTGTTTAACGATATTGTAGAAGAGGTTTTCATTTCTACTATATCATATATAAACTCTCATCGAGCTATATTATGTCCAATAAAATACCTATCTAGAGAGAGTTTAACAATAGAGTTATAGTGGTTCTTATAGCTACAATATCATGTATAAACATAAATTGTGTTATGTGCATTACAATAAGTATCTGTAGATAGTTTGTCGTTTTCGTTGTCGCAGTCTTTGCCGTCGCTGTCGTCTCGTCGTTGTTGTAGTCGTTGTCGTTGCCGTCGCTTTTGTGACGTCGTCATTGTCGTTGATGTGGTTGTCGCTGTAGTCGTTGTCGTTGATGTACTTGCCGTCGCTGTCTTGTCGTCGTAGTTGTAGTCGTTGTCGTTGTTGTGGTTGTCGCTCTCGTCATTGTCGTTGCCGTCGCTTTTGTGACGTCGTTGTTGTAGTCGTTGTCGTTGTCGTTGATGTACTTGTCATCACCGTCGTAGTCTTTACCGTCGCTGGCGTCATTGTCGTTGTCGTGTCGTCGTCGTTGTCGTTTTTGTGGTTGTCGTTGTAGACATTTTAGTTGTCGTTGTTGTCGTTTCGTTGTCGTTTTTGTGGTTGTCGTTGTAGACATCGTCGTTGTTGTTGATATCGTTACCGCCCCTATCGTGTTGTCGTTGTTGTCGCTGTCGTTGTCGTCACTTTCAATTATTTTATTTGGAGGATCTGCTTGTATTACATTGTATAATGCGCTGGGTAAGCACCATAATGACATTAAAGTAGTCTTCGTTAAACACTTCCTATCATATCAGCTCTTACAGAGTATTGCAATATAAAATAATATCTATATATCTCATGATCCAATGGTGAGCTGATAGTTCTAGTTCCATCGTGTAAATTAACTAAAAACAATTTACAAAACTCGTAACAATGTTTCTTGCCTCATTATACAGTGAAGCCCACCCAAGCACTTAATCCGACTAATCACCATTTGGTATTTTACATGTTAATTAATGTTCTCTCCTCTGCCGATAATGTGCATTGAAGCGAGCGAAGCAGTTTCATGGTCTTTTGTAGCCTTGTTCAGATTTCTGTTGTGTGGGGTATTACAATCGATGCAAATTTTTGGTAAAGAATGACGCATGAAATTGAAACATTCCTAAGAGAGTGGAAAAATAAAGGAACGAAATCGGTAGACATGATCATGAAAAAAAAAAAGTTTTGGGAATTTAGTAACCAATAGGATTTTGTTTCTTTTCTTAGAGATGATATTTAAGTAGTAGCCCTATGTGGTGAAAATCATTTGAACTGTTTTTGAGATGATGTGATTTTCCGTTTTGGTCTTTATCAATAATTAACTACTTTGAAATATTGATGTGTCGAAGAAATGAAAAACAAATCTCGAGTTATGACTAAAATATTCGTAGATAACAAATAATATACGTAGATGTGTTTATCACCTTCTCTACGCTAATTATTATAAACTAAGATATTGCAATATATGCGTTACTCTTGCCCAACTCTGTATATTATACGAAATTTGCTAGAAACCGTTTACCATAAGTCTTAGAGAGGCGAGGTTGGTACCTTTACGTGCAGAATTGAATTGAAATCTCCCAATTTGTATCTAATTTAGTGTGTAAAAATGATATTAATAAAAAAACTAAAATGGCCGCCGTTTTGACATTTTAATTTAATTTTACTAAATTTCTATATGAGCACACCTTAACGGTGACAACCATGTAGAAAATCACTTTTTCTGTTTCCCTGAAGCTTTATGAAGATCTGTCAAAAAACGATTCTATAATGTCGGTTTCTTTACTAATATAAATAAATCCCAATTTCCATTTAGTAATATAGCGGATTTTAATTGTCCTTATTCTAGATGAATACCAAACATATTACAATCATTTGTACCAGGACACATACCTTACGTTTCTTGTTTTCAAAACGCTAATGACGTTGTAAAAGTCAAATTTTTTATCGTCGGAAATAATTCAAAAGTTTTACGGAAGCCGACAAAGTTTCGTTGTCAACTCGGAGAATTCTGCGCATGCTTGATAATTGATTTCTCCGTATTTGGCGGAACCACTTGAGGACATGTCTTACTTGAGCTGTAAATTAAACTTTTTTACGATCTAGTTAGCAGTTATCAACTGCTGCCTTTAAGTCTATACTCCCACAACTAACCCCTTTCCTGTGTAAAATTTTATTACACTAGATTTATCAAGGCAATCTCAAGTTGAACATATAACGAGTAGATTGTGCATTCATTGCTTAAACTATCTTACTCGCACACCTCCAAAACCAAATAAAAACTAACCAAAATTATTGTCACCAAAAATGTCAGTTCGGTAGTTCTTACTCAAAAAGAGAAAATTAACTGCCAACGCAATTTTTGAAAATATATTTTAATTAGGGTTTAAACTTGCTTCGCTTGTACCATAAATACTTCCCTCAATTAGGGTCTAAACTTGCTTCGCTTGTACCATAAATAGTTCCCTCAATTAGGGTCTAAACTTGCTTCGCTTCTATCATAAATAGTTCCCTCAATTAGGGTCTAAACTTGCTTCGCTTCTATCATAAATACTTCCCTCAATTAGGGTCTAAACCTACTTCGCTTCTATCATAAATACTTCCCTCAATTAGGGTCTAAACTTACTTCGCTTGTACCATAAATACTTCCCTCAATTAGGGTCTAAACTTGCTTCGCTTCTATCATAAATACTTCCCTCAATTAGGGTCTAAACTTGCTTCGCTTCTATCATAAATACTTCCCTCAATTAGGGTCTAAACTTGCTTCGCTTGTACCATAAATACTTCCCTCAATTAGGGTCTAAACTTGCTTCGCTTCTATCATAAATATTTCCCTCAATTAGGGTCTAAACTTGCTTCGCTTCTATCATAAATACTTCCCTCAATTAGGGTCTAAACTTGCTTCGCTTCTATCATAAATACTTCCCTCAATTAAGGTCAAACTTGCTTCGCTTGTACCATATATACTTCCTTCAATTAGGGTCTAAACTTACTTCGCTTCTATCATAAATACTTCCCTCAATTAGGGTCTAAACTTGCTTCGCTTCTATCATAAATACTTCCCTCAATTAAGGTCAAACTTGCTTCGCTTGTACCATAAATACTTCCTTCAATTAGGGTCTGAACTTGCTTCGCTTGTACCATAAATACTTTCTTCAATTACGGTCTGAACTTGCTTCGCTTGAACCATAAATACTTCCTTCAATTAGGGTCTGAACTTGCTTCGCTTCTATCATAAATACTTCCCTCAATTAGGGTCTAAACTTGCTTCGCTTCTATCATAAATACTTCCTCAATTAAGGTCAAACTTGCTTCGCTTGTACCATAAATACTTCCTTCAATTAGGGTCTGAACTTGCTTCGCTTGAACCATAAATACTTCCCTCAATTAGGGTCTAAACTTGCTTCGCTTCTATCATAAATACTTCCCTCAATTAAGGTCAAACTTGCTTCGCTTGTACCATAAATACTTCCTTCAATTAGGGTCTGAACTTGCTTCGCTTGAACCATAAATACTTCCCTCAATTAGGGTCTAAACTTGCTTTGCTTGTACCATAAATACTTCCCTCAATTAGAATCGTTAATATTTTAGTAAACAGTAAAGATTAAGGAACAAACCCGTACGTAATATGGGAAGTAAGTAATATTACAGTTTATAAACAAAAATAGGCCTATAAGGTTGTTATTAAAAGTTTTGTTAAGATTTTAATCAAAGATCATAATGTAGGCCCACAGGGAAACAAGCGAAATCAGCTTAGGCCTTATTTAAATATATCTTTTTTTTGTTCAAAGATCGCACCCATGGAGTATTTTCACTTTATAACTGATAACTATAGAAAGTGACATTTTGGTGACTGATGAGTGAAAAAGTCAGTGCAATTTAGTCAAATTTCCGTATGAAATTTGTGAAATTTAAGATTTAAATGTGACAAAGGAACATTTAATATTTTGCACAGTTTTTCATTATTTAAACCATTTTAACAGGATTAGCTTTTAAAAAGTAAAATGATTTATTATAGTGTCACAAACTTTAAAATAGAAGTTAAATAAATGAAAAACAAGTCGGTGGACGCCATAATGGTACTTACCCAGCCCCACCATACGATCAGATTCCAAAAGTTATTTCTGTGTGCTTTGTAGGAAATGTTAAATTGTATTGATAGATCAAGGAGTCTTATCCAGTTTGTTACACAGGTTATCTTAAGGTCGACCTTGGTTAGATCATAATGAGCCAAGTAGAAGTGTAGCCTATATTAAAAATATTCCACTCGCCACGCTCGTCCCTGCCAGATTTCGTAACCTAAATAAATATAATTTTTCTTGAGAGTTCAGGCTTCGAAATTACACTTTGACATTAACTTTGCCATTTGTCATAGTAGAGATATGGGGTTGGTACCATCGCATGCAGAATTGAAATCTGTAAGTTTTATCTTAATTTATTGTGATATAAGTTGAATATCACATGAGATAAAAAAACAAACAATTTAAAATAACCGTCATTTTGATGTTTGTAATTTTATTTTGATTATACATCTAATTTAATGCTCCTATCATGTGGCCGCTGTCATCCTGACGTCAAGGATTATTAATTTTTTGGTTTCCTGAATTCATGAAACGTCAAGATCGGTCAAAACATAAAGGTGGAAATTTTGGGTTAGGTTAGGTTAGGTTACCTAACCTAACCTAACCAAACTTACCATATATTTCTTATACAGTGTAAGTAGGCTATCATGTTCCACCATTGAGATAACATTGAAGTTCCATGCAACCATTTGAAAGTTTTTATAATTTTCTACGATTGCTAGACATCTTTTAATATTTATAGCAGAAGCTTCATTATAATGGGGCTGGGTAAGTAACATGATGGTGTCCATAAACGTATTGACGAGTGGGATTACCAGTGAGTAATGTTTTGAAACGAAATATAAAATTAAAACTTTGTAGATACATCATATCGTTCGGTCTAGTTGATTGTATAACGATGACTTTCAGTAGAAAAATACCAAATGTTCCTCTATCAATAATAATTAACAATTGACTTTACTTTTTCTAAAAGTATTTTACCGATTTCTCAAACCAGAAAGTTCAGTTGAATGAAATTAAAACCGCAATAAATAGGGATATTATAAAGGAATTTGTAATAATTGTTGGTAGAAGACTGCTTTGTAATCTGTAGCGTCATGGCGCGGAATCTCATAATTATCGTTACTCAGTTGACTGGAAGGTCATTTTATTTGAGTGCGGCTTCATTGGCACAAGGAGCAATTTAATTTATTTGTCATCGGGATTTTTTAACAGCAGGGTTCGTTTTAGGTTAATTTGTTTGAATTTTAAATTTGTAACGTGTTTGTTGTTGAACTCCTTATCCTGAAAGAGGAAGGTAAAGATTATTTAATCTTATTCAGATGGTGGAATGATACGGTGTAAAGTAATACCACTTACCCAGTATACGAAGTATAGACGATTAATCACACAAAAATCTACCTCTGTTTCTTGACTGATTCCATTCCCTTATAAATCCGCTGTCGTTTGCACGATAGCGAACAAAAACGTAAAATTTGATGTGTTCCAAGTAGAACCATATTGAAATTCAGAAAAGTTCAATTAAAAGTCTCTAAACGGCGGCCATTTTAAAATGTGTTCGTATTATTTTGAACAACACATTATATATGAACAAAAAACTGTTTAAAATGGCCACCATTTTGACATTTTCAATTTAATTTTTCTAAATTAAAATAGTATTCCATGAGTGAGTATACCCCTGTGTACCAAATTACATGTTCCTATCTTAATATTTAACACGGCGGTGACGGATGGCGTGTCGAAAAAACAATAGGCTATATATATTTATACTGGGTGTGCGACCACACGTTAGAAGTGAAAACTTAAGTCTGTGCAATATTTTTTGCATTGATTTTAGTTTGACTATGTATATGAGTTTGAGAAAGTTAGTGCTATATTTTTCGTAGATTTTTAGTTTTAATATATATGGGTATGTGAGAAAGTTTGTGCGATATTTTTTCATTTATACTAGTTTAACTATGTATGCGAATTTTGAGAAAGTTAGTGCTATATTTTTCGTAGATTTTTAGTTTTAATATATATGGGTATGTGAGAAAGTTTGTGCAATATTTTTGCATTGATTTTAGTTTGACTATGTATATGAGTTTGAGAAAGTTAGTGCAATATTAGATTTTTAGTTTTAATATATTTGGGTATGTGAGAAAGTGTGTGCGATATTTTTGCATTGATTTTAGTTTGACTATGTATATGAGTTTGAGAAAGTTAGTGCAATATTAGATTTTTAGTTTTAATATATTTGGGTATGTGAGAAAGTATGTGCGATATTTTTGCATTGATTTTAGTTTGACTATGTATATGAGTTTGAGAAAGTTAGTGCAATATTAGATTTTTAGTTTTAATATATTTGGGTATGTGAGAAAGTGTGTGCGATATTTTTGCATTGATTTTAGTTTTATGTGTATACTATATAAAAATATTTGCAATTACCAAACTTACTCTACTTCGTATCCTGGGTCATAAGTCTCTTTAATATATCTTGAGTTTCACTTCAGTCTTGATTCACAACTCACTTTAAGTATAGATCGTGTTTTTATTTTACTTATGGATTTGACACACTGCTTTGAGTTATTTCACCAAAATCAGAAATTACGTCTTTAAAACAGCTACAGAAGAAATTTTTTGTTTTGATCAATAAGTCACGTGATAACGACCAATACATTGTCTTTTGCTAATTAGGGAATAATTTTAGCAACATTAAAGACGATTTATAAAAATCGCAATTTTTGACACGAAATTTTGAGTGATAGACAAGACCGGATATGTTAACATATTCCTACATATCCAATTTAATTAACGACAGACATTATTCTCAAAACCCACCAGAGATACTCTGAGGGCTCTTTTATAGAAAGTACAGGAGTGGCAATTCCGAGAGACGTAGCTGGATCTATACTTTTCGATGTAGATTCTTCACTTCCATATTTCTTATTATGTCTCTCTTGTTTTATTGACACCCTAATTCTATTCGAGAGTTAACGGTCTTTATTTTATGTTCTTTTCTGCTTTTTTTATAAGTAGACGAACATCAAGAAAAAGAAATGGGCCCAGAGGGGGGGGGGATCGACTTCTTTCTTTTTGACTCATTACATGACTTGGGCTGTACTACATATTATGTTTGATAAAGGGGGGAAAAAAGAAAAGAAACATGTTCACAAAACTTCAAGTTAGTGTTATTTCGCCAACAAAATGTTTTATTAAAATTATTTTATTTAGAAGCAATACGTGATAGTTCATCAGATTGTATCAAACATGCAGAGATGGGTGGAACATTTGTTAACAACATTGGGACAAGCCGGCCTACGTCCAAACATGACCAGTCTTTTTGTAAATGTTGTTGTCATTGTCGTCTCTACCTAAGCACGATATTGATTAAACAAAAATAAAGAATGAAATTTGGTGTACAGAACGCTATTTCGCCATTTTAAACAGTTGTTTGTTCATGTATAAGTGTGTTACGAACAAATATAAATTTAATTAATGGCCGCCGTTTCTATTTGAGCACGCTAGAGTTGCCTCAATTTTTGTGGTCGAAATCGTGCTTACGTACAGATGACAACGACAACGTCTGTGGAAACATGAAAAGTTACTGCTCTGATTTAAGAAGTAATGTTTAATTTCAATTCAAACCATATACTAATATGTGTTGTCTCTGAAATCTGAAAATGAGTAAATTTATATCAACTTGTTTATTTCACTCAGTACGAAGTTATTTTCTAACTTGACTTTGTCAGCTGGATTCCTGATCCAAGTCACTTGTCTTTCTGCATTCAAAGATTGTGACATAAATATTTCTCTCTCACTTTATGTTTGTTAAAGTAAACAGCTGTATCGATTTCTATTTCGTTAAAGTTTCAGATAAACAATATATACGACATGTTAATAGTTTAACTGTCATGGGTGATTTCTGAAGATAGGGTTTGTATGTTTGGAAATCTAAACGTAGCCAAGTTGTGGGATTTGGAGGTTTGTTATGTTGGTAACAATGTTGTATACACATGATGGAAAAAAGTGTATGGTTTGTAATTATGTTTCCTTGTTTTTTAAAACAAAACCCTCTCGGTTATCATCGCATAAGAAAAGTAGAAGAGCAAAGACCATTTATGGAGAAAGGGTTGAAGAAAAAAAGGCTAATAAGCAAGATATGTGTCATTAATTTAGCGTATATAAAAACACTTAATACCTGGAACATCGCTTGAAATTACTGACTGAAGCCATAAGAATTTTTATAAACTATATTTTAATTTATTTCGCAAGAATGTAATACTAAATCAAAATATCAAAATGATAAAAGTATAATACAAATAATAGAAAAATTAAATAAAAATCAACATTGAAAAAAAAATGTGGTTTGAGGTCCCCTGAGCCCAAAAATGTGTTTTTTTGGAATGGTGGCTGTGCAGTCCCTTGCCGCCCAAACGCGTCAACAGATTTCAATTAAATTTAAGCTGTGTAAAATACCATCGACTTGTTTTAACTTTGAGAAGTCAAAGAATTTAACCTAAAACGAATTACTTTCATAGTTTGTTTTTTTTCATTTTACTAACAATAACGGAAATCAATGTTAGGTTTGGAATATCTTGATTAAAACGTCGGATTCATTCAAAGCCAATAAACAAACAGGAAACCGGTTTTAACGATTCCAACAAATATCGAAATTGTAGAAATCCATTAGATTAATTTTGTTTTTAAAATAATTAATTATTCGAAATGATGTCGAACGACGGCCATTAAACTGGCGATGCAGACCACTTTGCATATCTCTTCTGTGCTATCTGAGACCAGCCTTTGTTTTTAGCCTAATTCCTGCCTGAGGCGACATCTATACTGTATCAATAGAAGGAGGAGCATTGAGTCGACCAGAGTCTTATCCATCCTTACTGATGATAGAAGTAACCTTTCTTGACCAACTCTTGTTTTCTTCCGACAATGATATAATTAGATGATACTAGGACTAGGGCATTTTTTTAATGTGATGATGACAGCGAAGTTTTAAAGCTTTAAACTACAGGGGTAGGGGGGGAATTAAAACAAGTGATTGCGATTTTGTGTTTAAAAAATTACAGTGAAATAACAACAAGTTGATGGGCTCCATTATATAATGCTCTCTTGGGTTTAGAGTTGGTATAGCAAGATGTCTTACCTCCTAGTAGGGCAAGTTTGTTTTAAAAAGTTTTCTGAACCTTGTAATTGTGTATATATATAATTTTTTGACGTCAGCTGGGCCACGAAGATGTACATATTATGTAAAGGAGCTTCCACTTTCTATGCTCATGTCGCTACCCTGTCCTGCCAGATATAACTATACGATTATCACATTTTCTTAGGGGTGTCAGGATTCAAAATTACAATATTTACAATAACTTTTTCACTACAGTCCTCTAGACCAAACTTGATGATCCTATCTTTATTTGTGTGGTGGCTATCTTGCTTACATACAGACGATGACGAACTGACAGCGTCGAAAATTACTTTTTCTGATTCTTATGGCCATGAACGGTGAATATATGTTAAAAAATATTTTGTAGGACCAAACTTACATTTTTAGTGGATAAGTAAAAATTGCATTTCATGGAAAACAGTGATCATTCGTTACTAAAACCCGGTCCAAATAATCACCAATAAGTCGATAAGTGTGACGGTGATGTTACATCGATGTGAGAAAGTCACAGATCAGAGAATCACTGTTGGTAGTCAACATGAGACTTAAATATAAACTCAGCTCACTAATAAATTTATATTATTCATTTATACTTATTAATATTAATTATTAAAAACATACTTGTAACTTTTAATATAGACTATTAATTTTATTCAAAAGCATCAAACAAATTCATTTAAAGCTTTTTACCATATTTTTTTAATGTAATTATTATTTATCATCGGGTTAGAATTTTTTTAAATTTCAATATTTTTTCACAAATTGTACAAAACTCTTTTTCAAATATACAAAACCAAAATGCATATGGTACTTTGACGAAACTAATTTAATATTGTTAATATATTCATTTGTCCTAAATTGCATTTTATGAAAAAGTCAATAAGTACAATCTTTTTTTATTTTTAAACACAGTTTAAACAAATAGTTATTAACTAAACAAAACAATTTTCCACATTTTATAATCATTAAAAAATAATAATATAAAAATCACGGTATATCATTGATTCATTTTCTTGAAAACTGTTAAGTTAAAATTTACTTACATCCATTTAAGTACAAAATAAGCAATTTTTTTAATACAATATTTTTTTTAAAGCCAAAAGTCTGGTGAACATCATGTTAACAAATACAGGGCATAGAAACCAATAAAACCAATAAATCTAACAACAAAACGAGTAGGCTATTGAAGATCCAGTCACCTACATCGTCGCCAAGGTAATCTTCTTTCACCATTCATAAGAAAAGAGACAGTTTTAAAGATGCTAGTAAAAGAAAGAAGTACTTCGTATAGAGAAGAAGATGAGATAACCTCTAAGCCTCTAGAACAAGAGTTATTCAATAGAGATGGGAAAGATGACAGAGAGGGATCTAACCCAAGACTTATCCGGTAAATATATTGATAAGTACAGCAAACAATTTACTCCCACTGTGAACCCCCTCAGGAGTCAAGGTTGGCAATCCCGTGGTATCTAGCTGGATGTACACATTTTTTACCTAGTTTTGGGTTAGCTCCCATTCTTTCATCTTACCTATCAAGTCTCTATTGTTCTCTACCGACCCTGAGGCTTGGGGTCTTTATCTTCTTATCTTCAATAAGGCGAAGATGTCTTTATAAGTAAGAAGAAGAAAGAATCTTCTGTAATCCTAACGAAAGATAAATCACCAATTAGTATTTAACTGCAGTTATTTCTCCCTCAGTTTGTTTTGTTCAACTGTACAGTATCTGTTGTACAATACTGTTTACTTCAAAATCTATCATGCACTAGGGAATAACCACAAGAATAATTGATTGCAAGTATTACAAAGTCCAAAAGTCAATTAACCGATCTTTTAGACATGATGAGAATTGGGCCTTAAGTAGGGCCGCTGATCACAGGGTCTGGTCAATCAAGAGGACCGGGTTTTGGCAAAGAATTCAGTCCACGTAGTCCAGAGTTGATCGATGAGTGCTTTTAGCGGGAAGCCGTTTTGGGAATTGAGGTAAAAAACAAATACAATAAAACAAAAAACAAAACTTGGTCCATTATTTATATCGGAAAGTACGAATTGAGATTGAAAAGAATGTGCAAGGGGAAGGGGGAGGGTGAAGAGAAGTAAAGAGTAAATATTTCCCAAACAGGTTTCTTGTTCTCTCTCTCTCTCTCTCTTCAGGTCGGAGTTTATTTCTTTGAAAGCTATTTAGTGGGAGCGGAGAGAGTGAAATAATCAAGAGACTTTGAATAGCGTGATCCATCCAAGCACTAATTCATTGTAAACTATTGAATTAAGAATATTTTTGTCAACTTTGTTTGAAGGCGAAATCCTCTCGCTCACTATGGCGCAATAAAAAAATGTAGATAGGGGCCATCATAATAACTACCCAGCCCCTTCATACAATGTGAAACAAGTAAATGTTAGCTTCTTGGTCTTTATAGGAAATGTTATATTGTATTGTTAGATCAAGCAGTTTCAACCAGTAATTTTCTGAACATGTATGTAACTATCTTGATGTATATCGTAAATGTGTTTTTATTACAAATGCTCCACTCGCTGAGCTCGTATAAGAGTATCGGTCCTAGCAGGCATAGAAGGTTAACATATGTGAAAGTAAGAAAGGAAAAAAGACATAAAATAAATACCCAAGGAAACACTGACATACGATAGATGGAGACTCCTTTCTGATATGTCTACCTAAAAGCTCGACAAAACCGACAGTCACAGGAGTTAAGCGAGTGGAAACTTTAATATATACACATCTACAAGCCACGTTAGGACCTACCCGAGTTCAAGAAAGTAGAGATACACACAAGCCTACTGGGTAAGATCCTCGATCTACCAATACAATTTAAAGTTTCTTATAAAGTGCAAGAAACCAAATTTTTAGAGGATTTGCAAGTATCACTGTGCCTTTAGACTTGCGTCACATTATTGCCCGGAGAGCACTAGATGCATCGTTAGATCTCTATTTTTCATCTTACTTATCAAGTCTCCCCTGACCAAATAGTAAAAATTAGTTTACATTGTAAATTTGTCTAATGTAAGTAAATATTTTATTTTATCTTTTTAAAACTAACACAGGGTGTTATATTATATTGAATTATGAGACAACAAAAGTACAACGATTTTTGCTATTTTATATAAGCGATGAAAAAATCGTAATAAAGAACCTATAGGAAAGATGAAATAACGGGATCTAAGCCAATACATGACCCCAGTGGCTGGATCCCATCATCGTACATTCAATGTAATACAAGCAGATCCTATAAATGTAATTTCCAAAAGTTGGTTTCTCGGACCTTGTAAGAAATATTAAATTGTATTGATAGATCAGTCAAACTTTGTCTGGGTAAAGAAAAAGGAAAAATAAAATAATTATTTTACTTCAGACAAATTTACCATGTAAACTAAATTTTACTATAAATTGGAAAAAAGATCTAAAAGTTTCAAAATGGCGGGCGCTGTAAAGCGGTTTTCTTTTTAAATATTTCCTAAAGTAGCTCAATTTGTGCAGTTTTGAGTACTAACCTCAAAGTCGACCTATGAGCGGTAACAACACTTGACGTCAGTCTATCAGCTGCGTACAGAGTATTTGCAATTAAAACTCTGCCTAATGAATTCCGCGTTAAACAACAATCACAACTAAACAATGCCTCCTCAATATCTCCTTTCATCGGTCCATTGTTTCTTAAAGGATTTATGTTGTGTACTAAACTGAAAACATCGTAGAGACCCAAGACTCGTGATGAGAGGGGAGGGGATCAAAGAGAGGAGAAAGAGAATACCTTGGAATCTTGATGATGCCAGACAACGTCCACATTTGTCTAAGGACGAAGTTGATCAAACAATCTCCAACTAAAATCGATCCCTGTCATAAGAAACTTGTCGATATATCGATAATGTCAAGCTAGGATATTGATATTTTTAATTAGTCGCGTCTAATTAAGAGTGAAAAGTAAACTTTCGTCCAGTAATTATATTAGATAAACGATTTGCCGCCAAGGTCTTGGAAGTCAGATGTTGGAATAACAAGCATTCATCATAGTATGAAAGATTATCTATACGTTTGTTTCCGATCAAACGTTATCAAATTTTTATGAAATTTAATAATAAGGTGCTTTGCAACTTGGCCGAACAATGCGTAGAATGTATTTCTCCTGTGCACTGATGCTGCTACTAGGAATACAGCGTCGAAATAATACATATCGTAATGTATATTAAGAAAGCTACAGAACAAGTTGATGAGCTCCATCATACAATGTAATGTCCAAAAGTTAGTTTCTTGTGAGGGTAACTTTGTTTAAAACAGATGTTACACAGGTTTTCTGAATTTCGTAATTGTGTAATTCACTACTCGGCTAGACTCTAATGAGCCTCGTAGATGTGTAGGCTATATACTACGCTCGAGCCAGTGTCTCGTCCCTGGTGGGCTTCGAAACTCTAAATATTGTGAAGGATACTCCACTCGCTTCGCTCATGTCGGTGACTCGTCTCTGCTGAATCTTGTAATTTACGAAGCCAGGGTTCAAATGACACTACCTACGCTATTTGTAGCGAAGTGAATTGGTACTATTACACGCAGAATTGAAATATTGAAATGCTTTTTCTAATGTTACAAATTGTATAACACATGAGATATAAACCAATAACTGTTTAAACTGCCGCCATTATACAAGCACACTATACGAAATGCACGTTTCTTAACCTCATTATTGTTGGTGGACTGCATGAATTCCTGAGCTCTTAAAACGTGAAGTACAGTTACCCAATTTATCCCTATACTTGAGTAATGGGTAAAACTAAAAATAATACTTCCTCATTAATATTTACGTCGTTCTGAGGTCCTACGAGTTCAAAACAGCGTCCTATTGAATATACATGTTATACGACGCAAACGCGTGGATCTATTTTAATCAAATTTGGTATGTGGACGTTTCAGGTATAACCTTCAAGTCAAAGTTTAGCCATAACGTTTGGTTTATTTCACCCAATATACATTTTGTGGTTGATTCATTTATAAACTTAACATTTTGCAACTCAAAGTATAAGCAGAAATAACTTCCTTATAATTAATTTGTACAATGAGAGATGGCGACCAATCGTAAAAGAAAACGTAATTTTTATTTCTAATGTCGTTAAAATTATTTTTTTCGAATTTCCAAATGTCCACACAAATCTATTTAAATACCTCTAAACCAAAATCTGTTTTTCAAGAACAAGAATGATTCAAACCACTTCATGCATGTAGTAAAAGCAAACAAATCTAGAATGGTTCACAAAATTTGAAATAAAACTATTTGTTTCTTAATATTTTAACTAAATAAACTTACAAAATAACGCCTTCAATTAGAATACTAACATCTATTCAAAGTTGTGTAGCGTGTAGTAGCTAAAGACTTGAAGGCGCACTGGAGTTGTACGTGTGAAGGAAAACATAATTTAAAAAAATATAATTATTAAATACAATGTATATGTAATCTTGTAACTTTATTTCGGTAAGTTGGTAGTAAAGAGAAAATCATGTAATGGGTGAAATTGATGCCGAGGTGGTCGCTATTGCAGGGCTTTGTTTTATCTTCTTTGTTTTTTTGTTTTTGTTTTTATAAGACGATGATGATAAAAACGTTTTATTGTACATTTATTTATAAAATTGTATTTTCATCTATTTTTATTATAATATCGTAGACTTTAAGAACCCAAACAAAATAAATTACTCAGCGTTTCATTAAAATTAGAGTTTTTAAAGTTGTAAAATACCCAAATAAATTTTCAACAGAGCTGTTATAAAATGAAAAATTTGCTCTATCAAATAAGATAAAACGACTAGCCTATAATAAATCGGAAATTAAAGAAAATTTTGTTTAAGACAAAAATTGGAAAAAAATAAAATTAATCATAACTACATCTAGAAATAATGTAAAACAGAATTTCCCTCCATAAACTCGTTATTTATGTAATACGACGCGACGTTTCAATGACCAAATCGTCGTCTTTAGTTTTGTTACGTTCTTGACTGGATTACAATTCTGGCTGCCGTCATAAATACTGAATTTCGCTCAAACACAGTTTATAATTATACTAGCGAAACAAGTTGAGGCTTTATTTAAACCATATAAACTTTGTTAGTTTTTTTAATTTATTTTATTTTATTTTATTTTATTTTTTATTTTATTTTTTTTTTTAATTTCACAAAATGTTGATAAACCAGTGATGATAACCAATTTAACAAAATTTGATAAAATACTATTGGAGTCAGTTTTGAAATAAAAAAAGTGTTTTATCTTAAGTCAACTACCCCCAAATTTTGAGTAGATATGGCCGAATTATGTAGGCTACACACAACAAATTTCATTAAAATTGGTTGGGGGTTTGGCCTTTAAAACATTCCAAAAACTCAGGAGACCTCAAAACGGATATATCTGCAAAACAATCGAAATTAATTTTTCGACCCATCAGAACTTTACGAGGTACCTATGTGATAGAGAATTGATTTTTTTTCTCTCAAATACATTCGTATATGAGGAAGGTGGTGTCAAATATTAAACATTTGGTTTAGTCGAGAACAAGAGAAAGCTACTTCCAATGTTAATTATTTAATAACTTCACGATCTCTGCGTAATAAAATATTTAAGTTGCCTTTTTCTCACAAAAAACAGTTGTCTAGTTTTAAGTAAATACTTAGACATGAGAAACGTCTCGTCTTCCCACGGCTCTTTGTCATTATCAGTTCGCGTGGTCGTGGGACAGCGTAATAAGGTCGGCCAAGCAAATTACAGGTCTTGAACAAACTACCGTCGTCGTCGTCATCAAGGCGGCGTCAAATTAGCTTAAAAATCTTGAAATTAAAATAGTAATAACCAATGATTCTAGCTGCAACTATCTTAATTTTGTTTTCAATACTCACTATTTTGCTTATTAAATTTAATGTAAGTTTTAGTGTTTGTTTTATTTGGCACAATAAAATCCTTCCCAAATCATTTTTTTTAAATAAATAAAATAATAACCAAATCAAATCCGAATAAACGGTGCTTCAGACACGCGCCCACATCTAAAGCCAAATAAAAACTATGCAAACTCAAAATGTACGAAGTGAAAGGAACAGTAGATCCAGTATTATAACTATAGCTTTATTTGTTATTATTATTATAAAGAGAGATAGACTAGAACTAGTCGCGTCGGTGTCGGAATATAACACGATTTGGTCAAGAGAGACCTGATGGAAGGATGAAAGAGAGGGTCTAAGATCTAAATCCAGATACGGTCCCTTCGGGTATATAAATCGAGCTTTGAACACAATAATCAAAGTTCATTTTTTTTAAAATTTTTTGCCTAATTCTTTAACCGTAACATTATTCTTGAACCGTAACATTATTCTTGAACCGTAATATTATTCTTGAACCGTAATATTATTATTGAACCGTAACATTATTTTTGAACCGAAATATTATTCTTGAACTGTAATATTATTATTGAACCATAATATTATTCTTGAACTGTAACATTATTTTTGAACCGCAATATTATTCTTGAACCGTAATATTATTCTTGAACCGTAATATTATTGAACCGTAACATTATTCTTGAACCAGAATATTATTCTTGAACAGTAACATTATTCTTGAACCGTAACATTATTCTTGAACAGTAACATTATTCTTGAACAGTAACATTATTCTTGAACCGTAATATTATTGAACCTTAACATTATTCTTGAACCAGAATATTATTCTTGAACCGTAATATTATTCTTGAACAATAACATTATTTTTGAACCGAAATATTATTCTTGAACTGTAATATTATTGAACCGTAACATTATTCTTGAACCAGAATATTATTCTTGAACCGTAATATTATTCTTGAACTGTAATATTATTGAACCGTAACATTATTCTTGAACCAGAATATTATTCTTGAACCGTAATATTATTCTTGAACTGTAATATTATTGAACCGTAACATTATTCTTGAACAGTAACATTATTCTTGAACCGTAATATTATTGAACCGTAACATTATTTTTGAACCGAAATATTATTCTTGAACTGTAATATTATTATTGAACCATAATATTATTCTTGAACTGTAACATTATTTTTGAACCGCAATATTATTCTTGAACCGTAATATTATTCTTGAACCGTAATATTATTGAACCGTAACATTATTCTTGAACCAGAATATTATTCTTGAACAGTAACATTATTCTTGAACCGTAACATTATTCTTGAACAGTAACATTATTCTTGAACAGTAACATTATTCTTGAACCGTAATATTATTGAACCGTAACATTATTCTTGAACGAGAATATTATTCTTGAACCGTAATATTATTCTTGAACAATAACATTATTTTTGAACCGAAATATTATTCTTGAACTGTAATATTATTCTTGAACCATAATATTATTCTTGAACTGTAACATTATTTTTGAACCGCAATATTATTCTGAACAGCAATATTATTTTTGAACCGTAATATTATTCTTGAACACGGGTTTCGGTCATTAATCTTTACATTTCACGGAAATTTAAAAGAAAATAGCGCTATGTTCGAATGTTTACTCACGAACCGGCAATACGTTTGTTGGGACTTACAGACTACACTTGAACAACATCATTGAATCAAAATCGTTAGGTCCGATTTTGAGTAATTATAATGTTGTAATATTCTAATGATAGCTACTCCTAAACTTTGAAGAGAAATCAATGAAAATGTAGGGCCTAATTCATCTTTTGATGGCTAATAAAATTGCTTCTCTTAAATCTCACATAAAAAAACTGTTTTTAAAATTTGTACGCTACACATTTCTCATTATGTGATTAAATTAAGTTGTATTCATCATACAAAATATGTTATTTTATGGACTAAACTTTCTTTTGGGCAGATCTTGTTCTCTTCTGACCTTGACGCTATTCGAGTATTAGAGAGCTAGAGGTTTTTATTTTATGTTCTTTTTTACATTTGCTTATAAGGAAATGACGACCCAGAGGAAACAGCAAGAAAAACAATGTATTGCCATCGAAATTACCAATTCGCTAGTTATACGTAAAACCATAAGAAACGACCATGGATCGGATATAAATGACGTAGTTTCTCACAATTGGTTATACTGATTTCAATAAAATTATGGTGTAATTTGAATTGTAATTACAAAAACTAACCTTGACAATGTAATTTAAATTTTGATTTCATCTTATAATAGCCTATTTATGGTGAAGACTAGTTTATGACACAAGTGAAGCAACTTTTGATCTTATTTAATTGTTTGAAGATGACGTCCAGACAACTAGCGAACTGATTTGACGGCTAAATAGTTTTGTTTGGTTGTGTGAGAAAGTTGATTATCAACAGAAGTACGAAACACTTCCAACAAATATGAAAACATAATCCATTCTAATGTTGATAAGCAATGACATATAGACAAAACAACACAATTAGTGAAATAGATGGCGCCATGATAATATCTTGGTTGGATTGTGGTTTCCGCCGGAAGTTGATTGTTGCTGTTGTTATTCTTGCTCTGTATGTAATTACCCACATAAGTTTACAACATATTGTATTGTGTATTCGACCATTACTTTGCAGCGGCAACAAATTATGCCATTGTTTATTCTGATTTCCAAATGATATTCAACAAACGTTGAATACACTCAAAAGAGAATACCAACAAATATTAAAGTGGCAATTAATAAACGGTGCAAAAATATTACACAAACTTTCTCACACAATCTAACTACGAACCAATAGAAATGGTAATTGTCTGTAAACTTGCCTCTCTTGTGTCATTTAACGACAGCAGTCGAGATTCATTCCTAAACAGTAATATTTTATATGTTTAAGATTTTTCACACGCGTTTTGAGTCATTATATAATGTGAACAGTAGAAACGTAGTATAATAAAGAAAGAATGTTGAAATTATTTGTTATTATATTCATAAAACCGTATTGAATAATTGCATAAACGACGAAACATGAAATTGGTCGTTGTTTGGTACATTTTTTGAACAAAATTCAACGAATATTTGTCTTTTTCACGCTAATGTAATGAGGCGAGTTCAGTAGGCGAATCACGCTGTCCACCAAGGACCAGGTATAACCCCTTGTGTTTGTGTGAGGAAAACGACTCGTCTGCCAGCTGTCTTCGTTCGTTTTACAAACTATAGAGCTGATTTTTTTCAATAAAAAAAGTTTTTATAATAGCACAAGGCCGTCCGTTTATTGCTGTTTTTTATTTACCGATAACAGACGAATCGGCATGTCTGAAGAGATGGCGTCCGCAATACGTTTTGTTTGGATCCTTAATGGCCACACTTGAATAAAATTTGATTAAAATAATAACAGCGGTTTGAGAAAATTTTAATTTAGAGTTTTTTGGCAGCTTTATATATATATAAAGTCCCCTGATATGGTCAAAATATGTCCTCATACCAAATTTGATTTAAACAATAAGAGCAGTTTGAGAAAATTTTAATTTAGAGTTTTATTGGCAGCTTTATAAGAAAAGTCCCCTGATATGGTCAAAATATGTCCTCATACCAAATTTGATTAAAATCGATCCACCCTTTAAGGCTGTAGAGCATTGTACAGACGACAGACAGACATAATTCTAAACTACTATTTTATCTTTAAAACGAAAATATACGCAAAACTCGAGTTATATTTTTTGATCCAGTCCTAACACGCAGACGACAGTAAACCATAAATTCCGTTTATAATAAATCATTTACGAACTAGAATGTCTCGCGCTAAAACAAACCACCTGATGCGCACTGCCCGCCACTCTAATTATATCTGTCTCTAGGTTTTATTGTCATTCCCAGATAATTTTCTTTGTTTAATTTACTTTTTAAAAAACGCGCGTGTGTGTGTCTGAAATTCAGCACTTAAATCCAATTGTAACCCGTAACGGGCTTCCGTCATTAGTGTGGAGTGCGTTGCGTGACCCATCGGAGCCGCCTAAAGTGCAATCATCTTCAATTTGTACTTTCAAACTCCGATGTAATGCATTGCCGCGAAATTCATGTAAAAAAACGCCATAAAAACAGAGTTGAATACGAAAATGTTCACAAAGGTCTACACATAACCATTGAACGACCATGAACGAGTTAATGGACGCCATCATGGTACTTAGCCGTAGGGGCTTGGCACAGCTGGATCTACACATTTCCCTATGAAGTCTTGGGTTAGATCCCTCTCTTTCATATTAACTCACTCCTGACCAACTCTTTATACTATTCGAGGGCTAGAAATCTTTTCTTCATAAAACTATGATGACAGAGAAGGGTTAGGAAACATTGGCATAACCAAGAGAGAGCTGACAGGAAAGATAAAAGAGAGGGATTTAACTCAAGACTACATGAACAAAGGTGTAGATCCAGCTAGGAATACTCGGGAATGTCTAGCCCGTACTCAATATATTGAGTTCCGAGGGCTGGGCTGGGTATGTAACATGATGGACCTATCAGTAGAAAGAAATAAGAAAATCCTCTAAATTTATCGCCCGAAAGTTGGTAGCAAATGTTAAATTGTATTGATAGATCGAGTGGTCTTATCCAGCAGTGTTTATTTAACAGTTGTTAAACAAGTGTTTTGAACTTTGTAATTTTGTTTCTAAACATCAAAGAGTAGAATGTGTATCAGTGTTTCGGTCCTGGCGACTATAGAAATATCATATTTTCTTGAGAGGTTTAGAATTCGAAATTAAAATTTTGACTATAACTTCGCTATTTGTCGTCGAGATGTGAGATTGATGCCATTGGATGTAAAATTGAAATCTGCAAATTTGTATCTAATATAGGAGTTGAATGACAAACTTGATATGAACAAAATAATTTTTAAAAGGTCGTCATTTTGACATTTAAAATTACATTTTTTAAACACAAAATTACGATTTTCTGAAACAAAACATTAGTAGCCAGCTCTCAAAAAATGCTGGTTTGTGAGTTAAAGATAAAAAATAATTTCTGTAAATCGGCTAAAGGGCTCTTATAAATAACGTATTTTCTCAAAATCGCCGCTACCTATTTTGTTAAAATTTTATTGAAATGTAAAAATATTCAAAGCATTGCACATAATCGCAATTATAAGAATATTCCGGTATAAATGTAATTGGCAAAAAATAAAAATAAATCTTGACGCTGTCATTATTAACTTAATTCGATTTCAACAAAATACGACTTAACGTAAAAACGTGTTAATTGGTACAAGAGACGAAACTTTTGGCTTTTATTTAAATATTAAATTACTTTTTTCAAAGATGGTGTACATGGTTTATTTATTTGATTGACAACTACAGGGTTGATATTTTTGTTGACATTTATTTTTTATTTGATTTTGTTGATGGGTCAGTAAGAAAGCGTGCGTAATGTTTTTGTATCGTTTATATTTTGAATAATTTTTTTTACATTACTACTGCATCACAAATTCGCCTTCTATATTTTTCCATAGCAATTCTCAATACACTGTGGTACGTGGGTAGTGTATCCAACATTATGAAGGCGCTACTGAAGATGTGCACTTGTTCTGATGCAGGAAAAAATCAATATAAGATTATTTTTAAACATATTGCAGTTACTTTCTGACATACCCATTGATAAAAGCAAAAAGTAAAACAATAGTAAATATTCGTCTCTCTATCCTCCCAAAACTATCTCTATATACTACTTGACAACATGGTACTTACCCAGCCTCATCTTACAGCAACTAATATCGTGGGGCGCATGCGCGATTCATTAAGTTCTACAGGTTGATATTACTACGCTTCTATGACGGTTAGATTTATGAAACCGAGACCTATAGGTCAAGTAAGGTAAATATTTATGTCACTGTCAAACTAGATGTTATACTTCAGTAAAACCAGATCTTGAAAGGTAACTATATATATCGACCTTCCTCGACCTGTCGTTCTTTAACTAGGTCTATTTAGGTAACCATATATAAATATAGTTACCTTCCCAGACCTGGTTTTACTGAAGGTATGACATCTACTTTGACAGTTCCTAAACCGAACTATTTTCGCGGACGAACAAAAACACAAAAACATCGATAGATTCGACTTAAAATTGATGAAATAGTTGTTCAAATAACCTCAAAAAGACATAAAAGTCTTTTTAAATCGCTGTTTTAGGATAGAAATAATGAATTATGAAAGATAAAAAGTGAAATGCGTTGAAAGGAAGTATCGAATTGATGTGAAAATGCTATTTGGGGGACGAATTGACAAGATTTCGAACTAAAATCGCTTGGACAACATCAATACATAGGACAGTAATTTTAAATTGAAAAGATAAAAAGTGGGAAGCGTATTTAATAAGTATCGAAATGATGGAGAAAACGCTATTTTGAAGAGGGATTGTTGAGATTCCGCATTTAAACCGATCGGACAACTTCTCTCCATATAAACCCTAATTTAACTATTCGTTATTAACTATTCGGTAGATTACATTCGATAGAGAGATCACGCACAAGTAGTTTTAGGTTATTTGAATATTTGAACACTATTCCTTCTTCATTTCGTTTATTTTTAAAAGACAAACACTTTCATATTACTAATACTAATATAATTCAGTCACTTACAACTTTTTTATTATAATTGTTCTTTGTTGTGGCCACAACATTCCTGGTCTAATACAAAAGAAATATATAATTTAAAAAAATATTATGTTCATTGTACAAAAAAAAAAAATAAATAAATAAATAAAAACATGATAAAATAAATGGATATTTATTCATAATGACTAATTTCCATTTAAAACTTGAGTTCTTAGTAAAATTATAAAACAAATTAAAATATTCAAAATGACTAAATAAATTGGCACCTTTATTTATTCCGATCTCTTGTCTTATTGTACAGAAAACTATTCTAATAGTTTTTAATGAATACTTATTGGAATAGTTAATTTTCTATTCGAATACTAAGATTTGATGTGTTCCCAACACTAATTGGAGCAATAAGTCAGATGGTTGACAGTTAAACTACAGTTGTACCAACACAGCACACATAAAATATAAAACAGATTGACAAAGTACACAGCCATTAGAATATCTCCTACAGACATAAGAGTAGTACTATATGAAATCTGCTAAGACTAAAGGTCAAAACTGGAATACAGTAAAAAAATTTTAAATCAGAAAAAATAGAGTCACAATAAATACTTAATGCATATATTTTTGTGTTCATAATATTCAATATAATAAGCAAAAAATTTAGTTCAACTCCCCCTTAAAATACATAGTTTTCTTCAATGAGTGATAGCTTAGCAACTCCAGTTTTTGTCAATAAAAGATTTGAACCAAGATAATAATAACTATTAAAATTCATTGTTATAATTTATAAAGTGATTAAAATAACTATTATTGAATAGTTTTATTTAATTTATAAATATAAATATTTATTGATTAAAATGTATTTATAATACTGATAGGAAAGAATATATATTAAACCATATATTAAGAATAAGAACATCGTTCAAGTTAGGGATGCATTTTTTGGAACTTTACTCGTGAGTGAGTATAGCTAACTTGAGTCATATAAAATAGTAAAAATACATCCTAGAGATACTGTTGTTTGCCGTTGAGTTCGTTTGTTTGACATTTAATTTGCTTATCCATACTTATAATCTAATTAGGTAAATGTTATTGTCTTTATAAACTAGATTTAAGAAACTGATATTCCTATCAATTAACGGTTTTATACTTTTGTTAGTACCAATTTTACTTTTTGTTATTAAAGGATGTTGAGATTCGGTTAAAATAACATGGCGATAGCCGATAATTAAATTGTTTTAAAATTACATTCTTCAAATATTGATCTACCTACTGTATAGTTTCTCATAAATATAATTAAATGATACAATATGATAATGTTGCTGTAATAGTCTATGACATGTATACTAATAATTGGTAATTATTTACAAAAAAGTAACCGCTTTTTTTGAGATTTTTTAAAACATGTTCTACACACCTTATTTCTTAATAATAAAATAAGTTTTCAACCCGGAGCTCATTTTTTCACCGAAAAATCGCAATTAAAAAATACAGAATTCATTGCATTTATAGGAGCATTGAAGTCAAGCAACATCGAGCGCGGTTAGTACTTGGATGGGTGACCACTTGGGAAATAACTCATAATTTCTTTTTTTTATACAAATTTACAAGTAGGTCAGGTAAGGTGGCCACCTTGCTTGTCCTTGTAATGTAAAAATTCGAGTACATACCTATTTTAAAACTTAGTTGACTTAATGGACCTTAACCTAGAAAAGTTGAAATTGTTTTTTTTTTTTTCGGTGAAAAATTTAGCCCCGCGTTGAAAACTTATTTTATTATTAAGAAATAAGGTATGTAGAACATGTTTAAAAAATCCCCCCAAAAAGCAGTAACTTTGTAAACTAATAATTTGCAGTACCTATCTAATAATTTAATGAAATAAATGTATGCACCTACCCGTATTTGTTTTGACCAAATCTTCATTTTCTGAACAATTTTCTCCTCGAAACGGTCTTTCACTTGTTAATCACATAGGCCTAAATGTTTTGTTTCCCCTAGCCTATTTTGTTGGAAAGGTGTCTGAGAGAGGTAGAAGATCAAGATGTTATTTTGTATTGTGGGTAAATATTGGTTGTACCTCGTCCTTCGATTTTTCTATAAAAAAATATGAAAATAAAGTAAGTTTATTTACCTTGTATTCAAAGGATCAGATCATATTATGTGTCGCAATAAACAGTTCAAGTCCCAAAATGTATTTTTCACTGTTAAATAACACATAGAAAACAAGGGAGTACAGTTGTTAGGTTAAAGTCTAATAACGAAAGCCGATGTTAATATGTATGACTACGTTAGTGAAGTTAGTGTATGTGTTATGACTACCATATTTTAAAACAATCAGATCATTTTTAATATCACAAGACACTTTTAAGGTCCGAAAGTGCATTACTTTATTAGAAAATAGGAATATTAAAGTAATGGAATCAATTAGTAGCATCTAAGTTGTGTAAGTAACAAAATGGGATGTAAATTACTTAGACGAACAACCGATTATAGATGCAGTGACTTGATGAACGTAGTTATTAGTATTAACGTTGGCATTCCTAACCTATGTAGCTGGATTTCGTACTTTTATAAATCTCATTTTCTATTAAACTATTGCATTTTGGGACTTGAAATGTTTATTGCAACACAATATGATCTAACCTTTGATTACAAGGTAAATACTTTGTTTTCTTAATTTTTTATAGAAAAATTATAGGAAGAGATACAACTGATATTTACCGTATTGTAAGAAATATATAAATAGTTTACTACCTACTTTGTTTACCTTATTTTGAAAAAAATGAGATCATATTAGGTGTCACCAGACACTATAGAAGTAGATACAATCTTGTTGAGCACTGTGGTGAAATTCACAATAATGATTCGAATTTTCCCCTAACCACAATCACTAAAGTTTAAAGTGATTGTGGTTAGGGGAAAATTCAATTCATTACTATAGAAGTAGCTCAATAAATTATTTGACTAGAAAATAAATAAAAAGGTACGACATCCAGATTTGGCTAGTTTATTATGAATGGAAAACCAGAGCTTCTGGTTATAGCTACGTTATTCAAGTTAGTATTAAAACATATTATTGTTTAATACGTCTGGCTAGGTGACTATATTTATATGTAAACATTAATATTTCGGTATAATAAACATGAAATATGTATATGTAGTCACCTAGCCAGACCTAATAAAACAAGCAATCATACATTAATTAAATGAAGACTAACATAGTCATAAATATTAACATATGCCTTCATAACTTGAATTGTATTTCGTACTTATTTTGCCTATATTGTACTAAACTAATGTATTTTCATACTTCAAAACTGTCTGGCGACACTTAATAAGATCTCATTTTTTTTCAAAATAAGATAGGTAGTAAACGATTTCAATGATTTTCGTAATTAAATTTAAAGCAAGCTACAATGCATAATTACTGTGGCTATATATATATATATATATATATATATATATATATATATATATATATATATATATATATATAGGCCTATATATACAGTATATATATCAAATTCAATTAATAACAAATTATACCCTGGACATTCCATTTTCAACAATTAGCCTATTAGGAACTAACTATACTAATTGCGTACTAGTAATAAATTAGATTATGGAGGGTTGACAGCATTTTACATGACCTGTAATCTCAGATAAAAATATTACAATTCTTTAGTAACATATGAGACGTGAATTTACAATTTTATGTCTAACCTATAAATACTGGGATTCCATAGTTTTTAAGTGAAAAAAGTGACTTCTGCATTGAAAACATCATTTATTCTTAAGAAGTAATGTATGTAGTAAACGAATAAATAAAAAATTCCTAAATTAGTAGTCAGGCTAAAGTAAATAAATACCCTCAACTATTTGAAGATATAACTACAGTAATGCTATCGAAAGAACAGTTCGACATTATAGTATTTATCCACCGTATCAATAACACTAACTCAGTAGATAACAGCAACTTCATTGTAAAATCATTTATAATTCCTAACACATACTAAAACGTTGTAAGAAAGCACACTTTCATAATATAACTTGTAAATAATAATCAAACATACCTAACCTAGACATCAAAATATTCATTGTGTAGATTTGTATCAAGGTAAATAATAACTAACATGTAAGATTTCACAAATCAACATAAATTGTGACAGCTGTTTTCAATTAAGCATCTTAGACAACTGTGAACTAAAATTTACAATATATGTTTATTTGTGAAATTTTATATGCGAGTTATTATTTAATTTAATATAGGATTTCACCAAGTACCAACTGTGTTTATACTTAATAGATTTCTATTATCAAAAATATAGGTTAGCCTACTATTTAACAACAATTTTGATCCCTCTTGGGAAGCGCTGTAGCGCAGTTGGCAGAGCATATGCTTATCTCTGCCCAGTTCGAACTAGAGAACTGTTACAGATTACACTGGTTTGATTCTGGTTGATGATGTTGTGGTTTTTCTTGTATTACCTACTCCCCAATTTTCATTAGTCTAATGACCATAAATATGTTAACAATCGATCCATCATTTTGAAATGAAAATGAACATTTTATTAAAATTTCCAACGTAATTTTATTTCTAACAAAAAAGCAAGGTTTGCTTCCCATTCGATGACATTAAAAAACTATCTTTGGTGGATGGTTTTTGTCTTTTACATTGTTGTAATAAATAAATTAAACCAAAGTAACCTAACTTAACCTGTCCAGCTTGCAAAATATTTTTTGTTCTTTTACATGGCATTTGTCGCTGGGAAAGCTGTATAAAATCATTTTTGTTAGTTAATTTTACTTTCAGACATTGTGGATTTTAAAATAAATGTATTTATAACAATATTTTATAGAAGATATATACAACAATTATCAAAGCGGTATTTTTTTAAATAAACAACAGTTTTTGATTAGAACTAAACAGTTGTTTTGCACATATTCATATTTCCAAAATTATATGATTCAAATTTCAACTGTTTAGTTAATATAGTTTAACAGTACTTCTATAGAATAGTAAGTATAGATTATCAATAGTGTACTGAACCTTGACAAAATGATTGCTAGTAATAAGTGTACAAGTGGATAAGTTATAAACCTCTTTTAGTGTAAATCAGTTTTCAATTGAATATTTTATTTCAGGTAGAAATTAATTCTGGAGTTTTGTACAATGGCAAATTCTGACATTATCAATGATAAATATGCGTAGATCTAATAAGACAAAGATTATGTGGGTAAACTAATGAAGAAAGGATATAATTTATTTAAGAAACCAACTTCAGATATGGATGAAACACAAGATGTAACTAATGGCAGCGGTTCTGGTGAAAAGCAACAGTTACTGGGCAAATCAAATACAATTACTTCAAATGTACGAGAAGTAATAAACCTGGATGATGATGATGATGTCTCATCAAATAGTGCAAAGAAAAAGAAGGCTACAGCTAAATGCATGAACCCTAATTGCATTTCAGGACAAAATTTAGCACAGCCAGCAAATTTTGTACTTACTTATTTTGGTATGAAAAGAACAAAAGATCAGCTAGTATGTACTGAGTGTTTTGAAATGGTAGAAGCTCATCATATGGTAAGTTTTTGCTAAATTATAAACTTTAAAAAAAATTTTAAAATACTTAGTATAGAGAAAGTTATGTGATTGGTTAAGAGAATTTTTGTTATTATAGGCCTATTGCCTAAATATTTGTGTTGAGGTTCACCAAGCAAAAAAAAAGAAGAAAAAATAGATTTTTGTCTGTATAATGTATGTTTGTCTTTGACACAGTGTTGTACATCCAACCGAGTGATTTTGTTAAAATTCAGTATGTGCATATATTTGGGCTATTTATCAATTTTGTTTCCTTAGACTCTATCTCAAAGGTGTGCCTTTTGAAGCTCTTGTTATCTCACCAAAATAAAAATTGACTTTACTTTAATTTTCTTGATTTATTTTTCCAAAATTTGAAATTTACTGAAAAAAGTATATTTTAAAAATACAGAACAAGTTTGACCAAATAGCAGATTTATTAATTTTGAAACAAAATTCAGACTGGAATGTTGAATACTACTTGACCTTAATATTTTAAAATCATTACAACTTGCTTGAGTTGACTTATTCTAACATATGAAATCTAAACGTTATTTCTATCAACAATCTGATATACACTTAATTCTACACTTATCCTACTAAACTTAAAATTGTAAACAATGTAAATTCCTTTTTAATAATTTTAAAATTTTAATTTTAAATTTGACCAATCTGTTTCCTTTAAATAGATTTGAAATTTTTCAATAATGATAATGACAATTACTTTATTTTAATTAGCCTAATTATTTCTTTTCGCATATTTCCTTTTATGATTTTATTTATTCTCGATTTTACTAAAATTTTGAATTTAAATTTTTAAAATTTTGAAAGATTTTTTATTTTGAAATTCTTGATTTATGCGGTACCTTTTTAAGTTGAGTAGAGCTGATCTATTCTCCCTCAGACTTTGGATGATTATGGTCCCTGAATTCGCCCAGTGATGTCTTCCTCCAGTGAATCTTCAGAAGTCCTTCTTACTTCTTTTCTTCTCCTGGTTCCGTAGATTCTTCTAAAATTCTTCTTTAATTAATTTTTTCTTCACGGCGATAACGACAAAATATTGACCTTAATATTTGCCGGAGTTCGTACTAAATTCACTTCGGCAAGCTGAATTTGGATTTAGTGCCGTCTTCTAAGGCCGACCCTTCTTTTGGTAATCGTACTTAACCTCGAAAAGTACTGGAACAGTAACAATTTTTATTTATGACGAGTTCCGTTTTCAGTCTTACCAGAAGCGTGGTTTCTTCCTGGATGTTAGTACGAGACTGTCGATCTAATCCGCTCCAAATTAGATCTCCAAAAAATTGCCTGTACACTATAGCCAACGTTATCATAATTTCTAATTTCTTTTTTCTTTGATTTATTTTGGTATTCCCACTTATTTAGTACGTTTTTTAACTCCTTATGGCTTATGATGCTTATTATGTAATTATTCTGTCTCTGTCTCTATTGTTTTTTATCTATTTTTCTTTTTCTTTTAGTTAATTTCAATGTTTAGATTTTCTTGTATTTTGCGTGTTTAGTGGTAGGCCTTCCCCCACTCTGCGTAGCAAGATACGTCATCGCTCGACCTTCAATTCTGGTGACGACCTGAAAATTGTATTTTCTACCGTTGATTTCTTCAACTCACCATAACTCCCGTTCGCTTAGCTCGATCTTTTTTTGGATTGATTCATTTTGAAGCCCCTTTCTTCCTGGTTCTGTCCAAACTTTATTTGAACCTGTGCGACCTTCCTTTCTTGAGTTATGGTGACTTTAAGATTTCGTGAATTTTCCAATTTTTTCCCCTTATTTTTGGAAAACTTTAAAATTTTTGTTTGGATTATTGTTCCTCCTATTCCAAAAGTCTCAAAACCGTTCCCCACTTCTTCCTGGCTTCTTTGGTTCCCGAGTTATGACACTTCCTTCCTATTTGGTTTTCTTTATCTTATTTTATTAGGTTTAATACTAGTTTTTTAATTTGGGTAAATTATTATTATTAATTGGTCTTATACACATTACTTTATTATTACTTTTTCGATTATTTTGATTTACGAAAGTTTTTCGTTTTACACCTCTTTCTTTCGACTATAACTTTTTTAATATTTATTTTACAGTTTTGTTTTATTATTATTAGTTGTTCTATTTTAATTACTCTACAAGATGACATTACTTTTATAGTTAAATTCGAATTTTGAAAAAGTTACATGTACTCTTATGGAGCTTTACATGTTGAGACTGGAAATCTCGGCTTTTCCTGTCCATACAAACCTACGTCCTTGGCTAGTTACATTATTTTTCCCTATGTTGAATCTAATTATTACTCTTATTTCTACTAATTTTGGGCTCAAAATTCTTCCTTGAGATCGGTTTTTTGGACCGTCTCAATATGTGAGGTAATTAATTTAGTAACTCAAAAATTGTAGCAATAAAGCAAAGTCAAGTGAGAAGCCTACGCTCTGTGCTGGGAAACGACTAGGATAGCTCAGTTGGTAGAGCATTGGTGCATAAAGCCAAAGGTCCTGGGTTCGATTTCCAGTCTAGGTCGTATATTTTTCACTTGAAATATTATTGTATTTTCAATACTTGCTGGTAAAAAACATAATGGCGTTAAAATCAATACATTAAAAATTAATTTGTTTTTATTCCCATTCCTTGTAAATTATAGGTCTTGATGTTACAACTTTCTTGTTTGCCCTAATATAAAACCTAACTACAACAAGAAACTGTCAATTCTCAGACACAGAAAAAATAGTTTTTAGTAAAATTATGAAAAATAAAAACATTACAAATAAAATATAACATATAAAAATATAAATCACTTTAACGATAAATATTTAAATGTATAACAAATACAATAAGCACTATATATAGGTATGGTATTGCGAATTATGGAGCAAGAACCAGTTGACAGGAGATGAAAAATGACCAACGGTTTATTTACGCATTTGGCCAGTAAGTAAAATTATATCATCTAGAGAATGGAGAGATATACATATTGCAGGTTGTTAGATTGAAAAAGCCCTAAAAACAAGCAGTGATAGGGTGTCATTTCATGTATTGTGTAAGGCAAACATTGTATTATGTACAGCAAACTATGTTGAAGAGTTGAAGAACCTATCATCTTCAAAAAGCACTGTGGTGCAAATATTAATTGATAATTTCTCTAGCCACAATTATAATTATATACTTGTTTTGTAAGATTATCACCCATCTCCCCAGTCAATGATATGGGGCTGATGTGATTCTGCTGTTAGAACACCATTCATGTTAGAGTAGTTTACATGTTATGAACCCTCTGACGATTATAACCATGTGATCGAAATGTACGCCATTCTAGTTAATGGAATGAACTAAATTATAATTTTATTATAAGTGTGTTTTTAGTTATTTCTCCTATAGTTAAGGATTTTGGTTAAGAAAATTATCAATGAATATTTTGAAGAATGTATAGATGTAATATTATGGTTACTATCTGTTCCAGAAATTAATGCAAATGTTTAAAGATGGGCTGTCATTGTATAGTTGTGAATTTCCCCAAAAGAAAGATGTTATTCTGTTAGATTCAGATGAAGAAGATGTTCAAGATGAAGGTAAGTAAGAAAAGGGAAGATTTCTAGAACCTAATTTGGATTTTTTAATTCTCAAATGATCATTAGTTTAAGTTAATTTTGCTCCACACCAAAGCAATACAATCTGTTGCCAAGTAAGTTTATCAGTTGTAATCATAGGCTCTTTGAGTGATGATGATATAATGTAATTGGTTTTTGAAGAAGGAATGGCACATTCGTATAGTTTAATAAATTTATAACAGTTCTGCAGTAATTAAAAGAGAACCATCTTGTCATCAGGAAAGCAAATCGAAAATAAAATAAAATATAGGATAAACTCAGGGAATTTCCATTTTTTATTGGAACTCATGATGCCTTCTGTTAGGATCGACTGCTCTAAACTGCCTGGGTTCTTTAACTTTCAATATAATCAAATCCAGTGGTTCAGCACTTAATTAATCTTTATTCACAACACAAATTTATATCTATCTTTTATACAATTCAAAAAGAATACACAATAATAAAATGGTGGGATCAATATGAAAAGCAAAACACGTTATTGTCTCTGTGAGAATACAATATCAACAATCATTTAAACAATATTCAAAACTAAATATTCATCACACACAACCCAGAATGATTCCAACTATTATGACTTTTTGTTCAATTGAAATGACTGGGATTACAAGTAGGCCTACCTTTATAGTGTAATGCTTGCTCACCTTGTAGAGTCTCAAAATAAGCCAGTCCCTTTCTAGCCCTTCCGTTTTGATTCAAACTCCGTGGGCTGTCTTCCACTACGGCTAGCGATGCAGCCGGTATCTTCTAACTTCAAAGATCCCCTCTTCTTGGTGCCGGCTGCTTATATATCTTTCATTGCCCGTGGTGTTCTACTTCCGATGCAAGTCAAGCATTTCAACACTTTTTCACTCCTTTCACAATAGTTGGGCCATTCTGAGTCTCGTAAGATTATTACATTAAAAAATTTTATGATTACAATATACTAAAAAGAAATAATAATAAATTATATTAAATATATTCCTGACATTTCCCTTAAAACATGTGACTCCCATTTATAGACTGGCTATTTCTCCATAAAAAAAAAAAGTTTATTACTCTGAGGCAAATAAATTTAATGGCATACAAATCCATGTATCAATGTCATAACACATTCCATTGCACACATTTCATAAAAAAAATTATGAAATTTTAATTTTTTGTCAATGTTGGCCTGTATATTTAAATTTTTTAATAAAATAAAACATAATATTACAGGATAAAATATAGCAACATCCTAAAGTTTCAAAATATTTTAATAATATAAATGAGCTACAATTGTTTCGCTTTGCGGCATCATCGGGCAAGATACTGAGTGAAGAGATAAGCAGAGCTTATGTTCTAATACATAAGTATATATTATGATAAATAAATGTTCTTATTGAACTGGTGTACACCAGTTTAGCCATTATAATAAAATTTGAATTAGCACTAGCGATACCTGTCATATAAGATGATTATCACATATTGTTTACGATTTTGAGATATGAATTGTATATGTTCTAGGGCTCTTTTCTGTTACCCTCCACTCAAATATATATTTTGTTAAATTAGTATTATTGGTTAGATTTTGTATGGACAGGAGACAGGCTTACCTTGGAAAGTGGTCCTTGGCATTACCTAATAGTACACAAGGGGGAAAACACACACACACACACACACACACACAAAAACACTAAAGTTCTGAAATATTTCGTAAACACTGTTCACTTTCTCAATCAGTAGAGTTAAGAAGAAGACTGAATTGTTTTGATCTAGGATGGATCTGTGCTGAGTGTTGAACCACAGATTATTATTTACTATATTATTTTATTTATTTATTTTTGTAAAGCCTGTTGGGAAAGGGAAAAGGATAAAGGATGATTCATCTAAGATTAAGATTAGGGGGTTCTCTTGATTTTGTGATCTATTGATGAGACAGTTCCCATCTTCTTAGTTCCGAGGGGTTACATTCTGAAGGAAGTGATTTTATGATTTTTGTTGTGAAGCATTCATCAAAAGTGACAACGTTGTGGATTGCTGCATGTTGTGCAGTTGGTTTCTCCATATCCATGATTTTCACGTCATGTCTGTCGCCATTCATCCTGGTGCTTAAGTTGTCAGTGGTTAGGCCAATATATTGAGCTGGGTAAAACCTGCACTGTAGTTGGTAGATAACATTTTTCATTGTACATATGTGATGACCTTTAATTTTAAATTCTCTTTTACTAGAGGAACTATTGAAGATGTTGGACGGGAGATGTATTTTGTATGTTTTGCATCTAGGCCTATTGCATGGAAAAGAACCGTGGGGAAGGTTAGGTTGTTTAGGTGTGTTGGGATCGGGAAGCTTGGGGTGAACTAACATGCGTTTTAGATTTGTATGCTGTCTAAACAAGACTCTGGGAGGTTCTGTGAGAAGATTCTTGGTATGGTTGGAAGCTTGTAGAATATTGAAGCCTTTCTTCAGTATATTGTTTAATCTCTGTAGGCCTGGGTGATAATGTGCAACTAGAGAGATGGACAGGTTATCTTTTTTCTTCTTGGGTGTGATATCTGTGTTTTGTACCAAATGAATCTGATTCCTAACCAGTTTCCCAGGATAACCCCTTTTTACAAATGCAGATGTCATTATTTTGTTAAATTCAAGTAGTTCACTTTCTTCGGAACATATCCTTTTGGCTCTGATTGCCTGGCTATAGGGAATGGCTTGTTTAGTATTCATAGGATGGCTGCTGTAGAAGTGGAGGTATTGTAGGTGGTTTGTTGGTTTAACATGAATGCCAGTTTGTATTTTACGGTCCTTTAGTTTTACATTGATGTCCAAAAAGGTAACTTGGAAAGTAGACACAGTCCAGGTGAAATTTGGAATAGAAAATTTTGAAAGACTTTCTAAGATATGATCTAGCCTTTACTGTCCTGATGTCCAAATTAAAAAGATATCGTCAATGTATCTGTACCAACAGAGAGTTTGATGGGGTTGCCGCCTAAGAAAATTTTCCTCTAATTCTCCCATGTAAAGATTTGCATAAGATGGAGCCATTCTAGTGCCCATTGCCGTTACTTTTATTTGTAAAAAGTTCTCCCTTGCCTTGGAATTGGAAGTTATTCCGTTGAAGAATGAACTTAGCGAGGTTCACCAAAAAAGAAGTGATAGGATTTGTGTTGTTCTGTCGTTTGTTTAAGAAATATTCCAGAGCTGATAGACCATGTGCATGAGGGATATTGGTGTATAAAGATACAACATATATGGTTACAAGAGTTGTGTTCGAAGGCAGGGGTTGTGGTATATATAAAACTACCCAACCTAACCTCTTTGTGGTGATTCCACAAATTCCGAACCAAAACTCCGCAAATAGGTTCAGTTGGACCAGGTTGCTACAAAATCGGTGCTTTTCTAAATAATTAATATATGCACACAATTTATATTCCAGATTGTAATTAAATACTATTTTAGAATGAAATTCATATTTTATAGTGGTGTGAAAATTAGTTGTGTGCATTCAGTGGATTTTTGAAAAATCTTGCTCGGCAGGGGAAAATCATGCATTAAAAGTATAATCCTTAAAGTTTAATTATAAATATAAAATATAAGGGAAAGAGAGGAATTTACATAGTGAAATGTTTGGTTTTAAAATTTAAGTTAGTATTATTATTATTTAAGTTAGTATCTCTCATATGTTTTTGTAAAATTGTATTATTTTAAATCTTTATAATGAACATGATAATTATTCACTTTTTTTTGATAATATAAAATCATTTTTTTACAATTGAAAAACATAAAGAGAATAACTGATTTTAATGTTGACAGGAGGTGTATTATCCACAGACGTACATTCTGTGATTGAAGAGAACATAGATGATGTAATAGAAAACATCTGTGCCAAGTATGACATTGAGTTTCAAATAAATGATGCTACAGATTGCCTTGCCAATAAAATTGATTCTATATTGGGTAAGCATTTTGTTTTTCATTATTATTATTATTAAATAATTAAGTTAACCAACTTGTTAAAACAAGTTTTTAAATGGATGTATGTATGTGCGGATTATTGCACATTGATTTAATCTATTATTATGTCATAAATTAATATTTAGTCAAAGATAATAAAACACAAATTTTTATTTTGTATATCCACTTATAATTAGTCTAGCCGACCAATGGTTTCGCCTGTTAAGGCATTGACGAGGCTGTATTACAGACTGAAGAAAAAAGACAAAAAAACAGAAAACCTTAAAACTAGAGGGTGGGAGTTAGGATACAAAGAATGGAAGGTTGGGGAAATACCCGGCCTGGGCAATGACCATAGGAACAATACATATTGGGAAAACCAGTTGATTGTTCTAAGTACAAATAACTTTTAAAGGTTTTACTAATGGAGAGTTATACAAATCTAACTGGTCATTTAAAACTAAATTAGCATTACAGTATCTTATTCTTTTAATTTCTAAGCTCTCCAAAGAAAAAGAAAATTTAGTCATTTTATAGATTTAGTTGTGTAAAATTGTGCAAAAGACATGTAAAAAAAGATATAGAAAAAATACAAGAGGGAATCCAGAATTTAAATGTGATGTTGCAAGTTATTTATTATTGAACACTATTTTAAATCGGTTTGGGCAAATTGAGTCGTTTTGTGCTGAAAAGATGATATTATGTTTTTTTGGTTTTTTTTTCTTTTCCCCCAGATAACCGCAATAAGTTTGGTGATTGGTTAATAATAAAGACCAAAAAAAGTGGTGAATTTTTTTTTTTTTTTTTTTAAGGAACCCAATTACTGAAACATTTATAAATAGTTTGTTTACAGACAGTAAAAAAGTTTAAAGTTTTTTTATATCTCACATACTAGTCTTTTTTTAAAGTATTCAACTCTTGACTATATCCACTTGTTCCAACATTTTATCTCTTTCTAAAAACAGATTTTCACCATTTATGAGCGTCCACTACGTTAACATCTTCAAACCATTTTTGTTTCATCTTGTAATTCATACAAATGAACAGAAAAAAGTCACATAGAGTAGGTTAGGTAGAAAGAAACTTGTATATTTTGAACTTATTCCTTCAAATTATGACATGTTTTGTTTTTGTTTATTGTGGGAAACTGATGAGAATAGTGTTGACTCACACGGTTCATCGTTCAACTACGACCTCTTCACATAGGTTTGCTCCCTCTCAAGAATTTCCCTTCTACCATTTTCAATTCCTACGGAAATTTGTGTTTAAAAATCCTACTTTCTTTGTAATACATTTATTTCTATCAAAATAAATTTGTTTCTGTAGGGTATGGCATAATTTATAGAAAAAACATAATCGGTTTTAAATTTGGTAAATGACTATGTTTTTGTTTATCATTTATTTATTAATCAGTTTCCACTATTGTTTTCAGAATCAGCCAATGAGATTGAATCAACTTTTGATAACTTACAGAAAACGGTAGATCAAATGAGGAAGCAAATTTATGATGAATATCGTCACCCAATCAAGGTATGTAATTATTATAGTTAATGAAAAGAGATGTTTAGAATGAAAAGCTGTATTAAATGATCCCCTTTTGTACATTTAAATTGACTTTCAAGATGGTAGATCCAAAATTTATCATAAAGAGGAAAAGGATTTGTTTTTTTAAGTTCCACTTGTGTATTGCAGATCACCTACTTGTAGCCTTGTACAAGATCATGATTATGTTTCACTTTTTGAGACAATGTGCATGACGAACCAGTGTGGAAGAAGGATTCATCAAGAGTAGATTTGTAACCCTCACAAATTACAGATGTTATCTTAAAAGCATGTACAGAAGGGTAGCTTCTGTTACCAACATTTTCCGAAATTTTATTTTGTAGTAGATTTAACAATATAAATTCAAAAATTGTTTTTATTTTGCACTCATTTCATTTCTTTAATGTTTTTTAGACAATTACAAATAACATAGAACTAGTCAAGTATACAGTATAATAGAACGCAAAATAACATACATTATGTTTACAAAAGCTTACCTCAGTAAAATCAAACGACACTAAACCAATATATAAAAAAAAAAAAAAAAAAAAAAAAAAAAAAAAAAAAAAAACAATATCAGATCAAAATGAATTGTCTCATTTGCAATAAATATACATTTAAATAAATAAATAATATTAAAGGGAAACAAATAGAACAATCTACAACTAAACAAACCATAAATGTAAGAGAAGTTACTAAATAATTTTGAAAATACACATTTAATAAGTATAAAATGAATAACATTTTGCCTTCACATTTAACTTAATGCTTGAGATTTCAAAATGTTTTACTATACAGAAATTTCATTCAAGTACATAATTTTGAACATTTACATATTTTTGGGACGAAAATTGCTACTCCTCCCAGTATTTTTCTACCTTTTTGTGTTTTCTTGCAAAAATTACTGGCTAAAGTGTATTTTAAAAATTTAAAGTATTCTATGTTAGTTTTATTAAAATCATGTTCAGTAACATTGAAAATTTATGGTTCATATACCGAGCAAAATAAATTAAACTTTATTTGTTACAAACTGTGCATTTTGATGTATAATATTAAATAGTTTTGTTTCATTATGGTGGTCTAAGAGAAATTAGTGGAAATGTCATGAATGTCAGTCCAGCTATTTGGCTTGTAGACAAAATATATTTATGGATGTTCAGACATCCTCTAATTTTTGTGTGTATTTGGTCTTAGATAAGTCTAAAACAAAAAGTAGACACATTTTTATTTTTAAAATATTAAATTTTCTCTATAAACTTTGACAAATATAAAGTCATTTCCAGCTTAGTCTTGTCCTCATTTTCCTTAAATTGTACTGGATGAAGAAAGAGCTGACCATTGCTCCTTGTCTGGAGTACAAGCCAGCCCCGCACATTATTGTCCTATGTCAGTCTTTGCCTCCCTCAGGTTGTCAGCCAGTGCAATGTGCTTCATAAATTTTTCTTGGAAATCTATCTTATCCCCTTCTCTGTACTTGGCCAAAATGAGGATCTAATAGTACCCTTTCGGATTCTATCTTGTTGAGATTTTCATTCTACTCTTCTTAAATATTTAATTTCCTAGCTCGTCATACATATTTAATAAATATTTAAACATTTCTGTCATTTACAGCTATGTTCTAGAAACAAGCTTCACATCATTGAATTTTAAAAATGAAAAATTTACTTATAAGAAAGTGGTTACAAAAATAACACTAAAAATTATCTTTAATAATTTAGGAACTAGATGAATTGCTGATAGTAGATTGTGAGATTCAATCAGGTGAAGAGTCATTGTTTGGAGAACGACATCATAAAATGCCACAACCTAGACGATCAATGGGTTCACAACAGATATGGGCTCCAACAAAAAAAGTCACTCAGTTTGCTAATCGATCAAGTTTCTCTGAAGGTGTAAGTATTTTAACTAAAACTAAGTTTTTTCAATTGTTTGATGACATACCTTCTCATAGAATATTAAAAAATAAAATAAAAATTATACATGAACTCTTTATATATAGACGGCAATGTTTGAATTATATAATATAAATACCACATTTAATTTTTAAAATACTTTATAAACTAAAAATTGTACAATGAAATAATATTTTTTATGTAATTTAGTTAATAGCTATACAATACACCACAATACCTGAGTGAAAATGGAGCATGTAGAGTTGAAAATGTTCAATCTTGTAGCACATCAAATTGAACATTGAATTTGGCAAAAATGGATGGAGTAGGTTTTTCTACATAGAAAAAATACATACTTTTGGAAGGCTTTAGCCACTGCCTGTAGTATTAACTTCTCTCGTCCCTCTTTTAGGAACAAATATTTAAATTTGGCAAGATATATCATGTTGAAATTGTTTCCTATGGTGGCTTTGAGTCGTTACTTATCAGTGCTCTGGTATCCTAGTAAAGCTCTTTCTGGTAGTCCTCATCTAGTGTTAGGTACTGCATGATCATGGTTCGTTAAAACATACTGGCTCGAGTCAAGGGAAAAAATTCTATTTTAATTTATAACTCTCTTATTTTTTATCGTATAAATCATGTTTGTGTATCAGTAGATCCAGATATTAAAGCTGCACAAATAAACTGTTATGGGACATTATAGCACTTGCAGCCCTTTTAATAAACAAAAATTTTAAAATTTTTTGTTCCACTTTTCTGGTTCCTAAACTGATCCTACAATTCACGCCCACTTGTATATGGCTTATAGTAAGTAAAACATAGTGAAAACAAATGTGTAGGATTGGTAGACAATTCATAATATTGGAGGGTTGAGGAAGATTGCAATATCTAAAATTATTGTATTCGAAATTTGTCATTAACAAATTTTCACTTACTGGCGCCATTTCACAACTAAGTAAGAAAGCAGTGGCCAGTATGACCACATCTTTTTGGTGATCGTGTTTGTGATGTGGCTACAACAACAAAACCGCAAGCCTGACGACCTTAAACAATCATGTACAACAATTTTTTTTTTTATTTCTGAGCATTTTCACACAAACATGTATGTATACAAGATAGTTTCTGTATAATTTATTTACATATTGTTCTTATAAAATTAAACAAGAATAATTAGAATTAATAGTTGAATTTTGAAGATAGGTTTTAAAGTGTGGACTATGGATGCTGTTTTTTGTGAAACCTGACCTTCCTTCTTCCATCCTTACTTCCTATGGTTGTGGACATTATCCTTCTCGCCCCTTAAGGTAAGAATGTTCTTTATTGAAATAGGTTATTTAATATTTTACCTAATTTTATTAATTTACATACATTATCTTTAGTTTTCAACTAGGTGATAAATTTTAATACACAAATAATTGATTCTTCTTGTGTTTAATAGATAGCTTCCACTTGTCAAAGGCCTAATGTGTAATAATAGTAAACATTATATGAATTACAAGTGTTTATGTTACAAAATTACTTTTTTGTTTGTGGCTATGAATACTGTGATTATCACATGTAAGAAGGCTGTTTTAATTGATTTTAGGCTGTCAGTAATCATGAATCAATGTGGTTTGCTAGGCAGTGCTTGCATGATTTTATCCACTGTATTTGCAGATTGCTGAGCACTGTTCACATGGCTAAAGGCTGTAAGCTATGATTCTACTGGCTATATCTGGCACTATTTCAAAAAACTAAAATACACAGAACACATAAAAAAGCAATTTTTTTTAATGATTACTAATAGTCTACCTAAACCCAGAGCATTTTATTAGTTGGAAATAATTTCTGAAATCAAGTGATTCTTTGCTAATCAGCTGTCTCTGCCTCAACTATTATGCTAATCACTATGAAGTTTCCGTCTTTTACACAGTTTTTTTTATTTTTTTTATAGTGTTATTGTTGTGTTTTCAAAATATAAAAGTGAAGCATTGTATTTAAATTATGTGTAAAGATTACTTTTGTCATTTTTTTTGGTATGTTTTTATAGTTTTTGAAAGGTAAATGATAGTGTTTTTATAGGTTATTTCTGAGATTAATTTGTTTATAATTCTTTTAATAATTTGTTGATAAACTCAAAGTGTTTTTAGTGATGGAGTCATTTGTTTATAATTCAAAATTTTAATTTGTAATGTTTTCTAATCTCTGAATGTGTTTAGTGAAAAATAAAAGTTGGGAAACATGTTTTCAGAATATATTCTTACCTGTAGATTCTAAATTAGCCTGTAATAGTTCATTTTTTTTTTTCAGTTTAACGATTAAAATAAAGGTTTAGGCTATCCACAAATATCACTAAAATAAATTTTTTGTCATATGACTATCAGATGTATATAAAGTTTATTGTTTTAAGATTAAAATTAATGTCCTTGGACATTTGATCTTGAGATAAAGAGTGAAAATGTTGTTTTTCAGATTTGAATTGATGAGCAATAAATGTTTATATATTTTTATTTTATACACTAGGCCTTTAACCAACCTTTATAATAATAATAATAATAATTATTATTATTATGTAGGCTTAGACAAATAAAAATTTTGCATTCATTTGGTTTAATTCTTTTCTTTTAAAATAACATATTTATTTGTTAGTTTATAATTTGTATAGATGGAGATATAGGCTTGCCTTGGAAAATGATCCTTGGTATTATCTACTTTTATATGTTAAAGAGTTAACAATATAATTGTAGATTATAAAAAAAATAGTTTTTGTATTTAGATAGATTTTTTGTCAAATAATAACAAATTTACATTTATTCTAGGTGAACCAAGATGTAGTAGCTTTAAACCAAGAGAAAGGAGTGCCCCCTCCTGATCTGCCTCCTATTGGTCTTTTAGTACGACCCAAACTGAAGTTAAATGATTTGGTTTATGTGATGAAAGTTAGTTTCTTTAGTACTTGGGTTCTGGCAAGAATAATTGACATCACTCCAAAAGCTGATGTAAGTGAAATGTTCTTTTGTATGCAAATTTTTAATGTTTATAACATTACATAATTTAGATTTTGTATGGATAGGAGACACAGGTTTACCTTGGAAAGTGATCCTTGGTATTATCTTATAGTACACAAGTAAGAAAACACACAAAAAACACTAAAGTTCTGAAATATTTCGTAAACACTGTACATTTTTTCAATCAGTGATAAAAAGAAGACTGAATTGTTTTAATCTAGGATGTTGAACCTGAGTGTTGAATTAGGGGATTCTCTAGATTTTGTGAACTATTGATGTGAGAGTTCTCATCTTCTTCAATATCTGAGCAATATTTCTTCAAGTTAATGGTATCTTCAAAGAATATTGATCCCACAATACGTTTTCACAAACTTGCTAGTCACGCTTCAATTTTTTGGGCCATTCTTAAGATTAAAAATGTTAACGCTCCACAACTTTGTGTTTTGAAAATTTGCATATCTTGTTTCAAGAAACCAAGCTTTGTCAACATAAAAGCATTCTTCCAGTAATTCTGTTTTTATTTTTTTTATAAACTTTTGAACACAATTGTTAATATTGAACCAGACTTTTAGTGTGATTGACATGTTTTAATCAATGGATGATCTCTTCTTTGTAGTGAAATAAATTTAATTTCTTTTTTACTGCTGTGTTATCAATAAGTACTTTGATGGGATATTTACAATTTTTTTTTTTTCAAACGGAACACTAGGCCTATTATTTTTTTTACATCTGATAATGAGCCAATATTCTGAAATAGGGTTATTAAATCATGCGTTGTGTAACAACAGTATTTGTAAACGTTTTATTGATCACTGAATCTGTGTATTTCTCTAGCTAAGAGACAATTATACTTCCATGAGTACATATTATAATGCACTAAACTAACTGTAGCAGAAGAGAGTACTTTATTATCCTCATTATAGGTACACATATGTGTTGCAAACTGCAGTATACATTTGAGTTGTCATAATAGTTAGTACATCATGTCATATTAAAAGCAAACATAAAATACACAAAGAATATAAACAAATATATGTAACTTAACTACAGCTCCAAATACTCTTACACCGAGTAAAATGCATGTTGTACCAGGTAACTTATGAGACGCTTATTAAACTGTACCAATGCAGCTTATGTCCCTCAAGAAACCCGGCAATCTATTATATATAGCTTCAGACCAGAGTAGTGAACACCTTTTACAAACAATCTAAGTCTATGCACTGGATATTGGGGAAAGTTTGTCCTCATAGAGTATTTATGCCTTTGCCCAGTGTCGTCGTATAATTTGCCTTGAAAAATAAAAAAAATGTTTAAAATATAAATGCTAGGTAGAGTTAAAAACCTTAGTTTCTTGAACGACAGTTTACGATAAATTTTCTTAGGTTACAGAATTACCCCAGATGGCTACACCATTATCTGAGGTGAGAGTACACGTATCCATAATATATAGTCTTAACAGTAGTAAAGCTGGAAACACAGAGTGCAAAACAGGCCGAATTGAGTTTATTTTATAGATGACACATATACATGATTGCCAGTTTATTCTTTGCTCTATAGACAGATAAGATTACAATAAAGCAATCATCGACATTTAACTCAACTGCTGAGAATTAACAGATTAACTCAATAGAGTGAGCATTTAGAGTATCAATAGGTTTAGAAGTAACTCCGTCTCTTATAAGAATAGCGACTCCACCTCCTGCCTTAACACTTTGCGAGAAGCAAGTGCTCATATAATAACCATCGACCGTGTTTAGTATATTTTGATTAAATAATTTAGTCAAAGTTTCTGACAAACAGATTGCCATCGGTTTTACGTTGAAGCTCTCTAAAAATATTGAAAATTTATATAATTTATTTAACACATTCTGTATATTATAGGTAAGGACAGACCTTACCCCAGCTGCATCATATCCGTGAGACTCTCCACTGCCTCCTCTCTCACTGGGGACTGATCCACCTTCTGACTCGTCTACTATTTTTGAAGTTAAAAAATCAATTTTATCCTTTGACTGGAATATTAGGATTTTATACACAGGTATCCACAAAAGAGTGCTCTGGGAGACTTGAAGCATTTTCAGTACTTTTTACCATCTTCCAGTGGATCATTAGAGTAGCTCCCCAGTCAGAGTGTGGTGCTGAGCCTCACACATGAACTAAAGGCTACAATATGTCTAGCTACTTCAGATGTGAACTTCTTTTTACCATCTCCCAGTGGGTCATTAGATTAGCTCCCGAATCAGAGTGTGGTGCCGAGCCTTACACATAAACTTAAGGCTACAATATGTCTAGCTACTTCAGATGTGAACTTCTTTTTACCATCTCCCAGTGGGTCATTAGATTAGCTCCCGAATCAGAGTGTGGTGCCGAGCCTTACACATAAACTTAAGGCTACAATATGTCTAGCTACTTCAGATGTGAACTTCTTTTTACCATCTCCCAGTGGGTCATTAGATTAGCTCCCGAATCAGAGTGTGGTGCCGAGCCTTACACATAAACTTAAGGCTACAATATGTCTAGCTATTTTAGATGTGAACTTTTTACCATCTTCCAGTGGATCATTAGAGTAGCTCCCCAGTCAGAGTGTGGTGCTGAGCCTCACACATGAACTAAAGGCTACAATATGTCTAGCTACTTCAGATGTGAACTTCTTTTTACCATCTCCCAGTGGGTCATTAGATTAGCTCCCGAATCAGAGTGTGGTGCCGAGCCTTACACATAAACTTAAGGCTACAATATGTCTAGCTACTTCAGGTGTGAACTTCTTTTTACCATCTCCCAGTGGGTCATTAGATTAGCTCCCAAATCAGAGTGTGGTGCCGAGCCTTACACATGAACTTAAGGCTACAATAACGTCTCGCTATTTCAGATGTGAACTTCTTTTTACCACATTTTTTTAGGTTGAGTCCATGCTTTGTCTCACAACATACTTATTAACACATAACAACATTTTTTAGACTTAGGTATATTCAACATGGACTTATTAACATCTTAAATTACACTACTAAAAGCTGGTCTTTTAGGCTCTGTATACACAATTACACTGGTCCCTAACCACATTAGATATTGAATCCTGGATAGTATCAGCTATTTTACAAGCATTGTAAGTGATGATATCATATGCACAACCTGCCATAATGATAAAATCATATTTACCATAGTTTTTAGTTAGGGAGACTACATTTTCAAGTAGTTGTGGTGTCTTTGCATTTTGGTTTAATAATAGCAGTAAAACTAAAGTCAGCTCTCAAAGTGTCTAGGAGGAGGTTTGACATACCTCTTCCATGGCTGTCGGAAATTAATAGAACTTTTCTTATCTTAATATTATCCGGATAATTCACTTGAAAAGTAGGATTTTTTTGTATCTCTGGTTAATACAAGGGAGATTGGTTTCATTAGAAACTGTGCAGTAATTCCTGTTATTTCTTCAGACATATTCTTTGGCAAAGCATTTAAAGTGCCAAAACGATTTGTTATTTGTACATCAAAGTCTGAACTCAATTAGTTTTAAGTTAATTTAGCTGAAACTAAATATAGTATACCTATATAAACATATATACATATACCTGGTATTCCCGTCATGCAATTTTTGTTGTAGTTTACACTACGCGTTTCGAGAACAGGTTCTCATCTTCAGGTGAAATTATTTTACTCACATGTGAGCACGTCAAACAAAAATAAAAAGTACAAGCACACACACAAAACACAACATAAAATATCGCACTGCACATTATAATAAAATTGTATAAAAATGTTACATTGTAGGTAGGTCTCCAACTTGTCATTGCCACGGTCAATCGTCAACTAAACGAGAATGTCCGTTATCTCTTGCATCATGATTTTTTCGTGTCCATATGTTGATATAGCAGTGTTGTACAAGCTATTAGATTTGAAATATAATTGTTCGTTGAGTAGTGCATCATTATGTTCTATGTTGGCCTTATAAATCTCATACTCCTCCAACCCATTCATCAGTCGGCCTTTGTTGCATAATTCAGAGGTATTAAATTAGTCGATAAATTATCATACACATGTCCACTATCAATCAAATGTAATGCATATTTTGACTTATTCTGTGCAATATCATTTTTGAGTAAGTGTTCCTTAAATCTGTCCCTGAATTTTCTACCAGTTTGGCCAATATAAAACTTATCACAATCACTGCATGTTAGTTTGTAGACACCAGAACAGTTGTCAATGTTTTTTATGGTTTTCGGTTGCAATATTTTCTTTATATTGTTGTGAGTTCTGAAAGATACAGTTACATTAAGCTTCTTGAATACGTTTTTTATAAAATTTGGTAATATGTTGGTGTACTCAGCAGATACGAATTTCAATTGTTTGATTTCTTTATTTTTGTTATTATTTAAGTGCTTATGAATTAATCTATCAACTATTGTTGTGCTATATCCATTCATATTTGCAATGTGCTTGATGGTTTGCACTTCTTCAAAATAATCTGGTTCATCCATCGGTATGGTAACCAAACGGTGAATAAATGAATTAAAGGCAGCCATTTTTTGTACCACGGGTGATATGAGTCAGCGTGAATGACTATATCAGTAGTGGTAGGTTTTCTGTATACTTTAAATTTTAGATTATTTATGTGTTTTATGACCATTAAGTCGAGAAAGTTGATCCTATGATTATTTTTCTCCATTGTAAACTGTATTTTAGAGTTTATACTGTTGAGGTAATTATGCAACATGTCTAGTTGTCGGGTTGTTCCATTAAATATTAAAAATGTATCATCTACATATCTTTTGTAAAATACTATCCAGTTGTGATATTTATTGTTGCTTGTCAATTAATTTAGCTGTTTCTTTGTGAAAGTAAAATTATTCATGATCACTATATCTTGTTGTGGGAGTACTGGGAAGGGACGCACTACACCCAACAGAACAAAACCCTTCCACAATAGAAACCTTAGGAGTTAATCTTTTTTAAATTCTTTCTGCGGGGAGCATTCTCCAACAGCACCGAATCAGTCCTCAGTAAGGGCATTTTGTAAATACATTTCAGTAGTCTCTTTTTCCTTCAATAATTGTTTCAATAGTATTTCATTCTGTACATTATTTTTAAACAAACATTCCCTATTAGAAACAAGAAACTTAGTCATATTAAGATATCATTCAGGCTCTTTAAACACTCTGATGTAATAAGGCAAAACAAAAATGATAAAACACTTATAATTTCACAAACAACAATTTATTGCTACAGCTGTTTCGCCGTTAGGCATCGTCAGACTACTAAGAACTAAAAACTAAAATACAGGTCAACTTAACACTAACATCTAGGAATGAAGGTGGGGATGAAAGCAGAGTTATGGCAATGACCTGGTATTACCTGAAAGGGACATGGATAAGAGAAAATTTTCAAACAATAGGTTTTAACAAAGGGGATGGGTTATTTACTTGTTCATTCAGGTTAGAAGCATGGCATTTCAAAACAGATCTGTTAATTTCTAAAATTTCCTACTTTTCTGTTCTATGTGTAAAACTTTGACATTATCAATGGGATCAAATATATGGCCTGAATCTAGTAAATGCTTTATCATTTTTGTTTTGCCTTATTATGGAATTTTACCGAGTACCGACTGTAGTCACACTCAATACTCTTATGTAAGGGAAATTAAGTCTGCAAGAATTGTCCGATCGCTAGAATCATCAGAAATATTCTTAAACACCTCTGAAAAGTCCATTGCTAATGGTCTTATGATATCATTAAAATTTCCAAGGCTAGACAAAGCACGTATGTTATCCTTCATTTCACACCTGATGGTGGCACATGTCCTTACCATGGCGAGTGAAAAGATATCCGTGAGACTTCGGTGGAAGAGAACTTTACAATTCATAAATTTACAGAGCTGATATATTGACTCAATAATAACAAAAATATTTATAACATACATATACAAAATACTAGACATAGAGGAGAGGATAACAAAATATATATAATTTAAAATCTATAAGACAAATAACAGGTTCAAGGTGTTCAAATCAGAGTAATGTCAATGGCAAGTCATGAACTTGAAGGATGAGTTTATTTTGAGACCACATTTTTATGAATGGATGCTAGTTCCAGTATAACAAATAAATTATAAATAATATTATATTATAAGTTTTGTATACTAAAATGTATTTACCAATTAATGTATTTTTGTGATTGATGGAGTCTTTAAAAGTTTTGTCTTTTGTTTGTTATTGATCATGTATTTTGTGTGATGTAATTAATAATATTCTACTACAAACAAGTAATGGCAAGTCCAAAGTACCACTTGCCTACAGTTTAGGGCCCTGTCCCAATATTTTATCAACAATAGTCCAATAGGCAATAATCAACTACAATGAACTCATTACATTTTTTAGAGAAACTTTTGTCCTTTTTTAGGTTTGTCCTCCGAAAAAAATTTTATATAGACTAAATTAATTTAAACCTTAATAAAATACTTTGAAAAACTAAAACTTTGTTGGTTTTTGTACAGGGCGGTTTGCCTAGAGATACTTATCGTGTACGAATGGAGTCACCAGCACAACGGAAGGCTATACCTATTAAGAATGTAGTAGGACGGTACTTGGCTTATACAGAAATGTCACCAGTTCGTCTGCCAGTTGGTACACGAGTCATAGCCATATTTAAGGAAGAAGGTCAGCCAATTAATAAAGAAAACTATTATTCTGGAATTGTTGCAGAACCACCAAAGTCAATGAATAAATACAGGTAGCTATGAGTATGTATATACAGGATTATGATTGGTACTTGGTTCTAACTTTGCTTTGATGGTTGGTTACAATTACAGCATTCTTTTTCATCATACTTTACATACTATACTTTGGAACCAAATGAAAGGAAAAATTAATTATATAGTAACATTATTAGATAATTTTGTAAAAATTGAAAATACAGAGTTTTATCAAAATCGGTACATAATCTTGGATTTACTGTACTCATGTCCGTATATATTAATCATTGTTAATGAAATTAAAAATCAATACTTGATGACCCAATGGGATGACCCTTAATAGTTTTTTTTTTTTTTTTTTTTTTTTTTAACATTCAAGTTCAAATGTACGATGTGCCTGAAGTTCTATGTGTAGGAATCAGATATTCATTTCATCGTCAGCTAGTTTTTAAACTGATTATAAAAGCAATCTGGAAAGTAACTTTCGTTTCATTACTGAGAAAACAATAATACCATCATAAAATGTGTATTATATACAACTTAACCCTGCAACTGTTAAAGACCCCAAACCGTACCCATTCTCCCGGACAAGTTGGCTATAAAACACATATTTTGCAATTCAACATTTCGCCCACTTAGAATCGTCCTATTGCAATAAAAAAAATAGTGTTGGAAAGCTAATGTTCCGTAGATGCATATCATGCAAAAAAAATACCACAAAACGTTATAAATAATATTCCAAAAATTGGCGAAGTTCGCATATTTTTGATGCGAAACGTCCAAGTTTTACGTTAACAAGTTTTAAACAAAACATTCGTCTCGTATGACAATTATTCCTATTTCGAAATTTCAATCTGTCACATCTGACATAACACTGCTTGATAGATCGCGTCTTTCTCTTCAAAACGGTGTTTTTCAAATGTTTCCAACTAGTATAGTTTTTATTATATAAAAATTAAACCAAATCAAGAATTTTAACGCTATTTTACACGCTAAAAATTACATTTTTTGCAATTCAACTTTTATCCTAGTAGATATTATATTATCGAAATGTATTCTATACCATTGAAAATGTAATTTTTTAATCTTTCATAACCAAGTTTAGAAAATTTTATGTAGCGTGTAGTATAGAAATAAGACTAGACTGAAGTTTACCTTGTTAGCGCTAGATTGCGACAGTTTCTCGCGGCGAGTTTTATATAGAAAATATCACCTATATGTTCATATATTTTTTCGAAATGGTAAAACTTGTCCAAATGTTACAAGTTGACAATATTATATAGTATTTTTCTTCCTCTTTCGAACTATGAAGACGAAATCATCCTAATTTATATAGTTTACGAGTTATATCCATTCTAGGAAATGATCCTCTGAACTTTCAGACCGGTTTGCGATATTCAGTGTCTAGACAGTCTTGAAGAATCCGATCTTTATTTTTATACAATCTTGTCATTTTTGATATAACTGTAAAGAGGAGGTTTCAATGTTTAACCTTGTATTTGAAACACATCTGTACAAGGAAAAATACAAAGGCTGTAGTACTTTATAAAACGTAGTATAACCTCAAATTTGTTACTTCGATCTCGCAAGATTTTTGCCGATGTGGAAATTTCAATGTGCAATAGCTTTGTGTTTTTATAGTGAATATAAGTTTCATTAAGTGATTTTTTTATTATAATTTGTTTATACAACTTAAAATAAATGTGTCAATGTTTGTAGAGTGTAGTTATGAGTGATAATTCATATTTTCGGCCTAGTCTAGCCAAATCTAGTAACAGTCAGACCTAGTTCTAGATTTGCTATTGGAACTTTTAGTTTCAAGAAACCATTTATTTATTATAATATGTATATACATAATATATAAATGTATATACAACTTATAATAAATGTGTCAATGTTTGTAGAGTGTATTTATTAGTGATATTTCATATTTTTGGTTTTTTTTTCACAGCCCTAACCTCAACGTCTAGGCTATTGTGAAGGTAGATTTTTATCATAAATGACCCATGTCTAATGAAAATTTTCAAAATAGATTTTTCTTTTTAGCAACTTTTATCCACAAATATATTACAAATATGTACTAACTGTTAAAAATATTTTAAAAAAATGTTTGTAGGATTTACATTACCATTTCTGTGAAATTCTTGCCTGCGCTACTCTCGGATTTTTTGGTATTTCACATATAAACTCCAAATGTTTTACATCTAACTTTTTTTCCACTAGACAGCTAAATTATATGCACCTTTCTAAATATAATAATATATAGAATTTGTGTTTTCCATACATATTACTATTTTTGGTAAATTTTTGAAAAGAAAAGAATAAAGTTACCTTTTTTAAAAAATGGTAATTTCTTTTTGAAAATGTAACAAATGTTTTTTTTTCTCTTCTAAATATATTCACAAATATATTACAAACCTGTTTTAATAATTGAAAAAATTCCAAAATTTTTTTTATTATGGTGTACATTACCATTTCTGTGAAATTCTTGCCTAAGCCACTTTTCGATTTTTGGCCATTTTACATAAAAACTCCAAATGTTTTACATCTAACTTTTTTTTTCACTACACACCTAAAATCTATGCACCTTTCTGAATATAATGACTTATAGAAGTTCTGTATAAAATATATTTTACTATTTTTAATGTTTTTTTGAAAAAATAAAGTGAAAATTCAGTTTTTACGTAAAATTTTTTTTTAAATTTTAAAAATATAACATTTTTTTTTTCCCTAAATATATTCACAAATAGTACACAAAACTTTTGTATATCTTAGAAAAAGGTGGTAAGCTTTTGATTTTGGATGAATCAGCTTTTTCTTGAAAAATGATGTCTTTGTGACATGTTACTTACTTACTCCAAAACCGTTACAAAAATTTTTTTTTTTTTTACATAGATGAATTCTATGCATCTTTCTGAGAAAAATGATGTCTTATAAGTTAGGTTATGTGTAAAATTAATATTTTTTATTAATTTTTTAAGAAAATAAAACCTTTAACATTGAACAGTTGGAGGGTTAAACTACAATGTTTTATAATATATAGTTTACAGAATAATTATATATTTATCACACCTTTTAAGAAGCTCTTATATGTCATTGCCATAAAATTCTAACATTTATGATTAAAAGACTCACCTCAATGCTGGAATGCAATACCTTGACATAATTATAATCTATGTAAGCCATTTATTCATGTGCATATCAAAACAGTAATTGCTAAATAACAAATCCAGACTATGTAGAGAGGGTAATCAAACATTTGTCAATTGAATTTTTGTGGCACCACATTCCGAAAATTCACTAAAAAAACTCCACTTCTCTCTCAAAAGACATGAGATTCCTGAGAGAAATCTATGGGAGATTTTAGATGTGATCTGCATAGATTGAACTCACTGCTCTATGAAACTAAATATAATATACCTATATAAACATATATACATATACCTGGATTTCCGTCATGCAACTTGTGTTGTAGTTTACTTGTAGGCCTACCTACAACGTAACATTTTTATACATATTTCCATATTTTTGGTTTTTAAGTGTACCGTACTTAAACAATTTTATTATAATGTGTAGTGCGATATTTTATGTCGTGATTTGTGTGTATATGTGTGTGTGCTTGTACTTTTTATTTTTGTTTGACGTGCTCACATGTGAGTAAATATATTACACCTGAAGATGAGAACCTGTTCTCGAAACGTGTAGTATAAACTACAACACAAGTTGCATGACGGAAATCCAGGTATATGTATATATGTTTATATAGGTATACTATATTTAGTTTCATACTATATTGCAACTGGAGACATAAACAATGAATCACTGCTCTAGCGGGAATTGCCTAATTTAATTATCTCCCGAAGTCATTGAAAGTAATACGTAACCGTAAGTGCTTCAAATCAAAATTAATGTATTTTCAGTTGAAATCCCTGACATGAACTTGAAGGATGAGTTTATTTTGAGATCACATTTTTATGAATGGATGATAGTTCCAGTATAACAAATAAATTATAAATAATATTATATTATAAGTTTTGTATACTAAAATGTATTTACCAATTAAGTGTATTTTTGTGATTGATGGAGTCTTTAAAAGTTTTGTCTTTTGTTTGTTATTGATCATGTATTTTATGTGATGTAATTAATAATATTCTAATTTTTAAAGATAATTTTATAATTGTTGTATTAAGTTGCATGACAAGTCTTGTATTGTCAGAGGAGATTAATATATTGAATTGAATATTCTAAACTAATCACCATTTACACAAACTTATGATATCGTTACAGTTAATTAAATTGCAATTCTCTACACAGTGTTAAATTTATAGTTTGTTCAGTAATGCAAATGCGAACACAGACTTACACATGTTATAAACGCACATACATGTTCGAAAGATAGATAACATTTTTTGACAAACTGTTGACAAAACAGTTTTTGAGGTAAAGTAAAAATATTTCTTAACATATTTTTACATACTTCAGTTTATTCATAGTTTTTACAATACTAATATCAAGTTCTATAATATGTGCATAACTTATTGGATATAGTCAACAAAAAATTTTCAACTTATAAATTTACTAAAACATATTTTAAAAAAGTCTAGCCTTATTTGTTGGTTATCACTGAGATCTGGACTGGTAACTAAGTGGGACCTACTTGAGCATCGTTCCATTGGTAATCACAGCTGACCCGAGCTTGGTCTGTAATCTTTTTACAGGAGCTTGGGTTTTCCAGGGGCCCAACCTCCAAGTCGAACATGTTAATTTATTATTTACATTGAGACAAGTTTGACAATGAGTTATGTCCAAGGTCACTGTTGTTGTGTTAGTGAATATTTAGTGATTAGCTTTATTTCAGTAATGTATTATAAATTAAATTAATCTCTTCAAAGCTGGGTATAAATGGAGAGGTTGAGCTGTGAGCTGTGCGTGGAAGGGAGGTACAAGTTTGTAGTTCGAGGCTGCGTGGGGACAGAGGCATTGTAGGGGGAAACAGTCGGCACCGACAACTGTCCACGATCCAACGGTCTTGCAGACATCGTTGTTAGTACCAACACCCAACACAGACTAAGGCGACCGCTTCCCCCACCACCTCACTGCTGCTTAGACCACGCCTAGACCCACTGCGCACCCAAACTCCACAGCTCAGATGAAACCTGTCCATTTATACCCAATTGTTGCATGAGTGGATCTGGTTTTGACCTCAAAATGGTCAAAGCAGTATGTTATCCAAAAAGTAGAGCATAGGATAAGCCTAAACGTAACATTACCGACACAGTATAAGTTCACCAATTGTTACACTTATAATCTACAGACACAGTATAGGTTCACCAATTGTTACACTTATAATCTACAGACACAGTATAGGTTCACCAATTGTTACACTTATAATCTAACTTAGTACATAAATTAATATATATATATATATACATTTTTCAGGTACTTGATATTTTTTGATGATGGATATGCTCAGTATGTAGCACACGAAAATGTTCGTTTAGTTTGTGAATGTTCAAAAAATGTTTGGGAAGATATACATCCAGAACCGAGAGATTTTATCCGAAATTATCTTCAGCAATTTCCAGAACGTCCTATGGTTAAGCTACAACGAGGCCAGATTGTTAAAACAGAATGGAATGGTAAGATCATGTTATTAGTAATTTCCAAGATATGTCCATATAGTTTTATTTCTATCAAATTTGGAGTCAGGGTGTCCAGCAGCCTTGAAAATCGGAAATTATACTTGAATTTTGCTGGTCGCCAGGAATTTTTTCCCAGGAAGATTTAAAGTTAGGATTTTGGTATAAAAAAAATTCACAATACAAAAATACTTTTGACAATAGAGCTCTAAAGACTAAATTATTTCTTTCTTTTTAATATATTTAGAGTATTGGTCTCATAACGGTAGACGAACATTGCTCACATGCAATAATAGTTAGATATATCTCCTTTTACAAATGGAATTGCGTAATTGTAATATTAATAACATTTTGTGTACCATAAACATTGTACATGAAAACCCCTCTTTAATACAAAACTGCAGAATTAGCTTATAAAAAACAAACTATAAGTGAAAACCCACTGTTGTGAAAGGGCAATTAATTAGCCAACACATATTACGGAATAAGTATGTGTAACAACAGGGTGTTCAAAGAATAGGGAATATCAGGAATTGTATGATAAAAAAAGTGGGACTTGTATGGGATTTTTATACGCTGTCAAATTATATGTAATAATGCTAATTTGAAAGTAATTCATAATTTTGTAATTTTATGCTATGAAATCCTAAATCAAAAAACAACAATCTTGTTACAATTGCTAATTGTAATGCATCAGTGAAAGAAGAAGGAACTTTTGCTATCAACTGTCTTGGTTACCATGTTCTGATACGAAATATTAGCAGCCATGGCAATAATAACTTCCAATGTTTTTTACCCTTGGACTAGTGTACTGGCACCCTCCTACGTCTGTCTTACATTTTTTTGTTGCCTTATTGAATTTTGGAAGGATGACACTTTTGCTATTGTCAGTTTGTCTTAGTCTAAAGATACTAACAACAAGAGGTGTGTTATCGCACTGAATACCCATAATTAAACACTTTTAGTGATCTCATCATCTCATCGTTAATAGTAGTAAATAATGCCATACAATATAGCTATATACATAATTAATTATTTTACACCACCAAGAGTTATTCAGAAAAAAATTAAGTTATGTATGATAAAAATAGATAACATGATTTTTTCCATTCATAAAAACTGAAAGTCTGTATGGCGAAAGTCCAGGCTTTTGTACCACCTCAGTTTTTACTATTTTACCCTTGTTTAGAGGCAAAAACCCCTCAGTCATCATCTTTATATAAAATGTAGGAAGACAAGAACATGAAATGAACACCCTTGTTTAAATCCCTCAAACTTTCTAAACAGGGTTGGAAGAGAACAAGAGAGGCCTGATAAGAATGTTGACAGAAAGAATAAACTGATAACACACTTACAACTTATCACTTTAAACTTTTTCCATTGCATTTTTGAAAATGTTATTGCTACACCATACAACATTTTTTTAAATATCCTATCATTCCTATTGGTTGACAACTTATTTATTTTTAAATTGTGTGTCTTTTCAAGACAAATACGACTTTATCAAAAATATTTTAAAACGATTGTGCATAATGTAATATAATTGAAATTGTTTATTGCCAAAATATTTTAAGGCATTCTATGTTGCATAATTAATTAAAGAAGATTCTTTTAACTTTGTTTTCGATTCTAAGGAAAACTACGAAAAAGTCTGCAGTAAATCCACCTTCATTTTAATTTAAGGTTTTAATTAAACATCTGTCAAATGTATCGGGTTGAAGTTGTAGATGTGTATTCTTCTTATGGTAGGTGGGGGGGGGGGGAATTAGTTTATTATGCATAAAATGGTGACCATTAATGTAAACTTTGATAAATACCTTTTAGAGTTGTCCTTTTCACAGTCCATATTTCTTTTTGTGGATGTTTGTTTCGTCTATTATTCAGGCATTTTCAAACCAGATTCTATTTGATTAGTCTTGCATTGATATAATATATGTGTTATATTTACTATTTATGACTATATAGATTATATTTACTAATTAATATTATAAAATCTGCTTTGACAATGCCTGACTAGTAAGTGAAACCCATGTCACCAAAAAAAGGACTATGAGCAGCACAACTCAAGAAACTATTTATTGAAGAAATCAGTCCTGTAAGGCAATCAATAATCGTAAACTACAAATTAAACAAAATAATTATTAGTTCTTGAATTACTCTCCTCCTAATAATTGTTTGAATTATTCCTCCTTTATTTGAGGAATATTGCTTGTTTTGAAGCAGAAAATATAAAGAACAAACATGTTGCATCATTTCCTTTTGGGAAAGAACTGGAGAAAACAAAGAATACACAGGAAGTCACTTCATCCTTTTACAGGTATGAGAAGTTTGGTGGGGAGGGGGGTTGTAGCATAACATTCTTATCACCAAATACAAATGATATCATTCATTTAACATTTTTACACTTTGCTATAGAGACTCAAGCTTAAGACCAAAATTATCATGGATTATTTGTTACATTGTAAAGTAAAATACCACATTGTTATTGACAGTATAGGGGAAATAATGGAGTATTTTATGTTAAAGATTTATAGCTTTGAAATAAGTTATTTACTTAAAATTTTATGATAAATAAATATGTTACAGCCATTATAAAATTAATCACAGTTTTTCTTAAAACACTGGATTTAAAACTATTTTTGTAAGACCGACTAAAAGTATACTAAAAAAATTCTCTCTCTCTCTCTCTCTCTCTCCCTCTCTCTCTCTTTCTCTCTCTCTCTCTCCCTCTCCCTCTCCCTCTCCCTCTCCCTCTCCCTCTCCCTCTCCCTCTCCCTCTTCCTCTCCCTCTTCCTCTTCCTCTTCCTCTTCCTCTTAGTCCTCCTCATTTATCTAGAGTCCTAACTTATAAGTTTTAGTATTGGATATTCTTCATCTTGTTAAGATGAAGCTACTGTAGTGCTCTATTTTTTACATTTATGATAATTATGATGTTGCTATTTAAAATTCCCCTAAATGGTGGGAACTCTGTATATGGATATGGTATTTCAACATAAATCATATTAGTACAACAATGTAATCAAATAACATTATATGAATCTACCAATCTAGTTACGGGAGATACCAGCATATGTGGGAAAAATCAAGAATTTTATAATTCGAATCAGTTGGACATTCCGTAAAATTGAAAATTTTGAAAATGTATTGTTTCATGTAGGACGCTGGTGGATAGTGCGAGTCCTTGAAGTAGATGGATCCTTAGTCAAAGTTCACTTTGATGCAGATTCTAGAACAGAATGGATCTATCGAGGTTCAACAAGACTTGGACCTCTTTATCAAGAGATAGCTGCTGCTAGAGATAGGCAACAAAGTGGCACTCTTGCTCGAAGTCGAGGATTTGGTGCTGCTAAACAGGTAAAGTTATTACTCTTTAAGAAATAACAAATCTAACATATTATCTATCAATTAAATTTAGGGTATATTCTTAATTTTCTGTGTTTTGAGCCATATAACTGAGGTAATTAAATAGAGAAATTAATCTATTATATACATAAAATTAAATATAGAGTGAGCCATAAAAACCTGACGATTTTTAATGTCATTGCTCAGCTATTATATTTATTAGGAAGTTGATTGTTGGAACAATAGTTCAGTTGGTGTAGTTTTTAGGTTAGTTAACATGGATCATCACTGGTAAGTGCAACATCATGCTTTTGTTATTGAAGTATTCTTTAAAAATAATTAATCTGGCGTTGCTTCGCAATCACAGTTTCAAGTACGTTGTTTTTTAAAAAGTCGGTTGAAAATTTCCAGATCAGTGCTTCTTCATTGGAAATCAAGCGAAGTAGCAGATCTCATTCAGTCCGAACACCAGAAAATGTTAAAAGGGTGCTTGAGCCTGTATTGCAGAATCCCTCCATGTTTAGCTCATTAGCTCAGAAACAATATGTTGCTTTAAAAGTTTCTAATACTTCAGTGTGTCAAAACTTGTATTTTGATTAATTTACATCCCGATAAAATAGCTATGGTACAGAAACTTAATGATAGAAATTTAGGAACATGCTTTACTTTTCAGAGATTACTGAAGTTCGTAATGAAGAAAATATTCTGCAAAATGCTGGTAATCTCCAATGAAGCTCATTTTTAATTGTTAGGGAAAGTAAAATTTTTGGTACTGGACTAGATAAAACCCAAAACAAATCCATCAACGATCTCTTCTCAGTAAGCAAGTGACTGTCTGCTGTGGAGTTGCACTGTTTGAAATGATTGGACCATATTTTTTTGAAGATGATAGGCGTGTTACTATTACAGTTTATTCAACTCTGCTACATACCAATGATTCAAAATTTTCTGGAATTGCAACTACGCCAGTTAGGAATTTTCATATAATAGGAGTATCAATGTATGTTTTAAGTTCAATGAATGTCAATGTTAGTGAATGGTTTCGGGGAATCTGATTTCACAGTTTAATATAGGTAATTTCCTACAGCCTGCTCAGTCTCCAAATTAAACTTCTTAGCTCTGGGGTTACCTTAAGAATAAAGTCTTCGTTTTAAGAACCCCATACCATCGTTGAATAGTGTATACAAAATGATAATTACTGCTGTTAGGAATCAAAGGGGGTTCTTGAAGTTGAGTTCTAATGAAATGAAAATGATTTAGGCAATCAGTGATTCAGTACTAAAAAATGTTTGTATTGGCAATTTCTTTAGTTTATTATTATTAATTGAGTGGCAGAAAGGCAGAGTGGACTAACCCACAAATTTGGGTTTTTGAGTTGGCAATGCCATCTGATGCAGAGAAAAAATACTGTGTTTAGTGTTCAAATGGACTAAACCACATTGACAGTGGTTTATCTTATATTAAGTAAAATGGGTTAGTCCAAGTTGCAAGTTTGAATTTCCCTGAAAGACAGATTTTACTATAACTATCCCAATTATTATGATGGAATATATAAATATATATATATATATATATATATATATATATATATATATAAGAATTTCAAGAATTTACTGAGTTGCTTTACACTTGAAGCTTACTCACCTTCTTATTGGTGACTTCTGTGTTCTTATTGATCCCTCATATCGAATTCTATTCGATTAGTGATCTTATCCCGTGACAACACCCTGGCCACGTTCCAGCAGAGTATCCCACTGGTCATCCCGGCAACCTTATGCCAATTCCATCCGACAATTGATACCTTGCTGCGTCTCACCCCGATTTTCTACCAATCTTAGCTTATAAACTATTGGTCATTTGTGACACGTTAGACTTGGAATATTTTTCTATTACATTTTATCTTAACATCATACATTAACCCTAAATCTTAACAACATCATCATATCATCTTTTAAACAGTGTCCCGACGTTTGGTCAGGCATTTAATTGGTTTTAATTTAATTTAAAATTGAAGGTAATTTTTGTTAATGTTCATATTACATAAACTTTACTACTACAATTTAACTTAATTAATAGACACGTTATTATGAGACATTGGCTATATATTTATTTGACTAAAACTACTGTAAAATATTGTCAATTTTGAAATGGCCTTTTGGAACTCTGCTTCTGTTGTCGCTCAATCGTGCCCAGAAATCGCCTTTCACTGTGTATTGTCTGTCCTGTGTTATAAGCTGTGTTGCTTTCACTGGTCGTCATACTTATTATTCTGAAAAAAAAAAGAAAAAGAAAAAAACCTTGTACAAAAATTAATTTTTGTTCAAAATTAATTGTTTCTGATCCGTAGTATTTGTTGGAACTGAACAAATGTCATTTGTATTATTTTTGTTTTTCACTCTCAAAAAGTTAATGTAATTTAGTATTTAAAAGTAAACAAAAATCTTCACATTTTTGGAATTGCTCTGGATTTTACAAAACAAATAATATACTCTTTAAACATTTTACTTAAAAATTCTTACTACTTTCCACTTAAGTAATCAGCACATTTTAATAGGACTTAACTAATACCAGTCTTGAATTATTTAAACAATATGAAACTTGCTTTTACAACATGTAATAATTATAATCTATACAATATTATATCTCTAATTGATTCCTTATATGTACACAATTAATCTCATATCTAAAATCCTAGAATATATGTTTCTACAATTCTCAGTTTATTTATAGTATTTTCATAATTGTTTTGATGTAGCAAAGTTGAATGTCCCACTTAATCATGGCGCTCACAGTCTAATGCAGTGTCAGCAAGGTTATTTATATCTGTTGTCTCAACACATTTCCAATGCCATCTTGAAAAACCTTAACACCACATTCTCCAAAATACATTGGGAAATGTATGATTTTCTTGGCAACACCCCACACACTCAACTTTACCACCTAGATAAAACATGTACTGAAGTCCCCTCGGTTTTATTATTTTTTCTTTTGTTTCCATTTCATCATAATTATTCTCCTCCTGGAAAGTTACACGTTTTTCAAGCAATGCTTTTTGTTCTTGTATGATACAATCGTTATATTTTTTGATAAAAATCACCTTGTTCATATCTTAATTTATTATAAGTTTTATTAACCGAAGATGAGAATGTGTTCCCAATCTTTTAAACCTCCCGCCAAACTTTCGTCGCTGTTACTTTGATTAAATTCTTGATTTCAGTCGATGTCAAATTCATCAAGGCAACATTTATTCAAAGTATTAAAGTGACATCATGTATTTGGAAATATCTAATAGATTACAGCAATAACTGTTGTATGAAATTCCATATGTCAGCGTTCATGCTACACATAGTAGAAGTTTTTTGTCCGCATTCCTTACGTAGCTTCGCTATGTTTGGTAATTCGTATGAACAACCAAAGAGCGACTTATGACAAAATGTTTGTTTATAATTAATTGTCTAAGCTACTAAATTCACCGAGATAAAAAATAAACCTGCGTTAAGTCTTTATAAATCTCTTTCCGTGATGTCTTTATTTTTATGAGGAAATGCAAGAAGACCAAGAAAGAAAATGTGTAAACAGACTTTATTTCCGAATTTCCCTTATGTACGTCATAAATCACCCAAATATATACCACAATAGCTGACAAAAATTTGTTATACAAATAATAAAAATGTTATTTTAAACACAAGATATGACTTAAAACTTAAAAGTGTATCATTAATCAAATATAAAACACACATGTTATAATGTAATTTTTAATAATGAAAACTATAATTAAAAAAAAGTCATATATATATATATATATATATATATATATATATATATATATATTACATTTCTAGTAAGCTCCTAAGAAGTGAGTCACAAAAACTCAAAACTCAACACTAAACTTTGAAAAATTGCAAAAACACCAATTCATTTTATGATATTAATTCTTCAACTAATTTACAAAACTTCAACTAATTTATGAGAGTCCTGCCAGGGTTCTTTTATTTCATTTAAACATCAATGATTCAATTTGCAATTATCATATTTCTTTATTATTAATACATGAGATATCTCTCTTAGTTTTGTTAAACGGTTAAAACAAATGTTATACTATTATTACTATTAAGAATCCAGAATGACTCCCTACTATTGTGACTGATTGACCTGATTCTACATTAACAATCTTGAATAATTACAAGGGTTTCTCTACATAATGTTTGGTCACCCTTATGACAACTCTCGTTTATTTCTGTGTGAAGATCCAATCCCCTTGGAAGCTCTCTTCTCACCAAGTACGTCTGACTATCTTCCCCTAAAACCTTCCAGCGGTCCTCCACTTGATCAATTGACCTGGTTTCCTCCCACCCAAGGGTTTATATGCAACTGTCCTCTTGACGTCCACCTTACTTTCAAGGTAAGTGATTTCATCAGTTTTCCAGGTCTGTCACAATAATTGTTGTTACTCTGACTTCTTCAAAAGAACTCAGACAATATTTCTAACCAACTCTATCCCTAATTCCTAACACTGCAATTCCAAAGTCAATGTTACAGTAACAGCAAATTTAAAAAAAAAGGAGATAGGATCTTATGTAGATATGGAAGGACGCCATCTGAGTGACATTATTTACCATAAGTTAAAATGGTATACTCATGTAAACATATAGGTACTTACAGTTTACCAATTAAACATTTTTTTTTTTTTTTTTTTTTGCACAGATTTGCTTTATTATGGAAATCGTCAGGTTTTTATCTCACTGTGTATTAAATTGATATTATTATTTTTTATTAGTAAAGAATTTGTATGTGGTGGTACATTGTAATGTTGTAGTGTCTTTTAATTTGATGTAAACAGATGATTTGCCTATATTTCTGCCCTTAATTAGAATTTTTGTTTGCTTTAAGCCTTTCGTGAATTATTTCATGAAACCAAGACGGACTTCATTGTAACAAATATTGTGATAATTCTGGCGCATCATTCGTCAAGATTACTACCTAAAAAAAAATCTTTGAATTCATTTTTAAATATACAAACAAAAAATCATTGAAGAATATTTTTTCAAGAGATAATAGAAGGAAATGCAAAACTGGATATATATACACACTTACAATTAACTAAATTTCAAAAGCAACAGATAAATTTTCTAAAGTACATTACATCCTACTCATCCACTGAAGGAACTCATTCCTATTGAGAGTTCATCGAGTCATTTTGTTTTGCGGTTGTTGTTCAAATGAAGAAACATGGTAATTCTAATTCTGCAGGAAATTTCACTTGTCAATAATATCCCCAATTGGTCCTGGTTTATACCCTACATTGAGATTGATATCCCTGGTCAATTAACAAAACAAGAGAATGCAGAACTACTAAGATAAATTATCATAGAAGTGAAAAAAAACTTTATTCATGCCTACACAGATGGCTTATTGAGTACTAACAATCACAACTCTAGTTCCAGTGTCTACATACCTACATACCAACATCTTATACCATTTTTGTCATCATTTAGTTTTGAAACTCAATTAATAGCAAAACTAGTAGCCTTCCAGATATGTAACAGGAATATTTCTTTACATCAGATCATATCTATATGATATTTTGTCATATAAACCATCAACATTTTTCTGTTATATTAAGAAATTCACTGCCTATTCCAAATTATACAGAAAATGGAAGTATGCTTCCAGTGAATCCCGATTCATTATAATGTATCAGGGAATGAGCTGGCAAGGAATGATCAGGGAATTATAATGTATGATGAACTGGCAAGGATCGAATCAAATATAAGAACAAAACCTCTACTGATGGAAATTTTTTTAAAAACTTGTTTAAATGAAAGCAAAAAGATTTTCAACGAGCTTTGTATGGAAGCCTGGAAGTGTTCGTAAACAGTATACCTCTTTTACTGAAATAAATTCTGAAGGAACCAAATGTTCTTATAATGTACAACAATATATCAAGATGTATACAAACATTTGTTGTCAAAATATGAGCAGGCCACATAATTATTGAGCAAAATCTACACAGTTTTCACTTGACCGACTTGCTATAGTGGAAGAGGTGCAACAATAGAACACATCATTCTCAAATGTACTTTGATCAAAAACAACCAAGTGAAAAATAAACTGATTAAATGCCTCAAGTCATCAATCAAATGAGAATTAACATAATTTTAAAGAATAGAATATTTCTAATAATGGCTGCAAACAAGTATATAAAATTCATCATACTGGATGCACTCAACATAAAGTAAATTGATCTTTGGATATGGATGCTTGCCTATTCTCAAATGTAAAGATACTTTTATAGAGTTGACTAAGGATTATTAATGTAAAATTATTGAATGATTAAATGCTTGATTCCTCTTTATTTGTTTATGTAATAATTATGTTATTGTAATGTATTTTTAATATTTTAGTATTGGAATTGTAAAGTGTTTTACTTTTAATTTGATTTTGCTATAGTTTTGTAAAAATATTTTCAGCAATAAAACTATTATTTATTAAACCAACAAAGGCAATAAATAGTTTTATATATCTACGAAAATTATATTTAAATAAAATAAATTATACTAATTGTACATGAGCCACAAGACTGTCCTTGGGTCATGGCCTATTCCCTTGTTGCAGGCACGGCGCTAGCGGACGTCGCGTCAGCCGTACTGTAGATTTGTACGAGTTAGCTGCTTATTTATTTTTTAAGAGATGTAAATGTTTAAATTAACTTAATTTACAAATAATATCTATTTGCATTTTATAATAACTCAAAATGGTTTAAAATTTATTAATGTATGAACAATAATAATTGGTTAAATTTATCAATAATATTATTAAAAAATATTTCTTATATAACATAACTCACAATTTTGTATTTTGTGGGTATTTTGGTTGAATTTCATCCACTTTGTCTTCCACTATACCAACCTTCCCAATATACTTCTGCTATTTTTTAGATGGTCATAATATTTTTTCCAGTCAGGATGTCCAACTGCAGCCAGAGCGTCATTTACAGGTTCACTTAATACTATCAATGAAATGTTCTCAATTTTTTTTAAATCATATGATTTGTACATGTATGGTGGAAGCCTCAATACAGTGTGGCCAAGATCACTCAAAAGTATATCGACTTTTATTGGCAGGTTTAAGCTATTGAATAACTTCAATCAGTTCTGCCTAATGAATTTTTTTTTTTCGACAAAAATTTCCCCATGTCTTTTAAGCCACTCAATCATAACTATTTTTGTATGTAATTTATTGGGTAGTCTGCCTTGTCTTCTTTTGTTTCATTCATTTCTCAAAATTAAAAGGCTTCATCTTGTTTGGTAGTCTCCAGTCGAGCATCCCACTTTATAAATAAGACATCATCTGGTAAAAACCATCTTCTGAATCACTATCAAACTTTTATAAGAATTGATTCCGGAAGTACTCGCATCAAATTTTTCATGCTGCCAGCATTTACGGAATATCAGATATGCGTCTACTCACGTTTCATAAAGGTGAAATATTTTTGCACCATTGTTTTTGTGCTTTTTAATCTTCTTTAAGTAGTCAAATCCCAACTCACAATATCCATCCTCTCTATAAAATTTTTCTCTTTTGAACCTCACTTTCTCCATTTGAACCCCATGCCCTTAAGTATACGACGAAATGTAAATTCATTCCATTTAAATCCTATTTTGTAACGTAACAATGGTACCAGTTTCCTGTAGGAGTTACAATTTTTTTATTGTTATAAAAATCCCTAATTATATATAAAATTACTTACACAACTCAAATTCATGCACAATGTTTCATTCTGATGGTTGGGTAGTCTTTTATTTTCCCCAGGACAGTTAGTTTTTCTTCTGATCTTTGTTTTCCTTCTCTTAGAATTCTTTTCACTGTCGTTTTTTAAACTTTGCAATAATTCGCAGCTCGTTCCATAGCTTTTTGAAGTGAAACTTACAGTTTTTTGTGTCATGTCTTGATCACAATATTCGATAACTCATCTAATAACTTCCCATTCAATACTATGAATAGTTAAACCTCACTTCCTAATATCATCCATTTTCAGTGACTCACTCATAAACACATAATATGCATAAACACTACTATTAGTAAATATGATACGCATGCAGCAGAGGTTATTGCCAAACCATTGCACTAATAAACAATGCAGTAGCACATTGTTAGTGCATGTATCAGACTAGTGTCTGGTCAGAGGATGAGTAATCGGATTTAGTGTTAGCAAATATCGGAGATGCATAAGTCACCGGGTACAGTGTCAGCATTGTCGTAGATACACAGAACGCCCAATGTTTTGGTATTATTTAGAACAAAATTATGGTAAATTAAAAGTTCTACATGAATTTGATTTTTATTTCTAAATGTTGAATATAGAATGTATATGGTTAACTGGAATACATTTTTGGAATTTGTCAATCAATCGACCAATAAAATACTTTATTGTTCATTGATAATAATCAGAAGTATGGAACATAGTCAAGTCATATTTTATATTAGTAAGAGTAATTATTTATATATATATTAAAATACAAGCTTCTTGTAATTTGAAACAGATATGACTTGTATATAACAATACAACTTACAACACTGGTACTGACTAGGTTTGGTGCAAGTAATCTCTGCGAACTCTGGCCAGTTTCACCTGGGGATAGTTGGGATAGTTTTATAAAGATATAATTTTTTTAGCACAACCCTAATGGTGGTGTTTTGGAAATAAATTATGCCCAAATACATCAACACACCAATTTTGATAAAAATCAATACATAAATAACGAAGATTAGATACTTGTTTTAGGGGTAAAAAACACCCTTGGAGTGGAAAATTTTCACAACTCTTTCTTAGTATACGTCTATAGACCTACTCCAAACCATGTTAAAAAATTCATAGCTCTAGGCTTCTTGGATCCAGAGATTTCGTGATCAGTCTGTGGGTTTTGACTTTGATATAATATAGATTACTTGAGTAAACATTTTTTTATTTTTGATAAAATTATTTAATAAAAGCTATCCTTGGACCATTCTTTTCACTATTTAGTATATGAACCAAATGTAAACAATTTTATTGTTTATAACAAAGATAAACATTAAAATTTTGACATATTTTGGGTGTTTTGTCTAGATTTTATTACGAATCGATTCCACTAGATATAGATTTCATTCACTGATGGAGATTTCCGAAGTTATTTACTGTGAATATAACTACATAAGTTAAGTTATTAACAGGATATGGATAATTTGCTAGACTATATTGTAATTGTATAAAACGACACAAAGTTTAATTGTTTTCTGATTAAATGTGATCCTGATAGTGGCAACTGATATCAAGGTTGTACTGTTTATTCCCTAATTAGTAAAATGTTAAAAAACAGTCACAAAAGAAATATGGTGAACACAAATTGTTAAAGGTTATATCTTATTTGATAATTATTAATTTATGTTATTTGTTTCAGAATAATTTACCTTATGTAGAATACACACGGACAGATGATGACAAGAAAGATGATGACAGTAAGTGTCTACCTTGTATTTCAAACCAATTGATAAATAGAATACTAACATTTTGAAAAAAAAAAGTACTTGAATTGTTTATATTTATTTGAGATAATGTATGATAAAAATGTCACAGACATATGTTATTAGAAAAATAGTTTAACCCTGGAAGAGCCAACAGTCTACAACACACAACCCTCAACATACATTTTACAATTCAACATTTCGTCCACTAACATTAGTCAAATCACAATCAATTTGGCATCAATGATCTGGCCTTACATTGTCATATAACTAAAATACCAAAAATAGTAATATGTAAAATGACTAAAATCTATAAATTTTGTATTTCTTGCCATGTCATTTTACCAGCGCTAGAGCGTCACCATTTTGTCCGAAACAAACATCATTTTTGTTTATTTTTCATAAGTCAGAAGTAGGCCTAGTACTTTACATTAACACTCCATTATAGTATTTTCCTTCCTATTTTGATCTATGTTTCAAAATTATTGTCACCATCATTGATTCCGTGTTATAGACATTCTTCTGTTCTTCTATGGGTCTACCAAGTGTCACTAAAATCTAGGTGAAACTGGCATTTTTTAGTGACGTCAGTAGTTGTCAAATATCGATTAGTAATATTTGGATTTCCGAAACCATTTTTATATGACTGAAAAGTAGATATTCTGTGCTTTCTTTTGATGTATGGTTTATTTCTATGTTCTAAATATTAACTCTATATTTTTACACAAGAGCATTGGATTTCTGAAGGGGGATCGTTTCTACATTGCCTACATTGCAAATTTATTTACAGATATTTAGTAATTTATTAGTGGATTTATATATTATGTATTGTTTAAATAATAGACCATAAAATAAATCACAAAACTTTTGTGTACCTTGAACAAATATATAGGAAAGTTTTATTTTATTTTGTATTTAGTTGTTTATCTGGAATTTTACACTTTGGTTAGGGCCATTTTTTGATTTCCAACATACTAACTCCAAACTTTTTACATCTTACACTTTTTTATTACATAGGTGAATCTTTTTCTAAATAATGGTATATTACAAATTGAGTCTATTTTACTATTTTGTGTGAATTTTGAAAATAAGCTTAACTTTTAGCCGTTTTTTCATAAAGACAGATTTTTACAAATGCAAATTTTGCAAATTGATTTTTTTTACACACTTGTATTCACAAATAGACTTTTTATATTTTGAAACAAATAGAAAAAAAAATCGTATTTTGTGTTTAGCTGTTTATCTGGCATTTTGCACTTTGGTTAGGCCTTTTTTTTTTAGTTCTGACATACTAACTACAAAATTTGTATATCTTACATTGTTATATAATAGTAATAACATAAATGAATTTCACATATTTTTCTCTAAATAATGGTATATTATAAATTGGGTTTTGTATTAATTTACTATTTTTTGTGAAATTTGAAATATAAGCCTAACTTTACCCACTTTTCAGTTTTTTCATAAAAACTAATTTTTTGAAATAAAACTTTGTAAATTGTTTTTTTTTTTTTTTTTTTTATACTTGTATTTACAAATAATAGACAACAAATCTTATGCATATCTTGAAAAAAAAATATAGAAAAATTGTTTATATTGTATGTTTATATTTATGTGATTATGTGGAATTTTTACTTCCGTTAGAGTAATTTTTTAAATTACCAACAATACTAACTCCAATCTGTTTACAGCTAACATTTCTTTTTATTACATAGTTAAATTTTATTGACCTTATTCTAAAAAATGATATGTTACAAGTTGGGTTTAGCATTATATTACTATTGTTTTGTAAATTAAAAAAAAAAGTTTTCAAAATACACTTAAAAGGACCTGTCACTTAAGATTAAGATACAGGACAATTCTAGGGTTAAATATGTTCCTAGGAGCTGAAATATTAAAAACTCAAACAATATTTTTGACCCTGGGTCGAGTAGCACTACATACATTACAATTCAGTTTGCCTAAATTTTTTTTTATCTGAACAATTTTTACATAAACAGTGGGGTCTATTGAATCCCTTACCTCTAGAAAAAAACCTGCAGCAATAATTCTCTAATTAGTTTATTGCTTTGTTTTTCATAGATCCTGAATTAGTTCCAACCCGATCTGTCGCCAAGAAGAGTACTGCAAGGAAATCAGAAGACAAATGTATTATATCAAATGCATTTGTACCTAAACCCTTAGTATCGCAGATACCTGTAGGCATGGTTGAAGTAAGTGCAAATAAAACAAATTATTATCATTACTTGATGTTTCATAATAACATGCTTGTCACAAAATACTTCTTATTACATCCAACTTATTCAACATCGACAGCATGATACATCTTGGATATTTTTGCGGCCATTACATTTTGTTAATGTAAATAAAATGTATTAAAATTTTTAACATTTATGATTTGTTTTGAATATAATTTAAAATCAAAACCTGAGTAAACCTTGGCTTATCACTGAGAAAAAATCGGTAATAGACTAGTTTTTTTACTTTCACCCGTATTATAACTTAGTAGTAGTGGTAATAGTTTGTGTTTAGGTAAAAAAATTGATGTAGAGTTTTTCATAGAAATATCCATTTAAGATCCCATGAACTCAAAAATGTGATTTATGTAATTATGTCTGTTTGTAATTATTTTGATAAAATGTTGTACAAAATATATTTAGTAAATGACTACTGTACATATATTGTTCCCATTTACAGCTCTCGAAATACCCTTTTTTTGTCAGACTACTGGTTTCGAATCTCCCCTGTCTCCATTGTCAAGTCTTAACACAAACACTTCATGGATATATATATATATATATATATATATATATATATATATATATATGATCTAACTTACCCTTACCTGTTTGATTTTGGAAGTCTTTAACAGAGTTATGTGTTATATCTTTATTCGTTCTGTAGTTTTGAATTGTATATTGGAACCGTATTAAAAATTTGTCATTTAATACATTGGCATGATTGTTTTTAAAGGCGTTATAGATCTGCATTTCTTTAAGCTGTCATATAGCGTGATTTTTACATTAATATTTGCAGCTACAGAATTTTTAAAAACAAGTTAAAACTGGTTAATAATTGCAGCATCAATAATAGGTAGAGTTAGAAAATTTAAGTAGTTTCAAATTTGAGAAAACATCACACCATCTTTCAACATGGTGAAAGATACAACAGCGTTCATGGTTAACTTCCACTTTTCAACTGTAAACTATCATACTGACGTTTAATAGTTTTTGTCTGTATGTTAATATTTGATTTTGTAGATAGGTATATTAAGATATTTAGTGCAATTTTAACTGGTATCGAGTGTTTATAATTAATGCAGTCTTTTGGTCAAAGGACATCACACTGATCAATAGAACACAATAACATGTGAATGTCTGTTACTTGTAAATAGCACTTTACAACAAGCTAAAGTCCAAGAGTAAATATATAAAAATTCAATTTCATAATTAATTATAATAGATTTTGTATTTCTTTTCTATTGCCATGAGGCAAATTTTATCTCATCTAACAAAAAATAAAAATAAAACAGAATTATTGAGATTAAATACATATTTTATTTAAAGTATTAAGATTTATTTATTAATTATAGTTATTCTCATTCACAGCAGTTTCTCATTTCGTAAGGACACAATTACTTTCCTCTTTTTATATTAAAGTGTTTTTAATACAAACCAAATCATTCAGTAAATTTACACTTTGTTACCCAAATTGCGAATCTCAAACATACTTTACTCTTCTTCATTTAGTTTAGTCTTCCATACTCGGATCCAAACGAGAGGGAGTCTACTGTAGTTTTTGTTTAATTTATCTTTTGTGTTTTTTGTATAAAATGTATCTTTTTAAAGTTTTTACAAAAGTTATCTTTTACATAATACAATATTTACTCAATTGTAGTCTTTGTTTTACTATACTTTAATTATACGTGGCTATATATTTCACTGCCACAGGCAGCATCATTAGGCCAGTTATTTATGTTTACTTAAAAACTAATTTTTACATAACACTTAATTTAACACTAGTTTTTGTACCTTTGTTGTACAAGTCAAACATATAAAATTTAGTTTATACAATAATAATTCCATTCAATTTTGCTATTTATGCTGTACTCCTTGTTATGTTGCACTTTCTAGAAGATTCTTTACATTTACAATTAATTTTAAAATATAAAGCCTAGCCTAATTACACCTAACCTGTCTTAACCTAGATGTTGATTTTAACAATCTGAAAGGTCACATACTTACAAAATAGTTAGCAAAAGCAAAAGTTTTCATAATTTAAAATATTTTACTTCTTCATATAAGCATTCAGAAAGAAGTAGGTCACTCTGACAGCCGGATGTTCACATTATGCCGGTATTGCCATAGACCATAATAGTTTATTTTTTAATATTCTATTAAAAATGTCTCCAAGCTTCAACTTAAGTGTTTTCCTCACCAAATTTAAAGTGGAGCAATAGAGAGGACTATGGCTTAAGTGTTTATTCTTTCATTTGGCAGACATCACAGGGTTGCATTGCTTCTCAAGTTAAATTGATGGAAATATTTGGTAGTAAAAATATGTCCAGTTTTAGCTTTCCCCCCAAAAGTGGCCACTTGTCTTAGGATGCCTATAAAATGAGGGATTCGTTGGTTCCTTCTGGAATTTAAACAACCTGTATTTCTGTAGTTCCGGCAGCCTAGCGTTCAATACATTATCTCCTTATGGTTGTTTTCTTGCTCTTATACAGGTAATGGAGCCATGGATGCAACTTATTTTGCTATTCTATCAGTATGCTTATTCCTTTCCACACCACAATCAGCAGAGCTCTAAATTCAGAGGTGTGAAAATGGCAATTATTTGGTTTGGAATTCACAGATTTATAGTTTATAGTATACAGATGTTAGTTTCTTCTAACGTCAAACAACTGACCAAGAACCTATTGATTGCTACCAATTCCATATCTATGCTCGAGTTAGCATTTGTTGGAATACAAAAGTAATCTTATGAATTCTGGTTGTATAAACTTAGGTTGATATCAGTATAAATTTTAACAAAATCAAGATACTGGTGTTCAACAGCTCCAAGGTTTCCTGCTGAAGCAGTTCTGAAATGTCATCTTTAGTCAATTTTGAAGGAAGGTTCACACTAACCTACGTCACCAGGATGTTCCGAGGTCTTTTATGCATAAATTTCAAAAGTTTCTCCACTATATGAAGCACTAAGAAATGTTGGAGCTGTCAAATGATAACAGCAGATACAATGATGAAATCCTTTATTTTTCACAAACTTTGTTAATATAAATTTTTAATATATAGATATGATGCAAAGCATAATTTTCATGGCAGCCACTGAGCCACAAGCATTGTTTTAGGACATCCCAGACAGGTTCTTATCACTGGAGGCTGGATAAGTTTGTTTTTTCCTATATATGTTTTGACACTAGAGCCCCAAAACCACAGTATGATATTCTTGCGTAAAAGCTTGGTAAAAGTACTCAATGTAATAATATCAGGACCCCATTTATAGCCAACTGTATCTCTCGCACTGCCCTACCACTCACTCGCTCAATGTGTTGGTGTTTACAATTAAGCTTCTAATCCAGTTATATTACCAATAATTTAGAGAATTCATTGAGTTTAAACTAAGGTATTGTTTATATTAAGGCAGAGAAAGTTGCATAAACATTCTACCACGAGATGTGCACTCTGTCTTTATAGGTGAAATGTTTAGAGACCACTTTTCACACCATTCACAGATTCTAATTTAAAAATACAGTTTACTCCCGATTATCCGCGAAATTGGCTGGCACAGATATCATGGATAACGAAAATTGTGGATAATCTGCAAGAATGCTAAAAATAAAGGGAAACTACTTTAATAAAAATTAGTTTTGACATAAAAAGACTTTAATATACTGTATATATAACAGATAGTACACAGTACAAATCTATTAATTAAAAACATTTTAATGTTCATTTTACATGAAATAAAAAAGTGTAATAAACGAGAAGTTTTTGTAGTAAAACAAAAGAACAATACAGGAAGCACATTACACTACAATAGTACAGTACTGTATTTTTAATTACCTAACAGTTTTTCAAAAAAATCAAACATTGTTTTGTTTGTTTCTTACTAAGAAAACACCGTCTTTTGATTCTTGATTGAACTTTTCTTAGCATCAGTTTTTCAGCTAACTGCGTGTCGTCGTCTTGTTCCTCTAAATACTGGAACAATGAGCAGTCCATTGATGTGTTGCAAGGCCACTTTATGTGTCAATCGCATATGCACGTTCTTTCCTTCTTCCTCTTCACTTACACTTTGCTCTTCATTCACCCTTCTTGCTTTGTCCGCTATTTCTTGGTCCCTTAGTCGCTCGAATCCCAGCTCATTAGCGTCACAGTCCAATCACTCTAGACAGTAAGCTTATTTCTACTACACAACTTCATTATCGTAGTTTTATTGGTTGCTTCCCATACTAAACAGGTAAAGAGAGCAGTAATTTTTTCCGCAAGACTCGTGGATAATCGGGAGTACACTGTATAGCAGTCTTTTAATTTAAAATTAATTAATAATATAGTTTGTGTGGTTATTAAGCTAATATTTTTTTACTTTAGGTAAAGTTATTGGTAAATCCTTTGGAGCCAATAAAGTTCCACTCTCACGAATGTACCAAATATTGCGTATTGTGGACAGATTATAATCCTAACGAGTGTAAGGTTAAAAATCCACTCGCCATTCCTTTGATGCATGCATTCCAGAGGTAAGTGTTATAATAGTACAATCTATTTTAATATGCAGAGAGCCAAAAATCTCTACCAATTACAAACATAATTAAAATTGCACTAAAATAATTTTGTTTTAAACCTTCTTATACCTATTTTTTGTTTTTATCTAATAGTTTGTGATTTAATAGATGGTCTGCATTGTTACTCATTCAAACATATTGTTTACTGTTTGACATTATATTTATTAGATATTTCACACCCTTATATATATATATATATATATATATATATATACTGTGTGTCCAAAAAGTCCCCCCCCCCACTTAATATTTAAATTTTTTTAAATAACCAATTAAACTTTGGCACATCTTTCTAGCATAAGATATAGTAGTTTTTTACATAGTTTAGAGTTTCATCCCCCACCTTGAAGTCTTGCTACCCCTGATTTTAAAGGTCTTTAAAAGACAAAATGGTGTGCTTAAAATTTTTTTTTCAATAACCCTATAACAAATGACAGCCGAAAATGTTTGGAGAGATTTTAGTTGAAGAAACTACTGTCAATGGTTATTGTTAGCAGATTATGGGATACTGTACTACGGTATGGGTTTAGGTTAAATTAGATCTTTAAAATAAAGTACTCTTTTACATTTTTTTTAATGTATGCAACAGAGGGTAAGCTAAAAATCTTCCATGGTGAAGAAGTGAATGGTGGCCATTTCGAGAAGTTAATCTGACTATAAAAAGATGTCTTTAGCATTAGTCCAGTTGGAAATGTAAATAGAAGTTTTTTTTTTTTTTATGAATCCAAAAAATTGTAAAAGTGCCTTTTAAAAGTGTTTGAAATGGAAATTTGAAATTGAAGCCTTGAAATTTGCTTTTGAAAATATTTGTGGAGACATTAATTTGAATCCAAAACGGTGTACAAAAATATGCTTAACATTTTGTGACCTCATTGTAGTACATACGCTTGGCAGCTATCATAGAAAAATTGCCGGCAACTTTTAAAATAATCATTCAGCTTCAATAAATTACTAGTTCACTATTCAATTAGTACTGTTTTACATTTTATTTCAGCTTTGGACAAACTAACAATTTGAATGGCTGTAAACACATTTTCAACTTGATCAATATACATTTAACAACAACAAAAAAAGAAGAGAAAAAGTGCTTATACAGATTTTAAACAAATAACAAAATAATAGAACTGTTAGGATAAACAACAAATAACGATTAATTAAAGTATAATAATGTGAAATATTGATAATGTAAAACTATTATTTATACAATTTTTAAATTTTAACTTTAAAATTTACTAGTGTTGCTAAAATTTAGTAAAAAACTAGATTATACGGAGTGAGTGAAACAAAATTGATAAATTGCATACATGACTACTGAACTCACTCACTGAATACAAACTAGAAAAACTCTGACATTAAAAGTTGTCTTAGACTGTTTTAAAATGTACTTCCAGTCTTATGCAGCCAGGAAGTTTTGTTAATGTGACGGAAGCTCTCGTAATTGTTTAGCCTATGAGGCTGATATCATAAAAAAGTTGTTCCTCTAGTGTTATAATCATGATTATCTTTTATATGAACTGATTTACATTTAAATCAATTAAGAAAAAAAAATGGTTTTAAAAATATATAGACTTGGAAAAATTAATGTTTCTAATTCTTTGTATCCCTTCCTGCAGGATTCCATTCTTTTTATTCAGTCATAACATTAACTTTTTATTTTTTATTTTTCAATTTGAAGTCACCTCACATGATCATTTCATATTTCCCAATAAGTTTTGAAATTTGAAGTAACTTTTTGTCTACCATGAAATATTGAAATACAAACATTCTTATTTAGAATACAAACATTATTATTTGAAACATCTTTTTAACAACTAACTGTTGACAACCAGTTGTTTGATGTCCTTTGTGTAGTACAGCCCAGTGTGTGGTGGTTTTTTTCTGATTATGTTTGTAATTAGTCTTAGTTTTGACTATTCAAGTCTGGGTTCTTAGATTATAGATTTAGTTTTAGTTTTCAACATGGCCCTAAGCTACTAGGCTATATTGGTGTTTTTCACTTTTATGCTCTAGGTTTAAAATTTGATAGTGAGAGTTGATTTATACTCTCAAAAACATTATATATTTGTTTTTATATACACAAATGGTGGCAAATATCCTACCATATTATTAATTTTACAAATAGTACCACATTACACAGTAATCTATACCTACATGTATGTTTTGTGTTTAATTGTTCAATCGTTTCAGGTTGATCTATCGTTTCCGTAATAAACGTGTAGTTATGTATGTTACACCATGTGGTCGAAGAGTTCGTTGCTACCCTGAACTTCATCATTATCTTAGACAGACGGAGTGTTTACTAACAGTTGACTTCTTTGATTTTGACTTTTGGATCAGCTGCACTACCGAGTTTCATTTGGACCGTACCTTTACACATATAGAGGTCAGTACTGTAATATAATTAACACTGGTTGTTGCGAGATTTTCATTGTTATTTATACCAGATTTATTTAGAGAATTTATTGTTAAATTCTCTAAATTTAACAATTTTCATCAACTTATTAGATAATACATTAGAGACATCACCATAAATGTTATGATTGTATTTGATTTAAAATGTAATACATTTAATCACGCCATTCAAATAGTAATAAAGTTAAAATTTTGTTTTATAAATATGTTAAAATTTAATTAAAAATGGCAATTTTAGACTTGGAACAAAATATCTAGATTAATACAGAAATTGCTGCTACAATTAAAGCGGTGTATACACTAGCATGTAGCGCTTGCGTAAGTAGGACATGCAAGTTGATGCAAACTGTACTTGCATTCAAGTTAAGGTTTACACTACACACCTACCTTCTTTGCAAGGGAAACTTGCTTAAAGTCCAGTCAGTGCAGTTCTTCATCTGGTGCAGAATGTCGGATTATATAGAAGACGTTCAGACTGTAGTGAGAGTTGCAGTCAGTGTTATATGTGATGAGCTTTTTGAAGAAGCAAACGAGTTACTATTAAAAATGAAGAGGAGAAAACGAAGGTCATGTTGGGAAAGAAGTTGGGTATCAAGAAGGTTGCAATTAGGAGGATCAAGACTATTAGATGAATTGGCGAGAGAAGACAAAGATAGCTATAGGAACGTCCTCCGTATTTCAAAAAGTAAATTTGACGAATTGTTAGATCATGTGAAATATTGCATACAGAAAAAAGATACAAAGATGAGGGTAGCCATACCAGCAAAAATTAAGTTAGAAATTACTTTAAGGTTTTTGGCTGCAGGAGATTCCTTTGCTTCCCTACAGTATTTTTATCGAGTACCAAAATGCACTATTTCAAAATTTCTTCCTTATGTCTGTGCTGCTATATCTTAACTAGCTCGCTTGAATATGTATTTCTCAGGCTGCGAATCTTCTCTTTGGTTTCTTTAACGTTAAAGTTTTTCAAATTCATTGCTTTTACCATCTGTAACCAGGCTTCTTCTTTAACATTTCTATCTTTGTATTCAGGCAATTTATAGTCCCACAAACAAGGGTGTTCCTCATAAAGTTCCAAAAAAGTTTCAATAGTAGTTAAATTCCATTTATTTAACTTTTGGACCGTTTTGCCTTCTTTCTTTACTGTATCCCTTCCTATCACTGGTTCATCACCTTCATTGTTGAAGTCTGGATCAGCCATGACAACTCACTAAACAATTATAACACAAAATTCAACTCAATGCACAGAGCACACGACCAAACATTTTCGTCACTTGTTTACAAGTAGTAGTTGTCTGCAAGCAACAGGTTTACACAGCAAAGTACAGCTAGCGCGCAAGTGGAGCTTTCGCGAAAGTTGTTAGTTACGCAAGTAATTTCTGTCAAAACAGATATTATTTGCAAAAGCAACAAATGCATGCAAGTCCGCATTGCAAGTTAAACTTTCGTGCATTTTAGTGTTTACATTTGCAAGTTTTTCTGCAAGTTGGATGCAAATAAAACTTACGCAAGCGCTACATGCTAGTGTAAACACCCCTTTAGTCAGGTGATTAGCAAATCTTATATGGAACATTCCAAAGAGCTGCCAAGAAAGCAAAATATGGGCATACAAAGTTTATCCTATACAGCAATTGAAAAACAGAAAACAGGCAGATAAACAGAAATGAGTTAGCAACTGCCATTGGTTCCATGTAAGGTTAATACCGGACATTATTTACATCACATAGTTTATAGATGAAATGAGACTTAAAATGTGGTGTTTGTATTTGCGAATTCACAAAAATTAAGGTACTAGGTAGCCGAAAGTTCACTTGTAATCAATTATCATCCACTGCATTCCAACAAGAGTGCTGTTTGGAGCATGATATCTGTTATGGGGGATTGTTGGACTAGTTTTCTTTTATGAAAATGTTAACAGTGAGGTTTATGGATGAATCTTCATAGAATTTTCGTTTACAACATAATGTTGCAATTTACCACACATCCAATGCTTAATAACCATTTTCTGTGGAGATCACATTATTTCGAAGGATCTGTGACTACGCAGATCAACTAACCTCAGTTCTATGGATGTTTTGTTTTTATAGAACACTTACACATCTTCGAGATATCACTTAAGAAATAAACAATATTTAAGTCAACACATTTCTGCAACGAGTGGAGGTAAGTTTAAATGAAGGAGGAGTATTTACTTCAAATGAGTTATTTTGTTCTTTCCAATGTTTCTCCATAAATTGATTAAAAATAATAATAACATGATGCTAACTGATGACAAAAAGTAAGTTGTGAATTAAAATTCTTTTCAATTGTATTTCTCATAGTATAATTTAAAATACTACCACCAATCCTTTATACAATTGTTTATATGCCCTGTATAAGTCATCGTATTTCCACATGGTTAGATTTCAAATAGACTTTTCTCCCTCTTAGTGATTTTTCATTATTGAATTGCACAATACAGTTTTTACTGAGTTGAAGATTTAAAAAAAAATGTGTTTCCCAATATGTTACAAATACTTTATTTATGTTTTAGGATCTATCTTACGGCAAAGAAAACATTCCTATATCTTGTGTGAATGACCTTGATCACAACATGCCTCCATATGTTCAATATATGACGGAAAGACAACCGTCTGAAGGAGTACATCTTAATCTGGATAAGAACTTTCTTGTCGGCTGTGACTGCACAGATGATTGTCAGGTATTTACAATAAAACATAATCTAGTTCTCACATTTTTTCTCACTAACCTGTTATTTTCTCAATATAATTAATCCAACCTGAGTAAGATATTTTGGATTTTTTCCTTTATTGTTTAAATAATAAAAAATATCTTGGTCATCATTGCTTTATAAAAAAATAAGATCAAATGAAGACCCCTAGCTCTCAAACACTCTAATAAATGCCATGGTCTATGAGAACAAGAGTTGGTGATGGAGACCCGATAGGAATGATGAAACCCAAAATGTTGTAGATCCAGCTAGGGTACAGTTATTATGCATATGAGATTATCCCACCATTTTCTGTCAGTAATCGTGAAACCAGAGTATATTCATAATGTCCTCTAAGACTAGAGAAGTACATAACTATTATACCTAGTAAAGTATACATCAATGTTTGCTGTTGCATCACAGACTTCTGAAACCATATCTGACTTGACTAAAAGCACTTAAAGTTAGAAATGCATATTTCTTTTCGATTTCGATCCAAGGCTTTTTGTACATTTGTGAGTGTCCTTGTAAATTCAAAATTGCTGCACTGGTGCCACTATCTCTCGCTTGTTAAACATAATATATTCATTGAAGTATTACTGCTTCACTTTTTTGTTTGAATTGTAAATGTGTCTCTAACATTTATTGCATTATTAGTAGATTATTAGGACATAGAAACCAATCTAGTTATTATATCCCAGATTTCAATTTATCCAGAAATGGGCCAAATCACATTCTCACTCCCGGAAAATATTAGTTTTACATTGCTTGTTTATTATTATGATTTATTGAAAATTCTGTATAAATATTTTATTCATGGAGAAATGTTTCCATTAATTAACACTCTGTACAATCAATCTTAATTGTTATTCTTTTTTATTGCAAAAAGAGAAACTACATGTAGTCACAAGAAAAAAGGGTTTATAACATTAATTTTACTTAAATGGAATCGGTTAGAAGTCCCGATTTTGTTATAACGATGTGATTATTAACCTCCTAAATAAGTCATCTCAAATTGAGATCTACCCAAATCGTATTCTAGCACCCAATAACTAGATTTACCCCAGTTCAAGAAAATCTTACAATCCATTTTATAAATAAAATTATAATGTCAAGTGGTCTCTTTTGAATATTTCCTTTGTTATAACTGTTTCGGTACTATCATACCACCATCAGACAACAAAACACTTTGAACATGTAAACACTAATACACAATAAATTGTAAATAAAATATACAAACAATAGAATTGCTTGTTTAGTAGTATTTCATTACCTGTAATGTTGTTTTTAATCACACCAACTATTGTTAACTCTGTAATTGTCAATTGATAACAGATAACTTTTTCTGTCAAAGATAACTTTTTCAATCAACATTTTGGGCACTAAAAATTGTCTTATTGCAATAATTTAAGTACCACTGTAAAGCTAATGTTCCAATTTTTTATATTCATATAACTAAAAGTCATGAATACATCGATTCATGTTGAAACGTCTGCACTGTTTGACGATCTATCAAGAAGTGTTTACATTTTTAATATGTCTGCTCTGTTCGATGTTGTAACAAGAAGTGTTTTGCGGAATAAACAGTCTTTCACTCCCCCCCCCCCTTTCGCTACAGTTCCAGAATATTCTATGACCCTAATCAATCAGGATTACGAGTCTCTTTTTGCTTCCTTATATGGACCATCACGCCATAATGTAAGACACGCCTTTTGTTTTAGAATATTCGATGACGCTTTATAACGTAATAACTTGTTTCTTTGTTCAATTGAAACTCATTATGTAAAAAATTGTCATTTTCTATAAAAGCACTTTTCCTTTCAAAAATTCACTTTTGTATTTATTATTTAAATTGTCACTCATATTTTGCACAATTCTAATACATTATTCACAAGTACAAATCACAATTTACAAAATATTATTAATTATACATTATTATTTATTGGTTGGAGATGTCCCATGGTTATAAGATAGGCTTCAGTGTTATGCCATTTAGAGTTGTGGTGATCTGCCCACCACGGTTCCCCCTGCGCTTGGGGTGGCGGTTGCTTGTCCGCACCCAGTGCCTTAACAGTTGCCCGGTGCCACAAATGCAGGGGCAGCAGATGATGCCTTGCACCGCTTTCGCAAGGATCTGGACCGTTGGAAGACTACAACTACATCAACCATCGCCAATTCATCGTTCTTCATATCTCCTTGTTCCTAGTTTTAACCCCCCAAAAATAATGGCTTAATAGTCAAATTGGGTAGGGTCAGTCGACCCCGGGTTAAATGGTGCGCAAACATTCGGCCTTCCGAGATCGCCGGTGCAGTGTAGAACGGTGGCCATTTTAGGCTAGTGTCTACATCGGGACCACTATTTTTGTTAGAGTCAATCCTTGTAAAAAACCATATTTGTAAGTAAGTTAATCATATTATAACTAATTTTAGTAATTATTTAGAGTATTAGTAATAGTCCCTCATCACGTGCTGGCTGACTGAGTGCTATTTAGTTTTATTCGATAGGTCTGGGCTGTGACCGTTGTGTCAACCAAGTTTTAAAAGATCCACGATCCTCTATTCCCAACCTTAAATTAATACCAATAACCATTAATAAGTATCGCATATTGCCGCAGAGTGGAAGAGCAATCCTAGTAAATGATTTGCGAGGGACTATATAGTTGCCTTTGAACTTGTTTACAGTTGTATTTCCTTTCCGTCAGACAGGTGCATCTCACATTGCATTACTTTCTCTGTAAAAGTAGTATAAAAGATTATATTTTATAGTATAATGAGTGTTAATTGCTTGGATTTAGTTTGATAATACTTAACAACTGAAGATAACTGAATTGTTTTCATAATTGATGTAATATTATTTTAATTAATTTCACAATCTGAAATAATCCAGTATTGACAAACTGGAACCGCCTTTACCATTGTTTATTAATTTTTTCTAATAGGAAAATAAAAAAATGCTTGTTTGGATTTGATTAATAGAAACAACTATTTTTAAATTTTTTTAATAATTTTTTTTTGCTACGTGATGAAAACGACAACACTGAATTATTATTATTTTAAACTTATTTATTTATCTAGCTTCCCTTTGATTACAAAGCTTGGCAATGCCAATAAAAATATAGGGATTGTCAACACATCACAATCGATAACAAGTGATAAAAAAAATACTACAACAGAAGAAGTGTCTCAGACATCTCTAAACTCCATAAACTCTTCCACGGATTAAAACCATCGGTCTTTTAAAAATGCGTTAAATTTTTTCTGGAAAATGGTGTCACTTGAGCTATATTTTATATCAGACTGCAATTTGTTATACAGTATGATTCCCATGTAAAATGAACCAGCCTCGTAGAAAGAAAGGCGATGCCTGGGGTACTGAAGGACATTTTTACCTCGGGTTTCATGTTTATGTTGTAAAATTCTATCTTGGAATATATGTTTAGTTAAGTGAACGAAATTTAATAATTCACATATATAAATACAAGGCATCATAATGCACATATCTTTAAAGAAAGGCTTACACGACTCCTTGTGCCCCACTCTCTGATGACTTATTATCGCATAAACAAGAATAAAATTGTTCTGTGATCTACTGTCATGAGGGAGTGGGGGATGCCATTAAGTTGATCAAATTGAAATCATAAAATTAATTGTCTGATAAATAAATAATTATTTTATTTAAGCAATGAATATTCTTTCCTCCTTATTCAAAAGTTATTCTCATATTTTAATTAATATCACTTTGATTTTATAATTGTGATTGGAAAGACATTTCAAACAAGCAACTGAAGCAACAGGTCTCGTATAACTCAATGAAGGCTAAAATAAAAATATAAAGTCACCAATCAAATGCATCTAGCTTAAAACAAGGTGGGTAGAAATAAGTTGACCTTGAATGTGTTTATTGTATTTTTGTCATAGTATCATAATAACATTCAATTTTGCTTTAAATGCTTAGTATTAGATAGTGAAATCACGAAATCATACCTTTTTTTTAAACACAAAGTGATGGTAGATGGTTATTTTAATTATGACTGAACTATACAGATATTTTATTCAATGGCTAACAGATTTTGCTTAAATACTCGATACAATAAGTTATTAAATAGGTCTAATCATTGTGCAGCACATCGTGTTTACAAAGATACAATAAAAATGACAATGATTGATTTGTTTGTTTTAAATGAGACAGACTGTCTACACACTTTATATTAAAACATCAACATCAACATTGTTTATACAATATTCGTATGAAACTAAATATAGTATACCTATATAAACATATACAGTAGAACCCCTCTTAACCGGTCTAGTCGGGACTGACACCCGGGCCGGTTGCCCGTTTGACCGGTTAATCCGAGGCTCCCGTGAAAAATCGGTTTTCGTTCAAAGAAAGCTTATTTAATTAGGTAGCACTAAAAATTATGCAATAAGGATGTTATTGCAACTCATTTTATTGTACATAAATGTATCATATATATTATGTTATGTATATTATACATCAAACATGAAAAAATTAAACACTACAAAGCTTTTTTACAGATTCCCCCCTGTCAAGTCTTTTGACACATTTAACCGCGTCTCAAACGAAACTAACACAAGCTTCCAAGAAAAAGAAATGTTATATTTTCCATAATGTAGGCTATACTAAATTGATTCCTGGAAAAAAAGCGGCCCATCAAACGTTTTTGTCTGTCTATGTCTGCTATACCGACGGGTGCCAATGCCGCGGTGTTTTTATGCCGCCGACAATGGGATACGCTATCGCCAAATCGTTTGACTCGCCGCTGCTTTGGTGCCGCCGACAATGCGATACCGATATCGACAAAGTCGTTTGACTCGCCGCTGCTTTGGTACCGCGGTGTTTTACGTCGCCGTCAATGGGATACCGCTATCGACAAAGTATTTTGATATCGCCGCCGCTTTGGTGTTTCAATTACAATTTATTTTCGGAAAATCTCATCCAACCAGTACACTACGATATAGGCCGGTTAATCCGAGGACCGGTTAATCCGAGGCTGGTTAACAGAGGTTCTACTGTATACATATACCTGGATTTCCGTCATGCAACTTGTGTTGTAGTTTACACTACGCGTTTCGAGAACAGGTTCTCATCTTCAGGTGTAATGTTTACTCACATGTGAGCACGTCAAACAAAAATAAAAAGTACAAGCACACACACACACACACACACAAATCACAACATAGAATATCACACTGCACATTATAATAAAATTGTTTAAGTATGGTACACTTAAAAACCAAAAATACGGAAATATGTATAAAAATGTTACATTGTAGGTAGGTCTACAAGTTATCATTGCCGCGGTCAATCGTCAACTAAACAAGAATGTCCGTTATCTCTTGCATCATGATTTTTTCGTGTCCATATGTTGATATAGCAGTGTTGTACAAGCTATTAGATTTGAAATATAATTGTTCGTTGAGTAGTGCATCATTATGTTCTATTTTGGCCTTATAAATCGCATACTCCTCCAACCCATTCATCAGTCGGCCTTTGTTGCATAATTCAGAGGTATTAAATTAGTCGATAAATTATCATACACATGTCCACTATCAATCAAATGTAATGCATATTTTGACTTATTCTGTGCGATATCATTTTTGGGTAAGTGTTCCTTATATCTGTCCCTGAATTTTCTACCAGTTTGGCCAATATAAAACTTATCACAATCGCTTCATGTTAGTTTGTAGACACCAGAACAGTTGTCAATGTTTTTTATGGTTTTCGGTTGTTATATTTTATTTATATTGTTGTGAGTTCTGAATGATACAGTTACATTAAGCTTCTTGAATACGTTTTTTAAAAAATTTGGTAATATGTTGGTGTACTCAGCAGATACGAATTTCAATTGTTTGATTTCTTTATTTTTGTTATTATTTAAGTGCTTATGAATTAATCTATCAACTATTGTTGTGCTATATCCATTCATGTTTGCAATGTGCTTGATGGTTTGCACTTCTTCAAAATAATCTGGTTCATCCATCGGTATGGTAACCAAACGGTGTATAAATGAATTAAAGGCAGCCATTTTTTGTGACCACGGGTGATATGAGTCAACGTGAATGACTATATCAGTAGTGGTAGGTTTTCTGTATATTTCTTACTTATTTGTTCAAATATATAAGACTTACTGTCGTCAATATTCTGTTTGCGTCGTTCAAACAACGGCCGTTTCGGCTATTCAGCCATTATCAAGTTGTAAAGTAATCTGGTTTCCCTTCGTCAATTACAAACACTTATACACATTACACAAGAGCAAAATTACACACGAAACACTTACACGTACATACGATTAAAATTGATTCATGAATCATTGTCTACGTCCTTACTGCACAGAGTCTCGAATAGCCGAAACGGCCGTCGTTTGAACAACGCAAACAGAATATTGACGACGGTAAGTCTTATATATTTGAATTAATATAACAATATTCGGAATGGCGAAAACAAATTATTATACTTATTTGTGTTTTATGACCATTAAGTCGAGAAAGTTGATCCTATGATTATTTTTCTCCATTGTAAACTGTATTTTAGGGTTTATACTGTTGAGGTAATTATGCAACATGTCTAGTTGTCGGGTTGTTCCATTAAATATTAAAAATGTGTCATCCACATATCTTTTGTAAAATACTATCCGGTTGTGATATTTATTGTTGCTTGTCAACAAAAAGTTATTTTCGAAATGGTTGAGATATATTTCTGAAAGTAGTGAACTTAATGGGGATCCCATAGCCAAACCTTCACTCTGTATATAATACTTGCTATCAAATTCAAAATAGTTCTGCTTTAATATTATGTTCAATAACTCGATGATTTGGGTAATGGTATTATTACTCATTTTCCTGGTTTTAATGAGGTTATCCTTTGAACAATGAATATTCGTATAGTGTAGATCAAAATTCATATCATAGATACATGCCAAATTCTCCAATGTAAATTGAAGAGAACAGTTTTATCAGCTGTCTTTGGAAACTTTTTCTCCTTCCCTTACCACACTGTTTTTCCATATTAACCCCTTCTCCTTCCCACCTTATAGCATCGGGATCATCATTCCTTCGTCTCCCCCACTCTTTACTCACTCCACAATGCCATTTATTATTCCCCAATCAATGGTATGATTGCTCCATTGATTATTAAATTATGACTCTTATTTGACAGTTATTTTGTTCTCATTTATTTTAAAGATAAGTGTATTTGAATTTTTTCCTTGTGGATGTAAATTACTTATTATTTTCAAAACTAAATTAAATTGGGTGATTTTATAAATAAATCTGAACGAGAGTAATTAAAATTGGTAAAATATTTAAAATTGGGGAATAAGACATTTGATTTCCAGTTTAACAATCCTCAATTATTTTCCGTTTCAAAAGAAAAATAATAATATTATTACACGAATTCTGAATCCAGTTATTTAATAAGTTGATTTTACAAATCATGGCTAAACAGCAATCAAAATTAATAAAATCGGTCATAAACTGTACCTATGTTTCCTACTATAGGACATAGGAGACTATAAGATGTGTATAAATAGAACATGTTTAAGCGCATAGCTGAAAATAAATACAAACTCCAGTTCCAAGGGCAACTAGTTCTCCCACCTCATTTCTATTAGGCTTCATGTTAGTAAATGTTACATTGACTTCACATGATAACACCATGCAGTCTTCTTTTATTAGATAATATACACACAAATAAATGCACACACGCCACATGAAAAGTAATGCTATATACAGCAATAAACTATTATCAATTGATAATTTTACTCTGACATATTAAAAAAAGTAATAAAAAAATAAACCATCAAAGATACTGATAGGTGAGCTCTAATCATTATGCCTGAATTAGTATGAGAAGTATGATTCTGTGATTAATCGGTGAGCTAATCGTCTCATCCCTATTATATATATATATGTGTGTGTGTGTGTGTGTGTGTGTGTGTGTGTGTGTGTGTGCTTTTTTGTGGAATTTTGGCTTTGGTTACTGCACATTTGTTTGATTCCTGACATACTAACTCCAAAATTAGTATATCCAACTTTTTTTAGATGAATTCTATGCACCTTCCTGTAAAAAAAAAGATATATTACTAGTTGGGTTTTGGATAATATTACTATTTATGGTGCAACTCTTTAATAGGGCTACCTTTTTAGCTATTATTACTTATTATATATAAAAATATTTAGTATAATAAAATTTTCTAAATTTATATATTTAAAAAAAATCCAACTAAATTAGAAAATTATTATATATCTTGAAATAAATTAGACAAATTTTGTTGTATTGTGTATAAATGCGCTTTTGCCATGTTTTGGGTTCATTTACTACAGACATTTTTGATTCCAAAAGTATTGACTCGTAATATTTTTTGATGAAATGATGTTTCTACCTGCTATCTGTGCAGTCCTCTACAGCCCAAACACCTGGACCGATTTTAATGAAATGCGGTATATGGGCATATTTTGGCCATATCTCAGGATGTTTTTTAATTTTTTAAAAATAATTCAACATTTAGGGATAACTATTTAGACATTATTAGAAAAAATATAAAAGTAAGCAGATTTTGATAAAATTTTGGCTCAAGTATAGCTTCTAACGACCCAAACAATGTGTGTTGATTACTATTTCTCCACAAATAAAAAAAAACAAAAATAGCAAAAATAGAAAACTACTGTTAAGTAATAATTTCCAAAAAACTAAAATGGTCTTTGATTACCATTAATTAAAGCTTGATTTTAATCAAATACGATTTGTGTTAAGATATAAAGTTTAGGCTCGATTAAAATATATAAATGTTTTCTAGAAGACATCATCCATGATTCCTTTTTACTTTTCACTGCTGACTACCAAACTGACATTATTGGTGATGAATAGTTTTAGTTGGTTTTTTTTTGGTTTTGGAGATGGGTGAGTGAGAAAATTTATGTATTGTTTTTTCACCATTTATTAAATTTATTTTTGTTAAGCCTTTTTTGAAGTAAAACTGAATCTTTTAGTAACGTATTATGATAATTTGTTGACTGTTTCAGAATCAAGAGACTTGTTCTTGCTGGCAGCTAACATACGCTGGAGCAAAGTTTTGTAATTTTGGCCAACCTACTGATCCATTTGGTTACCAGTACAGACGACTGCCAGAGAGGGTTATTACTGGAATCTATGAGTGCAACCCTCAGTAAGTTATAACTAACTTTGCATCCTGTTTCACTTTCTTAACAAAAAGTTAAGATTTGTATGGATGTATTAGTTTTGAATCCTGCTGTATTTACAAAAGTGTTTTTTTATAAAATCTAAGAAGGTATTTTAGTTTAAATGTTTGCCTGTGTATTGAGTTTTCAGAAACCTTAGTAAGTGTAAAATTATAAATAAATATTGAGCTTGACTTGTGAGATAACATTAGATGGAATAAAACTCGAACACAAGATCTCACAAAAATTACGTTTACTTAATCAAACACGTTTCAAGGACAAAGTCGCCACCCTCAGTGATACATGAGCTACAATAACGAAACTGGTTTGTCCTTTTATTGACTATTTATAGCAGAGAGCCAACACAGGAAAACAATAATTACATAATATTTTGTCAGTGTGATATTTTACCTGTTTATTCATCAAAAAATAAAAATAAACTAATCTAACATCTTAAATGTACGTACATTATAATTGAAGATATGAAATATTATGATGAAAAATCATTTAAAAAATGTTTATCAGTTTGGAATATTAAAACGGTTCTCTCCTTGTAATGAAAAACGTTCTCAGAGTCTCTTGTAGGTTACATCCAACTAAATATTTAGTTTTCCTATCTCTTTGAGGAAATCTTAAATTGTTTATTATACATACAGTAGAACCTCTGTTAACCGGCCTCGGATTAACCGGTCCTCGGATTAACCGGCCTATATCGTAGTGTACTGGTTGGATGAGAGTTTCTGAAAATAAATTGTAATTGAAACACGGCGGCGAGTCAAACGATTTTGTCGATAGCAGTATCCTATTGTCGGTGGCGTAAAAACACCGCGGTACCAAAGCAGCGGCGAGTCAAACGATTTTGTCGATAGCGGTATACCATTGTCGGCGGCGTAAAAACACCGCGGCACCAAAGCAGCGGCGAGTCAAACGGTTTTGTCGATAGCGGTATCCCATTGTCGGCAGCATAAAAACACCGCGGCATTGGCACCCGTCGGTATAGCAGACATACAAAAACGTTTGATGGGCCGCTTTTTTCCCACGAATCAATTTAGTATACATTATGGAAAATATAACATTTCTTTTCAGTTTTCTTCTTGTCTTTGACTGGTTATGATCTACGTACGAGAAAACGGAAGCGTGTGTTGGTTTCGTTTGAGACGCGGTTAAATGTGTCAAAAGACTTGACAGAGGGGAATCTGTAAAAAAGCTTTGTAGTGTTTAATTTTTTCATGTTTGATGTATAATATACATAACATAATATATACGATACATTTATGTAGAATAAAATGAGTTGCAATAACATCTTAATTGCATAATTCTTAATGCTACCTGATTAAATAAGCTTTTTTTGAACGAAAACCGATTTTTCACGGGAACCTTGGATTAACCGGTCAAACGGGCAACCAGCCCGGGTGTCAGTCCCGACTAGACCGGTTAAGAGGGGTTCTACTGTACCTTATCATGTCCATGTCTGTATTCACTACTTATCGCTTCAAACATACCATTTCACATGGTTTCTCCTACTCTCACTCACATTTTCAGACCAGCCAGCTACTTTCTTTCTTCTTGACTTCTCTAATTGCTAGAATAACAGATATCTCTTTCCTTGTGAGCCGATTCCAGTTTACTCTGGTTTCTCTAATAAAGAAAGAACAGTTACTTGGCTATCAAACAAAGGTAAACGGACAGGATGTGGTGGAGTGGGAGACCTCTGGTCAAAGGGCAGATAATGGTTTCAATAGAGGTGAATTTGACAAAAATTCTACCTGTTCATTTAAAACATGGCTATCATCTTTATAAAATAATCGCTTAATCTAATATTTCCAATGAATTTAATTTCCTACTTTTTTCATTGACATGAAGAATCTTAAAATTAACATAACTGAATAAATCTGACTCTAAATTTATTTTTAAATGGTTAGAACAGTCAACTTCTTTCATGTTCACTTAACTTACATTAAAACCTCTGGCCTGTTTGGCCTACATAAGCTTCATTGCAAATAATATATGTAAGTTTATAAACACCACTTTTTTAAATGATCAGGTAAATAATTTTTACTCAATAAAAAGTAGAATTTACTAAAAATTGTGTTTGTGGTTTTATTTTCTGATAGTGAAGTAACTTAAATTTTATTTCAATGTGAATGACTATAAGGTTCTCAAGACTTGTTGAATGTCAAACAACCAGGATTTGCTGGAAAAGTAGACATTCTACAACAATTTAATATGTATACAGATATATAGGTAAAAAGTAAGAATTGTACAGAGAGTTTTCAGCTGTCCTTGAAAATAGATTGTGTGGTTTTGTCTTATAGCAGTGCTAGGATCTTAATTAAATAGTTTATACCAAAAAAAGAGCCAAAATATCCCCACATATAAAATTTAATTAAAATTGTTTCACTCGTTTAGGCTGTAGAGGACTGCACAAATGACAGATATCAGACAGACAGACAGTATTACAAAACCACTCGGAGGACCTCAAAACAGATTGAGGCGGTTTGGAAAAAGCCAAACGTCTCAAGTCCATTTAAAACAAGTTAAATTGCCGCGCTAAACCTTGTAGAGTGGGGACGAGGTGGGGCGATGACGTCACGCCAGATCGAGAGCAAACTTGCTTGTTCAGACGTGAAAAGTCAAACTGCCTTAGTTCCTATTTTATTAAGAAACTAAATTATTAATATAAATAAATATTCAGTAGAGTCAACCGACCAATAATATCGAAGAATAAATTTAAAATCACATAAAACAAAAAAGTTATTCAAGTTTTTAGAAGGGCTCAAAAACCTAAAATTTGGAAAAAGAATAAATTCAAAATTCAAAAATCGTAGAGTCATAACCAAGTGGGGAAGTAACAATAATCACAAATAAAAAATATGAATTAATAATAATTAACAGGTGAGAATGGACTTAGAAAGTCATTCTTGGGGAGTTTTTTGGAATTTTTGAGTTGAAGGGGGGATCATAAAAAAAATAATAATAAGTACTATTGTAGAGACCACAATAGGGCACAATAATAGGTACTTAGAATCAAATTTGAAAATAAAATAAGGGAGATATAATAATTACAAAACGTAAAACTTCAAAGCCCAAAAGCGGGTAAAATAAACGTTAAAGGGGTAAAGTAACATGATAATTATATGTATTTAGTATGTAAAATTGTAACACACCAAAGCAGAAGTAATAATATATAATGGGGGGGTTTTTATGAACATAAACTCATACGACACAAACTTAAGGACTTCAAAGGCGAATAACTCGACAACCAAACGAGTTATGGGAAAAGTACAAACATAGTTTTTCGTCGTAGTAGAAGAGGAACAAGATTTCGTCAAAAGAATTTTGAGAAAGGACTTATCTCAAAATTTGAAAAGGGGAAAAATCAAATTTCAGGAAAAGGGCGATAACTCGCGAACAAAGCGTAGTAGAGCGATGAATCAAGTTCCACAAGACCCACAAGATGGAAAGGAAGAAGAATCCGAAAGGAACTTTAAAATCGGTTCGAGCGTTCGAAAGTTATAGCGAGTTGAACGAAAAAACGTCAAAAGTAGAGATTTTCATGCCAAAACATGAACAGTTGCGCGCGCATCTTCAAGCAGAGTCTAAAGTCAGAATCATCATGTTGCCAACATGGATCAAAGATAACGTTAAAGAAAAAATACTATAAATTATTAATTAAAAGGTGTTTTAATTAATAATTAAGGAAGAAAACTATTCATTAGTCGAAAAATAGGACTAATAAAACATATAGTGTAAATATTTCAGACCAAAAGGGCCTGAAAACACATAATATATGGAAAATACCTTTTTCCCAAAAAGGGAGGAAAATTGGCTCCAGAAAAGTGGATTAATTCCCACTGACAGGGAGACCGAGTTTTAATCGTCGAAAGACGATTACTTTTGATTTGGAATCGACGCTTAAAGGACGTTTCTTCTGCAACCGACTCTGAGCTGAGAGGAAGATTCAACTGTCACTCTACTAATTGGACTTAGAATAATTTCAACTTTAATCGATCTTCAAGGCGACTTAGAAGAATTCGAGACCAGCATTCAACTACTTAGCAGCTTACAGACTCTGGATAGAAAACATCACATCACTATCATCTTAACAATACAACAAATTCCAAATCCAACTAGAACTTCTATTAAAGTGTGAAGGTATCTTATACTTAAGGAATAATTCGCAAATATTAACTTCTTTTCAAATATAACGTCATTAGGGGAATTATTAAAAATTAAATTCATTTTTAAACCTCTGCTTTGGTGTTGATAATAATTAATAATTTAAATACGACTTTTTCAGTACAGGAAAAACTGTTTGTGGTTCTGTCTGGAAAGTCAAGCGCATTTATTTTTGTTTAATATATAGATAATCTTACATTAATTAATGTTGTTAAATAAATAAATAGTTGTGTTATTGTTCAATTAAATTGTTTTGTGTGATTAAAAAAGTTTTGAATATAGAATTTTTCTGTGGAAAAGAGGAGATAATATACAAATAATTCATTTCTAAATTTTGTTGTGTCTTTTAATATAAATCCATTCTGTGTATGCTATTAACTTTGTTTTAACATAAATTTTATATATATGTGCTCTGGTAATATAATTTGAAAATTTTAAAAAGTTATCATCAGAACTTAAGAGCCGATTTCTCCCAAAAGGCACGACCTTGGAGAGAGAGAGAGTAAATCTTAAAAAAGTTAAATAATCGAGCATTGAGATAAAATTCAGGGAATTTTGCGTTAATTAAAATTTAGTAAGTTTATGAGGACAAGCTCATACTTATTAGAGCCAAGAGTTGCAAAATCTTTGATTTAAAAAAGTAAAAGTGAGCATCTTGGCCTTGCCCGCGCCTGCTCTGAAAAGAAAGGTGGTTCGCCCAGTCGGTGGTGATCGTACAGCGAGTTTAAGAGTTCGTGATAATAGTGTTCCAAAAAAGGGAACAAGAATCTTAAATTCGCGTCGAAGCAGACAAGACTTACGGCGTGGCAAGTGCGTTCCAACGTGGGGCAAGAAGAACCCTACACGAGAACTCCACTAACGCGAAGAAAGGCGGCGAGGCAAGTGGCGCCCAACGTGGGGCAAGAAGAACCCTACGAGAACTACACGAACGCGAAGGAGAGAGGCGGCGTGGCAAGTGGCGCCCAATAGCGTGGGGCACGAAAAAGCAAAGTTTTGGAACAAATTTTCAAAATTTTGAATTTTTTAGTGTTTCATACGAACGAGAATATCTTAAGTTCTGATATAATTTATATGTACATGTGTGTTAGTAATAAGTTGTGCTGGTAATTACAACGACAAATATACTAAATTGCAAAAATAATAATAATTAAAAGTAGAGTCCAAATTAAACCGAAATTTAAATTTTTTAACTAATTAAATAAACCAAGTGAATAAGTGAAGTGAAAATGGGACCAGCGAAAGATCCAGCAAAACCGGAGGGTTCAAAGGAACAGGAGACAGAAATGCAGAAAATGGTGAGGTACTTGAACCAAATGGAGGATAGAAGAAAGCAAGAGAGGGAACAGGACAAAGCGGAACAACAAAGAAAAGAAAAGGAGAAGGAAGACGAGGACAAATTAAGAAGATTAGAAGAAAGAATCGAGAGAAACCAGGAGAAGGAAGAGCTGGAAGCCAAGCAGAAGAAGGAAAAGGAAGAAGCGGAGGCCAAGCAGATCCAAATGGAAGCCAGATGGATGAAGAGAGATGAAGAGATGGAAGCCAAAAGGAAGCAAGAAAAGGAGGAGATGGAAGCCAAATGGATCCAAATGGATGTACTACGGAAACAGGAAAAAGAAGAGGTGGAGGCCAGACGGAAGCAGGAGAGGGAAGAAATGGAAGCAAGATGGAAGCAGGAGAGAGAAGAGAGGATGAAGAGAGAGGAAGAAATGGAAACGAAACGTATCCAAAGGGAAGACGCCCGAAAACAGGAAATAGGGAAATATATGGAGGAAATTAAGGAATCTATAGATAGTAATATGGCCGAAAATACGAGGCGAATAGAAAATTGTGAAGAAAAAGTGGAAGAGTGCGTAGGGGAAATTAAAAAAATGACGGACGATTTAAAGGAACAGGGAAAGTCGACTATAGAAATTGGGGAGAAAGTTAAAAAATTAGAAGTTAAAATTAGGGAAGTAGCCAAAATTAAAGAAACCGGTGGTAATGCTAAAAATATAATTTATTTAGATAGGGCAAATTTAGAGTCAAAAACTATAGAATTTTGGGGAAATTCAAGAGAAAATCCTGTGCAATTTTTGAAACAAATTGAGGAGGTATTCCAAGAAATAAATCCCGTGATGGAAGAAAGTGATAAATTGAAAGTAGTGGAGAAAAAATTGAAAGGAGCTGCCATGGAATGGTGGGAAATAATCAAGCGAGATACAGAAGAATATAGCCAGTTTAAATTGTTATTTTTGGAGCATTATTGGGGTTATCAAACGCAACAAGTAGTTAGGAATCAGATAGAAAACCATAGATATAATCCTAACGGAAATATGAGTAGGGTTGATTATTTTTGTAAAATGGTGCGAAAGGCCGAATATTTGGAACCCAAAATTCCGGAAGAGTTCCTTATATACCAACTAATGAGGCATTTCGACCAAAAAGTTCAATTAGCGTGTATTGGTAGGGCTAGTGAGCATTTGGAGGACGCTATCAAGTTTTTGAGGACCATTGAAAACGTAGACGGAATGACGAGAGAAGTTCGCCGACCAGATAGTTTCGAAAGGAGGGACGGACCACAAAGAGATCAAAATTTCAGGCAAAGGAATCAAGACTACTCAAAACCATCCCAAAACCCTAACCCTCGATCCTATGGTCAAACCCAGAATAACCTCAACCACAAATACCTCCTCAAAACCCTGGTCCTTCAAATCAAAAATTCCCGCCCAAGGTCACAAAAAACTAAAATACGAGATCTCAAGGCAAAATTTTTGGCAGAAAAAGGATAATACAAACGGAATTGAGATCGACGATAAACCAAATTTAGCAAACTTAAAAGGGGGGATCAGAAAATAAATAAAATTAAATTGGGATTTTAAACACAGAAATTAAGAAAGATTTAATGGAGGGAAAGAGATAATAAAATTTTAAATAGTGAAGTTTACGAAAAATGTCCGGAAATAGGGATAGAAATCGAAAATATAAAAGTAAATATGTCCATTGACACCGGAGCTCAAAGTCCTGTGTGCAAGAGGATTTTTATAACATGTGCTTAAAAATAGGAACGATAAAATCATGGAATTACCAGTTGTAAATACGGAAATGGTGACAGCGATAAAAAGCCAACGACAGAAGATCAAATTACAGGCATTATTGGAGATTAGAATAAATAACCAAGCAATAAGAGGGGTATTTATGGTGGTACCAAAGCTGGAAAGCAAAATTATAATGGGTTGTGATTTAATGTGCAAATATCGAAGTCGCATTAATATGGAAAAGGGTTTCCTACAACTGGTAAAGGAAAATGAATTTATTGTTGTAGATTTTCTTAAGGAGAATAGGAGTTTAAGATTGAGCAATAAAAACGCGCAGAACGAACATCAAAATGGCGGCGAAACCGGTAAAATGGTAGAGTCGTCAGCAGCGAATAATGGAGGCTCAAATTCGCACCAGCGAGCAAAAGGGGCTTGTGTGTTGGCCGTTAAAATGCCTACGGACCTAAAACAAAAAGCAAAAGGACGTGTCTAGACGAGTAGTGACAAATCAGAAAGTGGTCAAAAGCGAGGAAGCAAGTTAAGTGCAAGGAAGGAATCGGCGAAGAGGAAAAATGCAAATTTTAACAATGATGAAGTGCTGTTAAAAGCGTGGGATAAAGGTAACCAAGTAATTAATAAAGATGAAGGGCTGAAAGGAGCGGAGAATAAAGGAAATAAAAATGTGCCAAAGGCAACAATCGACGAAAATAATAAAATAATAAAATACGACGAAAATTTGCAAAATAACTCTGAAAACGATTCGGAACTTACACAAAACAGATTCGACGCCAGAGACGAGAGAGAAAGGAGAGCTACAATAACAATGGCGGATCCGGAGAGACAAAATGGACGAAATTTAAGGTATCGAAAGAAGAAAGTTAAATTCAAAAATTCTACGAAGTATAAAATAAAAGGAGGACGGCCCAAGGTGAAATATAAAAGGAAAGAAGAGTTTCATGTAAAAGAATTAATGTTAGAAGAAAACGGCAAAATTTTAGGCTTAGGAAATAGTGTTTTAACAATCGATCAAGAAGAAAAAATAAAAGTTGTGGTGGAAAAATATAATACTGTGTTTAGCGAAATTCCAGGAAAATCTAATAAATACGTTCATGAACTAAAAATCACTGATAATAAAACTTATGTTAATAGAAATTACCCCATTCCAATAAATTATAGGAAACAAGTACAGGAGGAAATAGATAAAATGCTAAAGTATAAAGTTATAGAGAGATCCCGAACCACCGTATATTAATCCGATGGTGGTAGTGTTAAAGCCGAATAAAACCGTTAGGCTATGTATGGATGCTAGAAGACTGAATCAGATAATACAGCCGGATTATGAAAGTGCGCCGCCTATAGAAGAAATTTTAAGGAAAGGTCGTAACAAAAAATTCATAACTAAGTTCGATCTAACATCTAGTTTCTGGCAAGTCCCACTATCGGAGGAGTCTAAAAAATACACGGGATTTTTATATAACAATAAAGTATATAACTATACAGTGATACCGTTTGGACTTCAAAATTCTTTGGCAGCACTAATAAGGACAATAGACCTAACATTAGGTACTGAAGTCGACGACTACACATTAGGTTATGTCGATGACTTGTTATGCATGTCTGAGACTTTTGAAGAACACCTGGAGCATTTAAAAACGATTTTTGAAAAATTTAAAGAAGGAAATCTAACGATAAATCCCACCAAAACTTATTTTTGTCAAAAGGAGGTAAAATTTTTAGGATATGTAATTTCGCAACAAGGCATAAGTACGGATCCGGAAAAATTGCAAGCTATCAGTGATTTTCCGAGACCGACTAATAAGAAAAAACTGCAATCGTTCTTAGGGTTTGTGAATTACTATTCTAGGTTTACTTCAAGATATTCCCATGAAATTAAACCATTGTTAAAATTATTAAGAAAAAATGAACCATTTAAGTGGGACCATGTAATGCAAAACGCTTTTGAGAAAACTAAATCATTATTTAAGAAATCTGTAACAATCATGCATCCTGTGGAAGGCAAGGAAACGTTTTTGCAAACCGACGCGAGTGATGGTGCAATTGCTAGCCAGTTGTACCAGAAAAATGAGTTGGGCGAGTTACAAGTTATAGGATTTGTGAGCAGAACTTTAAAGAAAGCGGAGTTAGCTTATACCATCTGTGAGAAGGAGTTGTTAGCCATAGTTCATGGTCTGGAGAAGTTTAGGCCATTGATTGTAGGGGCACCACTGACGGTGATAACTGATAACAAAGCTTTAAAGTTCCTAAGAAGCTGCAAATTAACTACAGCTCGTCTAACTCGATGGATACTGGCAATCCAAGAGTATGATGCCAAAATTGAACACTGTGCAGGAAAAATAAACGTTCCTTGTGACATCATAAGCAGGATGTATGATGGTCAAAACGAAAATTGTCCAAGTGGAAATAAAATTAGGTTAAAATTAAGTCAGTCAAAATTAGTCACAACAAGAAAATTTCAGGATATAATGCAAAATTTTAGAAATAATCAATTACAGGAATTAACAGTGAAAGGAATAAACTTGCAGGAGAGAGATAATTTTAGAATAATTAATGATATTGTATATCAGGAGATTAATAATAAATGGAAAATAATTATCCCTGAAATAAACAAAAATGATTTCATAAGCGAAGTTCACAGAATATATGGCCACTTAGGAAGGAACAAATTGTTAGCGATGATAAATAAATGTTTTTATATAAAAAATGCTGGGTATAGAATATTACAGGTAATCAAAAAATGTAGAATTTGCCAATATGCGAAAAAAACGAATAAATATTTGCAAGGAATGTCTAAGGCTATTGTTCCTAGGGACATCAACGAGATGATAGCCATAGACTACTTAGGTCCATTGCCAAAAGGACTTGGAAATATACAACATATTTTAGTTATAATAGATACCTTTTCAAAATTTATAAAACTATATCCAGTAAGAAATCCAACCACAAATAACAGCATCAAACATATGATAGATTATATGAACAATTTTGGGAAACCTCAGAAGATTTTAACTGATTTCGGAGCAGCATTCACATCTAGAAATTGGAAGAAGTGGATTGCTGAACAGAAAGTAGAACATGTGTTAATCCCGGTAAGACATCCTCAGGTAAATTTGGCAGAAAGAGTCAACAAAGAAGTGGGGAGACTATTACGCACTTATTGTCACGATACTCAAACCACTTGGCGGAAGCAATTACCTTTTATAGAAGAGTTGATCAACAACACACCAAATGAAACTACCGGGTATGCACCAATACAAATACAGTTGAATAGGGATCCAAATTATGTATGGGAGTCATATTTCCCACGAGACAGAGAGCTACGACAGAGTGAAACTTGGGCAGAAAAGAAGCAAAAATGTCTTCAAAGGATGACGCAAATCGGCACAAGGCGAGCGGAGAGAATTAACCAAAGAATACGAGAAACAAAATTTCAGGTAGGGGATCGTGTCCTCGTATTGAATGCAAATAGAGCGAATTTGGATAGAAGCGAGACCGAAAAATTAATGCTCGTATATGGTGGACCATATGTCGTGAGCAAAGTCATGGGGAGAAAAACATATGAGGTAATAAATATCGACACTCAAAAAGTTAAAGGTCGTTATGACATCAAAGATTTGAAGAAATTTCATGAATAAAATGTATAAGTTGTAATGTTTAAAAGATGTAATATGTAAAGTGTAGCAGCGAGTGAGGTAAAAGGGAAATAACGGACTCTCAGCTGATTTAAAAGGATGTAGCCTAGGTCAGTGAATAACAGGATAAAGCTTCAATAAATTCCTAAGTGTACAAGGTCAGGAGAGTAGCGGTAACACGCATCTGCAGGCCGCACCTGAATAAACAAAGTATAGACGAGGAGGTGAAGGGGAAGACAGGATATTGATAAACAAATATTGAACGACAACCTGTCAAGCAAATTAGCAGAGGGGTGATTGGAATGAATGGATGTTTAAATGTGTACTGTTTTGTTTTTTATTAATGAGAGATTTCCAATAGCATAAATAATTTTTTCTTTTTAACTACAATTCGGATAATAATCGTTGTAGTTACCAAGTACTTTATAGATATGTAGGCATAGTTTTAAATTCAACCAAAGCAGATAAGTAGAATCATATAAGACGAATTATTCCTTATATAAATGTAATATGTTTTGTGTGTGATAATGTGTTTATTTACAGCAAGGACGTTTAGATGAAACGGCTGTAATGGACTATAAGAACGCTTAAGCAAATTTGTATGTATACCATAATAAATAACATGTGTTTTGAATATATAAATATTATACTATCATGAATAAAATGTGTTTTGAATATATAAATATTATACTATCATAAATAACATGTGTTTTGAATATATAAATATTATACTATCATAAATAACATGTGTTTTGAATATATAAATATTATACTATAATGAATAAAATGTGTTTTGAGTATATCAATATATGAAATGATGGAGGAGATGTTTTTTAGATATAAATAAATGTGTTTATATAAGTTGTTAGGTTAATATGTCAAATTTTATGTTGATGATTAATAGAGATGATAAATAAGTAGTTAATATGAAAGTGATATGTCGAAAAAGGGGTTTAATACTAAAATTTTAGTTTTTTAAAAAAATGAAAAATAGGATATTTTCATTTTAACCGAAAATTTTAGTTCAAAGGGGGGATTTTGAGGCGGTTTGGAAAAAGCCAAACGTCTCAAGTCCATTTAAAACAAGTTAAATTGCCGCGCTAAACCTTGTAGAGTGGGGACGAGGTGGGGCGATGACGTCACGCCAGATCGAGAGCAAACTTGCTTGTTCAGACGTGAAAAGTCAAACTGCCTTAGTTCCTATTTTATTAAGAAACTAAATTATTAATATAAATAAATATTCAGTAGAGTCAACCGACCAATAATATCGAAGAATAAATTTAAAATCACATAAAACAAAAAAGTTATTCAAGTTTTTAGAAGGGCTCAAAAACCTAAAATTTGGAAAAAGAATAAATTCAAAATTCAAAAATCGTAGAGTCATAACCAAGTGGGGAAGTAACAATAATCACAAATAAAAAATATGAATTAATAATAATTAACAGGTGAGAATGGACTTAGAAAGTCATTCTTGGGGAGTTTTTTGGAATTTTTGAGTTGAAGGGGGGATCATAAAAAAAATAATAATAAGTACTATTGTAGAGACCACAATAGGGCACAATAATAGGTACTTAGAATCAAATTTGAAAATAAAATAAGGGAGATATAATAATTACAAAACGTAAAACTTCAAAGCCCAAAAGCGGGTAAAATAAACGTTAAAGGGGTAAAGTAACATGATAATTATATGTATTTAGTATGTAAAATTGTAACACACCAAAGCAGAAGTAATAATATATAATGGGGGGGTTTTTATGAACATAAACTCATACGACACAAACTTAAGGACTTCAAAGGCGAATAACTCGACAACCAAACGAGTTATGGGAAAAGTACAAACATAGTTTTTCGTCGTAGTAGAAGAGGAACAAGATTTCGTCAAAAGAATTTTGAGAAAGGACTTATCTCAAAATTTGAAAAGGGGAAAAATCAAATTTCAGGAAAAGGGCGATAACTCGCGAACAAAGCGTAGTAGAGCGATGAATCAAGTTCCACAAGACCCACAAGATGGAAAGGAAGAAGAATCCGAAAGGAACTTTAAAATCGGTTCGAGCGTTCGAAAGTTATAGCGAGTTGAACGAAAAAACGTCAAAAGTAGAGATTTTCATGCCAAAACATGAACAGTTGCGCGCGCATCTTCAAGCAGAGTCTAAAGTCAGAATCATCATGTTGCCAACATGGATCAAAGATAACGTTAAAGAAAAAATACTATAAATTATTAATTAAAAGGTGTTTTAATTAATAATTAAGGAAGAAAACTATTCATTAGTCGAAAAATAGGACTAATAAAACATATAGTGTAAATATTTCAGACCAAAAGGGCCTGAAAACACATAATATATGGAAAATACCTTTTTCCCAAAAAGGGAGGAAAATTGGCTCCAGAAAAGTGGATTAATTCCCACTGACAGGGAGACCGAGTTTTAATCGTCGAAAGACGATTACTTTTGATTTGGAATCGACGCTTAAAGGACGTTTCTTCTGCAACCGACTCTGAGCTGAGAGGAAGATTCAACTGTCACTCTACTAATTGGACTTAGAATAATTTCAACTTTAATCGATCTTCAAGGCGACTTAGAAGAATTCGAGACCAGCATTCAACTACTTAGCAGCTTACAGACTCTGGATAGAAAACATCACATCACTATCATCTTAACAATACAACAAATTCCAAATCCAACTAGAACTTCTATTAAAGTGTGAAGGTATCTTATACTTAAGGAATAATTCGCAAATATTAACTTCTTTTCAAATATAACGTCATTAGGGGAATTATTAAAAATTAAATTCATTTTTAAACCTCTGCTTTGGTGTTGATAATAATTAATAATTTAAATACGACTTTTTCAGTACAGGAAAAACTGTTTGTGGTTCTGTCTGGAAAGTCAAGCGCATTTATTTTTGTTTAATATATAGATAATCTTACATTAATTAATGTTGTTAAATAAATAAATAGTTGTGTTATTGTTCAATTAAATTGTTTTGTGTGATTAAAAAAGTTTTGAATATAGAATTTTTCTGTGGAAAAGAGGAGATAATATACAAATAATTCATTTCTAAATTTTGTTGTGTCTTTTAATATAAATCCATTCTGTGTATGCTATTAACTTTGTTTTAACATAAATTTTATATATATGTGCTCTGGTAATATAATTTGAAAATTTTAAAAAGTTATCATCAGAACTTAAGAGCCGATTTCTCCCAAAAGGCACGACCTTGGAGAGAGAGAGAGTAAATCTTAAAAAAGTTAAATAATCGAGCATTGAGATAAAATTCAGGGAATTTTGCGTTAATTAAAATTTAGTAAGTTTATGAGGACAAGCTCATACTTATTAGAGCCAAGAGTTGCAAAATCTTTGATTTAAAAAAGTAAAAGTGAGCATCTTGGCCTTGCCCGCGCCTGCTCTGAAAAGAAAGGTGGTTCGCCCAGTCGGTGGTGATCGTACAGCGAGTTTAAGAGTTCGTGATAATAGTGTTCCAAAAAAGGGAACAAGAATCTTAAATTCGCGTCGAAGCAGACAAGACTTACGGCGTGGCAAGTGCGTTCCAACGTGGGGCAAGAAGAACCCTACACGAGAACTCCACTAACGCGGAGAAAGGCGGCGAGGCAAGTGGCGCCCAACGTGGGGCAAGAAGAACCCTACGAGAACTACACGAACGCGAAGGAGAGAGGCGGCGTGGCAAGTGGCGCCCAATAGCGTGGGGCACGAAAAAGCAAAGTTTTGGAACAAATTTTCAAAATTTTGAATTTTTTAGTGTTTCATACGAACGAGAATATCTTAAGTTCTGATATAATTTATATGTACATGTGTGTTAGTAATAAGTTGTGCTGGTAATTACAACGACAAATATACTAAATTGCAAAAATAATAATAATTAAAAGTAGAGTCCAAATTAAACCGAAATTTAAATTTTTTAACTAATTAAATAAACCAAGTGAATAAGTGAAGTGAAAATGGGACCAGCGAAAGATCCAGCAAAACCGGAGGGTTCAAAGGAACAGGAGACAGAAATGCAGAAAATGGTGAGGTACTTGAACCAAATGGAGGATAGAAGAAAGCAAGAGAGGGAACAGGACAAAGCGGAACAACAAAGAAAAGAAAAGGAGAAGGAAGACGAGGACAAATTAAGAAGATTAGAAGAAAGAATCGAGAGAAACCAGGAGAAGGAAGAGCTGGAAGCCAAGCAGAAGAAGGAAAAGGAAGAAGCGGAGGCCAAGCAGATCCAAATGGAAGCCAGATGGATGAAGAGAGATGAAGAGATGGAAGCCAAAAGGAAGCAAGAAAAGGAGGAGATGGAAGCCAAATGGATCCAAATGGATGTACTACGGAAACAGGAAAAAGAAGAGGTGGAGGCCAGACGGAAGCAGGAGAGGGAAGAAATGGAAGCAAGATGGAAGCAGGAGAGAGAAGAGAGGATGAAGAGAGAGGAAGAAATGGAAACGAAACGTATCCAAAGGGAAGACGCCCGAAAACAGGAAATAGGGAAATATATGGAGGAAATTAAGGAATCTATAGATAGTAATATGGCCGAAAATACGAGGCGAATAGAAAATTGTGAAGAAAAAGTGGAAGAGTGCGTAGGGGAAATTAAAAAAATGACGGACGATTTAAAGGAACAGGGAAAGTCGACTATAGAAATTGGGGAGAAAGTTAAAAAATTAGAAGTTAAAATTAGGGAAGTAGCCAAAATTAAAGAAACCGGTGGTAATGCTAAAAATATAATTTATTTAGATAGGGCAAATTTAGAGTAAAAAACTATAGAATTTTGGGGAAATTCAAGAGAAAATCCTGTGCAATTTTTGAAACAAATTGAGGAGGTATTCCAAGAAATAAATCCCGTGATGGAAGAAAGTGATAAATTGAAAGTAGTGGAGAAAAAATTGAAAGGAGCTGCCATGGAATGGTGGGAAATAATCAAGCGAGATACAGAAGAATATAGCCAGTTTAAATTGTTATTTTTGGAGCATTATTGGGGTTATCAAACGCAACAAGTAGTTAGGAATCAGATAGAAAACCATAGATATAATCCTAACGGAAATATGAGTAGGGTTGATTATTTTTGTAAAATGGTGCGAAAGGCCGAATATTTGGAACCCAAAATTCCGGAAGAGTTCCTTATATACCAACTAATGAGGCATTTCGACCAAAAAGTTCAATTAGCGTGTATTGGTAGGGCTAGTGAGCATTTGGAGGACGCTATCAAGTTTTTGAGGACCATTGAAAACGTAGACGGAATGACGAGAGAAGTTCGCCGACCAGATAGTTTCGAAAGGAGGGACGGACCACAAAGAGATCAAAATTTCAGGCAAAGGAATCAAGACTACTCAAAACCATCCCAAAACCCTAACCCTCGATCCTATGGTCAAACCCAGAATAAACCTCAACCACAAATACCTCAAAACCCTGGTCCTTCAAATCAAAAATTCCCGCCCAAGGTCACAAAAAACTAAAATACGAGATCTCAAGGCAAAATTTTTGGCAGAAAAAGGATAATACAAACGGAATTGAGATCGACGATAAAACCAAATTTAGCAAACTTAAAAGGGGGGATCAGAAAATAAATAAAATTAAATTGGGGATTTTAAACACAGAAATTAAGAAAGATTTAATGGAGGAAAGAGATAATAAAATTTTAAATAGTGAAGTTTACGAAAAATGTCCGGAAATAGGGATAGAAATCGAAAATATAAAAGTAAATATGTCCATTGACACCGGAGCTCAAATGTCCTGTGTGCAAGAGGATTTTTATAAACATGTGCTTAAAAATAGGAACGATAAAATCATGGAATTACCAGTTGTAAATACGGAAATGGTGACAGCGATAAAAAGCCAACGACAGAAGATCAAATTACAGGCATTATTGGAGATTAGAATAAATAACCAAGCAATAAGAGGGGTATTTATGGTGGTACCAAAGCTGGAAAGCAAAATTATAATGGGTTGTGATTTAATGTGCAAATATCGAAGTCGCATTAATATGGAAAAGGGTTTCCTACAACTGGTAAAGGAAAATGAATTTATTGTTGTAGATTTTCTTAAGGAGAATAGGAGTTTAAGATTGAGCAATAAAAACGCGCAGAACGAACATCAAAATGGCGGCGAAACCGGTAAAATGGTAGAGTCGTCAGCAGCGAATAATGGAGGCTCAAATTCGCACAAGCGAGCAAAAGGGGCTTGTGTGTTGGCCGTTAAAATGCCTACGGACCTAAAACAAAAAGCAAAGGACGTGTCTAGACCGAGTAGTGACAAATCAGAAAGTGGTCAAAAGCGAGGAAGCAAGTTAAGTGCAAGGAAGGAATCGGCGAAGAGGAAAAATGCAAATTTTAACAATGATGAAGTGCTGTTAAAAGCGTGGGATAAAGGTAACCAAGTAATTAATAAAGATGAAGGGCTGAAAGGAGCGGAGAATAAAGGAAATAAAAATGTGCCAAAGGCAACAATCGACGAAAATAATAAAATAATAAAATACGACGAAAATTTGCAAAATAACTCTGAAAACGATTCGGAACTTACACAAAACAGATTCGACGCCAGAGACGAGAGAGAAAGGAGAGCTACAATAACAATGGCGGATCCGGAGAGACAAAATGGACGAAATTTAAGGTATCGAAAGAAGAAAGTTAAATTCAAAAATTCTACGAAGTATAAAATAAAAGGAGGACGGCCCAAGGTGAAATATAAAAGGAAAGAAGAGTTTCATGTAAAAGAATTAATGTTAGAAGAAAACGGCAAAATTTTAGGCTTAGGAAATAGTGTTTTAACAATCGATCAAGAAGAAAAAATAAAAGTTGTGGTGGAAAAATATAATACTGTGTTTAGCGAAATTCCAGGAAAATCTAATAAATACGTTCATGAACTAAAAATCACTGATAATAAAACTTATGTTAATAGAAATTACCCCATTCCAATAAATTATAGGAAACAAGTACAGGAGGAAATAGATAAAATGCTAAAGTATAAAGTTATAGAGAGATCCCGAACACCGTATATTAATCCGATGGTGGTAGTGTTAAAGCCGAATAAAACCGTTAGGCTATGTATGGATGCTAGAAGACTGAATCAGATAATACAGCCGGATTATGAAAGTGCGCCGCCTATAGAAGAAATTTTAAGGAAAGGTCGTAACAAAAAATTCATAACTAAGTTCGATCTAACATCTAGTTTCTGGCAAGTCCCACTATCGGAGGAGTCTAAAAAATACACGGGATTTTTATATAACAATAAAGTATATAACTATACAGTGATACCGTTTGGACTTCAAAATTCTTTGGCAGCACTAATAAGGACAATAGACCTAACATTAGGTACTGAAGTCGACGACTACACATTAGGTTATGTCGATGACTTGTTATGCATGTCTGAGACTTTTGAAGAACACCTGGAGCATTTAAAAACGATTTTTGAAAAATTTAAAGAAGGAAATCTAACGATAAATCCCACCAAAACTTATTTTTGTCAAAAGGAGGTAAAATTTTTAGGATATGTAATTTCGCAACAAGGCATAAGTACGGATCCGGAAAAATTGCAAGCTATCAGTGATTTTCCGAGACCGACTAATAAGAAAAAACTGCAATCGTTCTTAGGGTTTGTGAATTACTATTCTAGGTTTACTTCAAGATATTCCCATGAAATTAAACCATTGTTAAAATTATTAAGAAAAAATGAACCATTTAAGTGGGACCATGTAATGCAAAACGCTTGTGAGAAAACTAAATCATTATTTAAGAAATCTGTAACAATCATGCATCCTGTGGAAGGCAAGGAAACGTTTTTGCAAACCGACGCGAGTGATGGTGCAATTGCTAGCCAGTTGTACCAGAAAAATGAGTTGGGCGAGTTACAAGTTATAGGATTTGTGAGCAGAACTTTAAAGAAAGCGGAGTTAGCTTATACCATCTGTGAGAAGGAGTTGTTAGCCATAGTTCATGGTCTGGAGAAGTTTAGGCCATTGATTGTAGGGGCACCACTGACGGTGATAACTGATAACAAAGCTTTAAAGTTCCTAAGAAGCTGCAAATTAACTACAGCTCGTCTAACTCGATGGATACTGGCAATCCAAGAGTATGATGCCAAAATTGAACACTGTGCAGGAAAAATAAACGTTCCTTGTGACATCATAAGCAGGATGTATGATGGTCAAAACGAAAATTGTCCAAGTGGAAATAAAATTAGGTTAAAATTAAGTCAGTCAAAATTAGTCACAACAAGAAAATTTCAGGATATAATGCAAAATTTTAGAAATAATCAATTACAGGAATTAACAGTGAAAGGAATAAACTTGCAGGAGAGAGATAATTTTAGAATAATTAATGATATTGTATATCAGGAGATTAATAATAAATGGAAAATAATTATCCCTGAAATAAACAAAAATGATTTCATAAGCGAAGTTCACAGAATATATGGCCACTTAGGAAGGAACAAATTGTTAGCGATGATAAATAAATGTTTTTATATAAAAAATGCTGGGTATAGAATATTACAGGTAATCAAAAAATGTAGAATTTGCCAATATGCGAAAAAAACGAATAAATATTTGCAAGGAATGTCTAAGGCTATTGTTCCTAGGGACATCAACGAGATGATAGCCATAGACTACTTAGGTCCATTGCCAAAAGGACTTGGAAATATACAACATATTTTAGTTATAATAGATACCTTTTCAAAATTTATAAAACTATATCCAGTAAGAAATCCAACCACAAATAACAGCATCAAACATATGATAGATTATATGAACAATTTTGGGAAACCTCAGAAGATTTTAACTGATTTCGGAGCAGCATTCACATCTAGAAATTGGAAGAAGTGGATTGCTGAACAGAAAGTAGAACATGTGTTAATCCCGGTAAGACATCCTCAGGTAAATTTGGCAGAAAGAGTCAACAAAGAAGTGGGGAGACTATTACGCACTTATTGTCACGATACTCAAACCACTTGGCGGAAGCAATTACCTTTTATAGAAGAGTTGATCAACAACACACCAAATGAAACTACCGGGTATGCACCAATACAAATACAGTTGAATAGGGATCCAAATTATGTATGGGAGTCATATTTCCCACGAGACAGAGAGCTACGACAGAGTGAAACTTGGGCAGAAAAGAAGCAAAAATGTCTTCAAAGGATGACGCAAATCGGCACAAGGCGAGCGGAGAGAATTAACCAAAGAATACGAGAAACAAAATTTCAGGTAGGGGATCGTGTCCTCGTATTGAATGCAAATAGAGCGAATTTGGATAGAAGCGAGACCGAAAAATTAATGCTCGTATATGGTGGACCATATGTCGTGAGCAAAGTCATGGGGAGAAAAACATATGAGGTAATAAATATCGACACTCAAAAAGTTAAAGGTCGTTATGACATCAAAGATTTGAAGAAATTTCATGAATAAAATGTATAAGTTGTAATGTTTAAAAGATGTAATATGTAAAGTGTAGCAGCGAGTGAGGTAAAAGGGAAATAACGGACTCTCAGCTGATTTAAAAGGATGTAGCCTAGGTCAGTGAATAACAGGATAAAGCTTCAATAAATTCCTAAGTGTACAAGGTCAGGAGAGTAGCGGTAACACGCATCTGCAGGCCGCACCTGAATAAACAAAGTATAGACGAGGAGGTGAAGGGGAAGACAGGATATTGATAAACAAATATTGAACGACAACCTGTCAAGCAAATTAGCAGAGGGGTGATTGGAATGAATGGATGTTTAAATGTGTACTGTTTTGTTTTTTATTAATGAGAGATTTCCAATAGCATAAATAATTTTTTCTTTTTAACTACAATTCGGATAATAATCGTTGTAGTTACCAAGTACTTTATAGATATGTAGGCATAGTTTTAAATTCAACCAAAGCAGATAAGTAGAATCATATAAGACGAATTATTCCTTATATAAATGTAATATGTTTTGTGTGTGATAATGTGTTTATTTACAGCAAGGACGTTTAGATGAAACGGCTGTAATGGACTATAAGAACGCTTAAGCAAATTTGTATGTATACCATAATAAATAACATGTGTTTTGAATATATAAATATTATACTATCATGAATAAAATGTGTTTTGAATATATAAATATTATACTATCATAAATAACATGTGTTTTGAATATATAAATATTATACTATCATAAATAACATGTGTTTTGAATATATAAATATTATACTATAATGAATAAAATGTGTTTTGAGTATATCAATATATGAAATGATGGAGGAGATGTTTTTTAGATATAAATAAATGTGTTTATATAAGTTGTTAGGTTAATATGTCAAATTTTATGTTGATGATTAATAGAGATGATAAATAAGTAGTTAATATGAAAGTGATATGTCGAAAAAGGGGTTTAATACTAAAATTTTAGTTTTTTAAAAAAATGAAAAATAGGATATTTTCATTTTAACCGAAAATTTTAGTTCAAAGGGGGGATTTTGAGGCGGTTTGGAAAAAGCCAAACGTCTCAAGTCCATTTAAAACAAGTTAAATTGCCGCGCTAAACCTTGTAGAGTGGGGACGAGGTGGGGCGATGACGTCACGCCAGATCGAGAGCAAACTTGCTTGTTCAGACGTGAAAAGTCAAACTGCCTTAGTTCCTATTTTATTAAGAAACTAAATTATTAATATAAATAAATATTCAGTAGAGTCAACCGACCAATAATATCGAAGAATAAATTTAAAATCACATAAAACAAAAAAGTTATTCAAGTTTTTAGAAGGGCTCAAAAACCTAAAATTTGGAAAAAGAATAAATTCAAAATTCAAAAATCGTAGAGTCATAACCAAGTGGGGAAGTAACAATAATCACAAATAAAAAATATGAATTAATAATAATTAACAGGTGAGAATGGACTTAGAAAGTCATTCTTGGGGAGTTTTTTGGAATTTTTGAGTTGAAGGGGGGATCATAAAAAAAATAATAATAAGTACTATTGTAGAGACCACAATAGGGCACAATAATAGGTACTTAGAATCAAATTTGAAAATAAAATAAGGGAGATATAATAATTACAAAACGTAAAACTTCAAAGCCCAAAAGCGGGTAAAATAAACGTTAAAGGGGTAAAGTAACATGATAATTATATGTATTTAGTATGTAAAATTGTAACACACCAAAGCAGAAGTAATAATATATAATGGGGGGGTTTTTATGAACATAAACTCATACGACACAAACTTAAGGACTTCAAAGGCGAATAACTCGACAACCAAACGAGTTATGGGAAAAGTACAAACATAGTTTTTCGTCGTAGTAGAAGAGGAACAAGATTTCGTCAAAAGAATTTTGAGAAAGGACTTATCTCAAAATTTGAAAAGGGGAAAAATCAAATTTCAGGAAAAGGGCGATAACTCGCGAACAAAGCGTAGTAGAGCGATGAATCAAGTTCCACAAGACCCACAAGATGGAAAGGAAGAAGAATCCGAAAGGAACTTTAAAATCGGTTCGAGCGTTCGAAAGTTATAGCGAGTTGAACGAAAAAACGTCAAAAGTAGAGATTTTCATGCCAAAACATGAACAGTTGCGCGCGCATCTTCAAGCAGAGTCTAAAGTCAGAATCATCATGTTGCCAACATGGATCAAAGATAACGTTAAAGAAAAAATACTATAAATTATTAATTAAAAGGTGTTTTAATTAATAATTAAGGAAGAAAACTATTCATTAGTCGAAAAATAGGACTAATAAAACATATAGTGTAAATATTTCAGACCAAAAGGGCCTGAAAACACATAATATATGGAAAATACCTTTTTCCCAAAAAGGGAGGAAAATTGGCTCCAGAAAAGTGGATTAATTCCCACTGACAGGGAGACCGAGTTTTAATCGTCGAAAGACGATTACTTTTGATTTGGAATCGACGCTTAAAGGACGTTTCTTCTGCAACCGACTCTGAGCTGAGAGGAAGATTCAACTGTCACTCTACTAATTGGACTTAGAATAATTTCAACTTTAATCGATCTTCAAGGCGACTTAGAAGAATTCGAGACCAGCATTCAACTACTTAGCAGCTTACAGACTCTGGATAGAAAACATCACATCACTATCATCTTAACAATACAACAAATTCCAAATCCAACTAGAACTTCTATTAAAGTGTGAAGGTATCTTATACTTAAGGAATAATTCGCAAATATTAACTTCTTTTCAAATATAACGTCATTAGGGGAATTATTAAAAATTAAATTCATTTTTAAACCTCTGCTTTGGTGTTGATAATAATTAATAATTTAAATACGACTTTTTCAGTACAGGAAAAACTGTTTGTGGTTCTGTCTGGAAAGTCAAGCGCATTTATTTTTGTTTAATATATAGATAATCTTACATTAATTAATGTTGTTAAATAAATAAATAGTTGTGTTATTGTTCAATTAAATTGTTTTGTGTGATTAAAAAAGTTTTGAATATAGAATTTTTCTGTGGAAAAGAGGAGATAATATACAAATAATTCATTTCTAAATTTTGTTGTGTCTTTTAATATAAATCCATTCTGTGTATGCTATTAACTTTGTTTTAACATAAATTTTATATATATGTGCTCTGGTAATATAATTTGAAAATTTTAAAAAGTTATCATCAGAACTTAAGAGCCGATTTCTCCCAAAAGGCACGACCTTGGAGAGAGAGAGAGTAAATCTTAAAAAAGTTAAATAATCGAGCATTGAGATAAAATTCAGGGAATTTTGCGTTAATTAAAATTTAGTAAGTTTATGAGGACAAGCTCATACTTATTAGAGCCAAGAGTTGCAAAATCTTTGATTTAAAAAAGTAAAAGTGAGCATCTTGGCCTTGCCCGCGCCTGCTCTGAAAAGAAAGGTGGTTCGCCCAGTCGGTGGTGATCGTACAGCGAGTTTAAGAGTTCGTGATAATAGTGTTCCAAAAAAGGGAACAAGAATCTTAAATTCGCGTCGAAGCAGACAAGACTTACGGCGTGGCAAGTGCGTTCCAACGTGGGGCAAGAAGAACCCTACACGAGAACTCCACTAACGCGGAGAAAGGCGGCGAGGCAAGTGGCGCCCAACGTGGGGCAAGAAGAACCCTACGAGAACTACACGAACGCGAAGGAGAGAGGCGGCGTGGCAAGTGGCGCCCAATAGCGTGGGGCACGAAAAAGCAAAGTTTTGGAACAAATTTTCAAAATTTTGAATTTTTTAGTGTTTCATACGAACGAGAATATCTTAAGTTCTGATATAATTTATATGTACATGTGTGTTAGTAATAAGTTGTGCTGGTAATTACAACGACAAATATACTAAATTGCAAAAATAATAATAATTAAAAGTAGAGTCCAAATTAAACCGAAATTTAAATTTTTTAACTAATTAAATAAACCAAGTGAATAAGTGAAGTGAAAATGGGACCAGCGAAAGATCCAGCAAAACCGGAGGGTTCAAAGGAACAGGAGACAGAAATGCAGAAAATGGTGAGGTACTTGAACCAAATGGAGGATAGAAGAAAGCAAGAGAGGGAACAGGACAAAGCGGAACAACAAAGAAAAGAAAAGGAGAAGGAAGACGAGGACAAATTAAGAAGATTAGAAGAAAGAATCGAGAGAAACCAGGAGAAGGAAGAGCTGGAAGCCAAGCAGAAGAAGGAAAAGGAAGAAGCGGAGGCCAAGCAGATCCAAATGGAAGCCAGATGGATGAAGAGAGATGAAGAGATGGAAGCCAAAAGGAAGCAAGAAAAGGAGGAGATGGAAGCCAAATGGATCCAAATGGATGTACTACGGAAACAGGAAAAAGAAGAGGTGGAGGCCAGACGGAAGCAGGAGAGGGAAGAAATGGAAGCAAGATGGAAGCAGGAGAGAGAAGAGAGGATGAAGAGAGAGGAAGAAATGGAAACGAAACGTATCCAAAGGGAAGACGCCCGAAAACAGGAAATAGGGAAATATATGGAGGAAATTAAGGAATCTATAGATAGTAATATGGCCGAAAATACGAGGCGAATAGAAAATTGTGAAGAAAAAGTGGAAGAGTGCGTAGGGGAAATTAAAAAAATGACGGACGATTTAAAGGAACAGGGAAAGTCGACTATAGAAATTGGGGAGAAAGTTAAAAAATTAGAAGTTAAAATTAGGGAAGTAGCCAAAATTAAAGAAACCGGTGGTAATGCTAAAAATATAATTTATTTAGATAGGGCAAATTTAGAGTAAAAAACTATAGAATTTTGGGGAAATTCAAGAGAAAATCCTGTGCAATTTTTGAAACAAATTGAGGAGGTATTCCAAGAAATAAATCCCGTGATGGAAGAAAGTGATAAATTGAAAGTAGTGGAGAAAAAATTGAAAGGAGCTGCCATGGAATGGTGGGAAATAATCAAGCGAGATACAGAAGAATATAGCCAGTTTAAATTGTTATTTTTGGAGCATTATTGGGGTTATCAAACGCAACAAGTAGTTAGGAATCAGATAGAAAACCATAGATATAATCCTAACGGAAATATGAGTAGGGTTGATTATTTTTGTAAAATGGTGCGAAAGGCCGAATATTTGGAACCCAAAATTCCGGAAGAGTTCCTTATATACCAACTAATGAGGCATTTCGACCAAAAAGTTCAATTAGCGTGTATTGGTAGGGCTAGTGAGCATTTGGAGGACGCTATCAAGTTTTTGAGGACCATTGAAAACGTAGACGGAATGACGAGAGAAGTTCGCCGACCAGATAGTTTCGAAAGGAGGGACGGACCACAAAGAGATCAAAATTTCAGGCAAAGGAATCAAGACTACTCAAAACCATCCCAAAACCCTAACCCTCGATCCTATGGTCAAACCCAGAATAAACCTCAACCACAAATACCTCAAAACCCTGGTCCTTCAAATCAAAAATTCCCGCCCAAGGTCACAAAAAACTAAAATACGAGATCTCAAGGCAAAATTTTTGGCAGAAAAAGGATAATACAAACGGAATTGAGATCGACGATAAAACCAAATTTAGCAAACTTAAAAGGGGGGATCAGAAAATAAATAAAATTAAATTGGGGATTTTAAACACAGAAATTAAGAAAGATTTAATGGAGGAAAGAGATAATAAAATTTTAAATAGTGAAGTTTACGAAAAATGTCCGGAAATAGGGATAGAAATCGAAAATATAAAAGTAAATATGTCCATTGACACCGGAGCTCAAATGTCCTGTGTGCAAGAGGATTTTTATAAACATGTGCTTAAAAATAGGAACGATAAAATCATGGAATTACCAGTTGTAAATACGGAAATGGTGACAGCGATAAAAAGCCAACGACAGAAGATCAAATTACAGGCATTATTGGAGATTAGAATAAATAACCAAGCAATAAGAGGGGTATTTATGGTGGTACCAAAGCTGGAAAGCAAAATTATAATGGGTTGTGATTTAATGTGCAAATATCGAAGTCGCATTAATATGGAAAAGGGTTTCCTACAACTGGTAAAGGAAAATGAATTTATTGTTGTAGATTTTCTTAAGGAGAATAGGAGTTTAAGATTGAGCAATAAAAACGCGCAGAACGAACATCAAAATGGCGGCGAAACCGGTAAAATGGTAGAGTCGTCAGCAGCGAATAATGGAGGCTCAAATTCGCACAAGCGAGCAAAAGGGGCTTGTGTGTTGGCCGTTAAAATGCCTACGGACCTAAAACAAAAAGCAAAGGACGTGTCTAGACCGAGTAGTGACAAATCAGAAAGTGGTCAAAAGCGAGGAAGCAAGTTAAGTGCAAGGAAGGAATCGGCGAAGAGGAAAAATGCAAATTTTAACAATGATGAAGTGCTGTTAAAAGCGTGGGATAAAGGTAACCAAGTAATTAATAAAGATGAAGGGCTGAAAGGAGCGGAGAATAAAGGAAATAAAAATGTGCCAAAGGCAACAATCGACGAAAATAATAAAATAATAAAATACGACGAAAATTTGCAAAATAACTCTGAAAACGATTCGGAACTTACACAAAACAGATTCGACGCCAGAGACGAGAGAGAAAGGAGAGCTACAATAACAATGGCGGATCCGGAGAGACAAAATGGACGAAATTTAAGGTATCGAAAGAAGAAAGTTAAATTCAAAAATTCTACGAAGTATAAAATAAAAGGAGGACGGCCCAAGGTGAAATATAAAAGGAAAGAAGAGTTTCATGTAAAAGAATTAATGTTAGAAGAAAACGGCAAAATTTTAGGCTTAGGAAATAGTGTTTTAACAATCGATCAAGAAGAAAAAATAAAAGTTGTGGTGGAAAAATATAATACTGTGTTTAGCGAAATTCCAGGAAAATCTAATAAATACGTTCATGAACTAAAAATCACTGATAATAAAACTTATGTTAATAGAAATTACCCCATTCCAATAAATTATAGGAAACAAGTACAGGAGGAAATAGATAAAATGCTAAAGTATAAAGTTATAGAGAGATCCCGAACACCGTATATTAATCCGATGGTGGTAGTGTTAAAGCCGAATAAAACCGTTAGGCTATGTATGGATGCTAGAAGACTGAATCAGATAATACAGCCGGATTATGAAAGTGCGCCGCCTATAGAAGAAATTTTAAGGAAAGGTCGTAACAAAAAATTCATAACTAAGTTCGATCTAACATCTAGTTTCTGGCAAGTCCCACTATCGGAGGAGTCTAAAAAATACACGGGATTTTTATATAACAATAAAGTATATAACTATACAGTGATACCGTTTGGACTTCAAAATTCTTTGGCAGCACTAATAAGGACAATAGACCTAACATTAGGTACTGAAGTCGACGACTACACATTAGGTTATGTCGATGACTTGTTATGCATGTCTGAGACTTTTGAAGAACACCTGGAGCATTTAAAAACGATTTTTGAAAAATTTAAAGAAGGAAATCTAACGATAAATCCCACCAAAACTTATTTTTGTCAAAAGGAGGTAAAATTTTTAGGATATGTAATTTCGCAACAAGGCATAAGTACGGATCCGGAAAAATTGCAAGCTATCAGTGATTTTCCGAGACCGACTAATAAGAAAAAACTGCAATCGTTCTTAGGGTTTGTGAATTACTATTCTAGGTTTACTTCAAGATATTCCCATGAAATTAAACCATTGTTAAAATTATTAAGAAAAAATGAACCATTTAAGTGGGACCATGTAATGCAAAACGCTTGTGAGAAAACTAAATCATTATTTAAGAAATCTGTAACAATCATGCATCCTGTGGAAGGCAAGGAAACGTTTTTGCAAACCGACGCGAGTGATGGTGCAATTGCTAGCCAGTTGTACCAGAAAAATGAGTTGGGCGAGTTACAAGTTATAGGATTTGTGAGCAGAACTTTAAAGAAAGCGGAGTTAGCTTATACCATCTGTGAGAAGGAGTTGTTAGCCATAGTTCATGGTCTGGAGAAGTTTAGGCCATTGATTGTAGGGGCACCACTGACGGTGATAACTGATAACAAAGCTTTAAAGTTCCTAAGAAGCTGCAAATTAACTACAGCTCGTCTAACTCGATGGATACTGGCAATCCAAGAGTATGATGCCAAAATTGAACACTGTGCAGGAAAAATAAACGTTCCTTGTGACATCATAAGCAGGATGTATGATGGTCAAAACGAAAATTGTCCAAGTGGAAATAAAATTAGGTTAAAATTAAGTCAGTCAAAATTAGTCACAACAAGAAAATTTCAGGATATAATGCAAAATTTTAGAAATAATCAATTACAGGAATTAACAGTGAAAGGAATAAACTTGCAGGAGAGAGATAATTTTAGAATAATTAATGATATTGTATATCAGGAGATTAATAATAAATGGAAAATAATTATCCCTGAAATAAACAAAAATGATTTCATAAGCGAAGTTCACAGAATATATGGCCACTTAGGAAGGAACAAATTGTTAGCGATGATAAATAAATGTTTTTATATAAAAAATGCTGGGTATAGAATATTACAGGTAATCAAAAAATGTAGAATTTGCCAATATGCGAAAAAAACGAATAAATATTTGCAAGGAATGTCTAAGGCTATTGTTCCTAGGGACATCAACGAGATGATAGCCATAGACTACTTAGGTCCATTGCCAAAAGGACTTGGAAATATACAACATATTTTAGTTATAATAGATACCTTTTCAAAATTTATAAAACTATATCCAGTAAGAAATCCAACCACAAATAACAGCATCAAACATATGATAGATTATATGAACAATTTTGGGAAACCTCAGAAGATTTTAACTGATTTCGGAGCAGCATTCACATCTAGAAATTGGAAGAAGTGGATTGCTGAACAGAAAGTAGAACATGTGTTAATCCCGGTAAGACATCCTCAGGTAAATTTGGCAGAAAGAGTCAACAAAGAAGTGGGGAGACTATTACGCACTTATTGTCACGATACTCAAACCACTTGGCGGAAGCAATTACCTTTTATAGAAGAGTTGATCAACAACACACCAAATGAAACTACCGGGTATGCACCAATACAAATACAGTTGAATAGGGATCCAAATTATGTATGGGAGTCATATTTCCCACGAGACAGAGAGCTACGACAGAGTGAAACTTGGGCAGAAAAGAAGCAAAAATGTCTTCAAAGGATGACGCAAATCGGCACAAGGCGAGCGGAGAGAATTAACCAAAGAATACGAGAAACAAAATTTCAGGTAGGGGATCGTGTCCTCGTATTGAATGCAAATAGAGCGAATTTGGATAGAAGCGAGACCGAAAAATTAATGCTCGTATATGGTGGACCATATGTCGTGAGCAAAGTCATGGGGAGAAAAACATATGAGGTAATAAATATCGACACTCAAAAAGTTAAAGGTCGTTATGACATCAAAGATTTGAAGAAATTTCATGAATAAAATGTATAAGTTGTAATGTTTAAAAGATGTAATATGTAAAGTGTAGCAGCGAGTGAGGTAAAAGGGAAATAACGGACTCTCAGCTGATTTAAAAGGATGTAGCCTAGGTCAGTGAATAACAGGATAAAGCTTCAATAAATTCCTAAGTGTACAAGGTCAGGAGAGTAGCGGTAACACGCATCTGCAGGCCGCACCTGAATAAACAAAGTATAGACGAGGAGGTGAAGGGGAAGACAGGATATTGATAAACAAATATTGAACGACAACCTGTCAAGCAAATTAGCAGAGGGGTGATTGGAATGAATGGATGTTTAAATGTGTACTGTTTTGTTTTTTATTAATGAGAGATTTCCAATAGCATAAATAATTTTTTCTTTTTAACTACAATTCGGATAATAATCGTTGTAGTTACCAAGTACTTTATAGATATGTAGGCATAGTTTTAAATTCAACCAAAGCAGATAAGTAGAATCATATAAGACGAATTATTCCTTATATAAATGTAATATGTTTTGTGTGTGATAATGTGTTTATTTACAGCAAGGACGTTTAGATGAAACGGCTGTAATGGACTATAAGAACGCTTAAGCAAATTTGTATGTATACCATAATAAATAACATGTGTTTTGAATATATAAATATTATACTATCATGAATAAAATGTGTTTTGAATATATAAATATTATACTATCATAAATAACATGTGTTTTGAATATATAAATATTATACTATCATAAATAACATGTGTTTTGAATATATAAATATTATACTATAATGAATAAAATGTGTTTTGAGTATATCAATATATGAAATGATGGAGGAGATGTTTTTTAGATATAAATAAATGTGTTTATATAAGTTGTTAGGTTAATATGTCAAATTTTATGTTGATGATTAATAGAGATGATAAATAAGTAGTTAATATGAAAGTGATATGTCGAAAAAGGGGTTTAATACTAAAATTTTAGTTTTTTAAAAAAATGAAAAATAGGATATTTTCATTTTAACCGAAAATTTTAGTTCAAAGGGGGGATTTTGAGGCGGTTTGGAAAAAGCCAAACGTCTCAAGTCCATTTAAAACAAGTTAAATTGCCGCGCTAAACCTTGTAGAGTGGGGACGAGGTGGGGCGATGACGTCACGCCAGATCGAGAGCAAACTTGCTTGTTCAGACGTGAAAAGTCAAACTGCCTTAGTTCCTATTTTATTAAGAAACTAAATTATTAATATAAATAAATATTCAGTAGAGTCAACCGACCAATAATATCGAAGAATAAATTTAAAATCACATAAAACAAAAAAGTTATTCAAGTTTTTAGAAGGGCTCAAAAACCTAAAATTTGGAAAAAGAATAAATTCAAAATTCAAAAATCGTAGAGTCATAACCAAGTGGGGAAGTAACAATAATCACAAATAAAAAATATGAATTAATAATAATTAACAGGTGAGAATGGACTTAGAAAGTCATTCTTGGGGAGTTTTTTGGAATTTTTGAGTTGAAGGGGGGATCATAAAAAAAATAATAATAAGTACTATTGTAGAGACCACAATAGGGCACAATAATAGGTACTTAGAATCAAATTTGAAAATAAAATAAGGGAGATATAATAATTACAAAACGTAAAACTTCAAAGCCCAAAAGCGGGTAAAATAAACGTTAAAGGGGTAAAGTAACATGATAATTATATGTATTTAGTATGTAAAATTGTAACACACCAAAGCAGAAGTAATAATATATAATGGGGGGGTTTTTATGAACATAAACTCATACGACACAAACTTAAGGACTTCAAAGGCGAATAACTCGACAACCAAACGAGTTATGGGAAAAGTACAAACATAGTTTTTCGTCGTAGTAGAAGAGGAACAAGATTTCGTCAAAAGAATTTTGAGAAAGGACTTATCTCAAAATTTGAAAAGGGGAAAAATCAAATTTCAGGAAAAGGGCGATAACTCGCGAACAAAGCGTAGTAGAGCGATGAATCAAGTTCCACAAGACCCACAAGATGGAAAGGAAGAAGAATCCGAAAGGAACTTTAAAATCGGTTCGAGCGTTCGAAAGTTATAGCGAGTTGAACGAAAAAACGTCAAAAGTAGAGATTTTCATGCCAAAACATGAACAGTTGCGCGCGCATCTTCAAGCAGAGTCTAAAGTCAGAATCATCATGTTGCCAACATGGATCAAAGATAACGTTAAAGAAAAAATACTATAAATTATTAATTAAAAGGTGTTTTAATTAATAATTAAGGAAGAAAACTATTCATTAGTCGAAAAATAGGACTAATAAAACATATAGTGTAAATATTTCAGACCAAAAGGGCCTGAAAACACATAATATATGGAAAATACCTTTTTCCCAAAAAGGGAGGAAAATTGGCTCCAGAAAAGTGGATTAATTCCCACTGACAGGGAGACCGAGTTTTAATCGTCGAAAGACGATTACTTTTGATTTGGAATCGACGCTTAAAGGACGTTTCTTCTGCAACCGACTCTGAGCTGAGAGGAAGATTCAACTGTCACTCTACTAATTGGACTTAGAATAATTTCAACTTTAATCGATCTTCAAGGCGACTTAGAAGAATTCGAGACCAGCATTCAACTACTTAGCAGCTTACAGACTCTGGATAGAAAACATCACATCACTATCATCTTAACAATACAACAAATTCCAAATCCAACTAGAACTTCTATTAAAGTGTGAAGGTATCTTATACTTAAGGAATAATTCGCAAATATTAACTTCTTTTCAAATATAACGTCATTAGGGGAATTATTAAAAATTAAATTCATTTTTAAACCTCTGCTTTGGTGTTGATAATAATTAATAATTTAAATACGACTTTTTCAGTACAGGAAAAACTGTTTGTGGTTCTGTCTGGAAAGTCAAGCGCATTTATTTTTGTTTAATATATAGATAATCTTACATTAATTAATGTTGTTAAATAAATAAATAGTTGTGTTATTGTTCAATTAAATTGTTTTGTGTGATTAAAAAAGTTTTGAATATAGAATTTTTCTGTGGAAAAGAGGAGATAATATACAAATAATTCATTTCTAAATTTTGTTGTGTCTTTTAATATAAATCCATTCTGTGTATGCTATTAACTTTGTTTTAACATAAATTTTATATATATGTGCTCTGGTAATATAATTTGAAAATTTTAAAAAGTTATCATCAGAACTTAAGAGCCGATTTCTCCCAAAAGGCACGACCTTGAAGAGAGAGAGAGTAAATCTTAAAAAAGTTAAATAATCGAGCATTGAGATAAAATTCAGGGAATTTTGCGTTAATTAAAATTTAGTAAGTTTATGAGGACAAGCTCATACTTATTAGAGCCAAGAGTTGCAAAATCTTTGATTTAAAAAAGTAAAAGTGAGCATCTTGGCCTTGCCCGCGCCTGCTCTGAAAAGAAAGGTGGTTCGCCCAGTCGGTGGTGATCGTACAGCGAGTTTAAGAGTTCGTGATAATAGTGTTCCAAAAAAGGGAACAAGAATCTTAAATTCGCGTCGAAGCAGACAAGACTTACGGCGTGGCAAGTGCGTTCCAACGTGGGGCAAGAAGAACCCTACACGAGAACTCCACTAACGCGGAGAAAGGCGGCGAGGCAAGATGTTCCTGCAAAACACTAGACACCAGCTTTTATACCCATAACTTTCTATATACTATAAAAGCTGGTATCTAGTGTGTACCACACATATGGCCTTTACTATGTATATGTGATATACATTTTTTTAAATGTTGCTATCATAATAGTTTAAAAATGCTTTAAACCGATTGGAGATCCATGTCTGGCCCATACTTTGTTATGAAATATTTCTTGTAATGAAAATTGGTATGTTTTTTTTTTTTTTTTTCAATTATTGAATGGAAATAATACTTTCAGATGTAAGTGTGCTTCAACATGTTTAAATCGAGTGGCACAACAACCTCTCACAACCAGTTTGCAGTTGTTCAAAACAGCAAAGAAGGGTTGGGGTATCAGGACATTGTGTGATATCCCTCGAGGCGCTTTTATTTGTATCTACGCCGGATTTCTGTTAACTGAGCAAGCTGCTAATGAGGTATGATCTACATTCAATATCTAGAGGGAAATATTATTTTACTTTCTCCTTTGGTTAATTTGTCAGTTGAGTTAAAATATAGGTTTTACTGGTGAAATAGTTTTTATAAAATGTTTGTCTAGCCAGTCTTTTGTCTTAATCCCTTTATTACAAGAGTAGATAAAACAAACATTGTCAACATTGGTGGCATACGAATTTCATTTGTCTTTTACTGTACTAGTTAAGTATCAATTTCATTTTAACAGATCTAATGCCAATTCAGGACTTGTATAATATCAGTCTGCATATACATGTAATCCTGATGGATTGTTTGGGTTTTCTATTATCATTGATTTACTCAAAACTGTCACAATTTGAGTAGTTTGAGTAAAGGTAAATCGAGAATCAAAACTTCTTTTTGGTATAATCAGAAACTACAAATATTTTCATTCTGACTTTTGTAGGCTTTAACGGATTATAAATATGAAAAATGACTCTTTCCTTGAAGGAAATTGTTCTCTCATCGACAGAAATGAAGTAACCAGTGTTACACCGCCATTGAGATATGATGTAACAATCAAGTTTCACCAACCAGAACGGCTGACAGAATTATATTAACAATATAATTGAATTCAAAAGTCTCAGCTGTGAAAGCAAAATTTTGTCCCAAACAGACAACTCACCAGTACTGGCCTCCTGGTATGATCAAATCCACTAATTACAAATATGCTAATAAATTAATACAAGTATGTTCTCTTCGTCACTACCCATAATATAATCATTGAATGTACTTGAAAATGTTGTGTTTATTTAGTATTCCGTCTACAAATTCATCAAAATCCGGTTCTTCAGTCCCGTGAGCCATAATGAATTAGTATTATATTTTAGAAAAAAAGTTATAACTCTATAGTTAAATATAAAAGTAACAAAAAGTTTCTCAGTATGTTAGTTTTGTAAAATTGGAAATATAATTCAATTTCAAATTCAGATATATACATTTGTACACTGTACCAATGCTGAAGTTGTGTTTATGACACAAGCGAAACAAATTTGAGCCCTTATTTAATTATAAGTAACTTTTTCAAGACAGCATCCATTATTCACTTTTTGATGGATAGCTAACTGGTGATGATTATTGGTTGATTTTGGGGAAGGTTGAGTGAGAAAGTTTTTGCACTGTTTATTGAAGATTTGGCAACAACAGTGTTTTTATATATGAAAAGGTTTGTGCTCAACTGGTTATACTTAATACTGCATACCAATGTATTTTATTTCAGGGAGGAAAGAATTATGGTGATGAATACTTGGCTGAATTGGATTATATTGAAGTTGTGGAAAGATTAAAAGAAGATTATGAAAGTGATGTACCTCGAGAACTGTTAGAAGATTCTGATGAAAACAGTGGAAGTTAGTCAAATGATTATTTTAAACAATAGTTACCTTTCAGTTTTATTTGTAAATGACCTATATTTTTATTAGCTTTTGGCTTTATTTGAAAGAAAAGTAAAGGGGGCTTAGTGATATAAATTTTGAGATACTTAACATAATTTATTTTCTAGTTACAGTAGACACACCTGAACTAAAGACAGTTTTGATAAATTAAATCCATAACAGATGATTTTTCTGGGATTGAATATATTTATTTACCTTCTCTGATATACAAAGTATAGAAGGTTTTGTGAAGTTGTAATGTATTATGGTTGCTTGGTGTCAAACTAAAATAGAACAATACCGGGATTGGCCAAATCTGCTGAGTACATACTCTCCTTCCCCTTGGAACAAAACCACTCTCAATGAGTTAATTATAATAAAATGTAACTATACACAACTCAAATTGAAATATGTAATCAAGGCTAAAGTATTTGTTTACACGCTGCTGTATTGGAATCACAATTGGTAATTGAGGTTGCCGTCAGACTCGGAGTGTAACCATCGTAAACAAATTATTATCAGGAAACAATTTTTTAATATATAAAAAAAAAAAAAATTATTAAATTACGTTAACAGTGCATAATGTGTATTTAATCAACTAGTTATCCATAGGTGAATAAACTAATTATTTAAAAAAAATGTTATTGTAACTTAAATTTTTTTACCTTTGTCTACAGAACAGAACAATGATAATAATAATATAATGAAATCCACTGGGATTGTACGTTGTTTACATATTTTTCTTGAATTAAGATTTCAAGTTTTGCTATGTATTTTCAGGATTGAATTTGTAACTTGATTTGATGCCATTGACCTGGTCTTTGTAAATATGTTTTAAGTAGTTTTGTAATTTCGCTTTAAACCAAGGAATCTTCTAAATTTCTATTTTGGCTGCTAGCATCGAAATTTCATGTCCTATTTTCAAAATTTGTATTTATCAAGAGATAAAATCAATTTTGAATCTAAAACTAATTTTAAATAAGTTTACTTTATGAGATGTCCGAAGAGACTAAAATTTATAAATTTTATATTTATTAAAATTATTTATTTTAAAGATAATGAAATTTCAGTCTGATATTTAATTCTGATTAATAATAAATGTTCTTTATATTTCATTTATAAATAAATATTGACCTTGACTTGTGAGATAATATTAGATAGAATAAAACTCGGAACACAAGATCTCTTATCGTTGAAACGCGTTTGATTAAGTAAACATAATTTTTGTGAGATATTGTGTTCGAGTTTTATTCTTACTTACATTTCACTTTTAAAGCTAAACCTGTAATAAAGTTTTGTTTTGTCCTATGAAACCTCGAATTGAATCGTTAAAAAAAAAAAATCTGAGCACATGGTTGTATAATGGTTCCAGCCTGACTACGATTTGTAAGTAAAATTCAACATTTCTTCTCTCCAAAATATCAACTGTGGCAATATTATGCATTTTAAACTATTGATAGATTGAGCTCATTTTTTTCTGCTTACCCCTTTACATATTAAAATCATTGTGAATTAAAAACAAAGAAATGTTCTCCCACATTATTATATGTTTCAAATAATCCAGGTATACATCCATACTTGGTTCAATTTGACTATTCACTCCACTCCAAAAAGGCTACAGAACACACTGAGATTATTCTAATGTTTTTTTTTACTTTTTTTGTATCACAAACTACTTTTAATAAGCTGCTATTTAACAGAAAATTCTACCCTGTATGAACTTTTGACTTATCAAGGCCTCAAAACGTTTTTCAGATTCATTGAGTGATAATGACATTAGAGAAGAAGATATAGTCGGTGATATTGACTCCCAAGATAGTTTGAAGAAAACTGATTCAGATGAAGAATTTATAACCCATTGGAGAGACGAGAAGGGTATGAATGCTGAAAGTATAAGGTATGTGTTTTGTGGTGTGTATATTCTTATTTGACTTGTATTAATTTCTTTTCTGAATTCACTAACTATACATCTTTCTGGTTTCAGAACTCGCTTGCGGGCGCGAAATTCACGTTTTAATTCCACTGATGATACTGATAATGAAAAAGAAGAAAAAGGTAAATTAATTGATTAATGGTAAATTCTGTAAGATAATCTTGAATATCAGAAACTTGCACAGGATCATAGAGTTTCAATTTATCACCAAACATCAGTTGGTTTTAATTTTAAATGTATTTTGTAACATCATGCACCAATGTGAAATTATATTCATTGTTTTTTCCTTAGAACTACTTTAATTTCCCTAACATACTTTATTTCCAAGTAGATAGTAATTCTTTATATTAGAGTAATGGCTGCGTGTTTGGTTGCCATAGGCAGAATCATCAGGCCAGTTAATAATATTAACACTTTTGTTCACATACACATCACAACACATATAAAAATCTTGGCCTGGCACACAAATAATCGTGCAGAAACGGCACTTGTTAAAAGTTATAAATTGTTTTTGTTTTCAGTATTTTTGTCACATGCTCACTAGCTGAGTTAGATTGGGATACTGCTACATTAAACGTTCCTTATCAGATATGTATTTTGCCCTATTCTGATGTTCAAATATCTAATCATACATGTAGTTGGAGGTGAAATTTAGTTTGTCATTTAAAATGTTGGATGGATTAATCTTCTGGTGTTTAAATTTCAAATTCCTCCATAACGTTAATTTTATGTCCCTTTCTAAATCTGTGTAATATGTGCATATTGCTCTGTATGTCAGTGTAATTATGATGGTTATCCCGGCATATGATGAGTGGATTGAGTTTGTATTTTTGCTGTTGGATAAATGTTCCATAAAACGTGTTTTAAAGGATCTACCAGTCTGACCAATATACTGTTTTTCAGTCATCGCAATTGAGTTTATATATACCTCCATCTAAGTATTTATCGTGGTTGGGTTTGGTGTGGTTTAAAAAAAGCTGTAAGCTTTTGTTGGTTTTGTGTTTAATACTGTAGCAAAGTTTTTGAATATGTTGTGGGTTTTTCGAAAGGTGGTGTATAGTCCATTATGATGTGTTTGTTGTTGTCACTCTCATCTTTGTTGTTTGGTGAAGCTCTAATTTTTTTCTGCTTCTTTTTTATTTTGTGGATACATCTGTTGACTATTGATGAATTACAGCCATTACATTGTGATATGTGTTTTATTAATGTGATTTCAGTAATAAAATCATCTTTTTCCATTGGAATGTTCAATGCTCTATACAGCATACTGTTGTATGCAGCCATTTTGTGTGAATCAGGATGTCTGGATGAAGCGTGTATTATGTGATTTGCCTGTTTTCCTATAGACTTTAAACTGATGTTTATTATTTATTTTACTGATGTTGAGGTCAAGGTAAATTATATTGCTGTTAATCTCAACTTCGTTTGTAAATTATATCGATATAAAACAAAAATGTTAATATTATTAGCTGGCCTGATGATTCTGCCTATGGCAGCCAAACATGCAGCCATTACTCTAATATAAAGGACTACTATCTACTTGGAAATAAGGTATGTTAGGGAAATTATACTAATTAATTTGTGAAAAGTCTATCCTACAACATTCCATTAATGGTTGAGTTTATTTCATTGTCCATTGCTAATAAGACTTACTGGGTTATTAACTAGTTATAAAATTAATGCAATGTCATAGTAAAATCATGTAAACAGATACATTCAAATTTTAGTTGATAATTCAGCATTAAATCACACCATATGTTTATATATTTCAAATTCTTCTGTAACATTATATTTATACCATTATACCCTTATTTAAATTGTATAAAATCTATGAGTTGTTCTCAATGCTGCTATGTGAATATCCTTTATTTATAAAGAGTTCAGCAAAGGTGGAATTTGTTCTATTATTGTTGGTATATGGTTTAAATATTATTCTGAATGTTCTGTCAATATAATGCATATCACAATCATTAATAAGTTACACATAATAATCACTATTTCAATAAATTAATATAAATAAAAATGTTTTAATATTTGTTAAAATTATTGGTCTTTTGAAATTAGCAACACTTTTGTTGGTGTTGGTATCTTCAATCACGAAATTAAAAAAAAAAAAAACAATATTCCACAATAATTCTTTATTTGTTCAAAATGACATTTTATTGACAGAGTCGTCATTTTAAGTTGTATGCATACACACTTTCTTGGCACTGAACTATCAAGAAAGTTGAGATAGGTCAGTACCAAGAAGATTTGAGTACAGGAATTATTTTGATAAACATATCTGCATGTTTTAGAAATAAGAAGAAGCAAACGATCAGTACAAAATACAAATGAAGAGACTATATCTATTAGTGATGAAGACACCTCGTCCAGTCATGGTACAAGTAAGTTGTCTAATCAAGAATAATAAAGGTTATTTTCTAAATTCGGTTATGTTTAAAGATCAGCAAAGATTATGATAAAACATCTTTTACAGAGAAAACTCATTTGTTAATTTAATCTATTTATAAGTGTTGAAGTGCTTTTAATTTTAATTTTCTTTATATACACAAGTTATATACTGAAGCCTTTATGAAAATATCTCTATATTATCAAGAACCACTTTCAAAGATAATCCTGTGCTCCTATCTATACAAAATATATACATAGGTCATTTTTAGTTTTAATATTATGAATTGGTTATATTTGGGCTGTGCGAGCACGGATTTTTTAGTTCGAGCCGGGTCTTGGTAAAATGAACCGAGCTTGAGCTTTTACCAAGCTTGAGGTTTTACTGAGCTCAAGCGTTTTACAAGCTCAAGCTTTTTACGAGCTTTACTTTTTAACATGCTTGAGCTTCTTAACTACCTCAAACTTTTTATGAGCTTGAGATTTTTAATGAGCTCAAGCTTTTTACAAGTTCAAGACTTAATCAAGCTTGACTTTTTTAATGAGCTCAAACTTTAATCAAACTAGAACTTTTACTGAACTCGAGTTTTTTTATGAGCTGAAAATTTTTAATGAACTCTAGCTTTTAATTGACAAGCTCAAACTTTTATCAAGCCTTGTAACGAGCTCAGGTTGTTATCAAACTCAAGGTTTTTAAAGCTTCCGATCAATTTTACATTAAATAGTAATCATTATAATGTCGATCTTATATTTTGAAGTGGGCAATAAGGAGAAACCAGAGTAGTGGGAAAGGTGAAGTTGCTGTAATTGACGGGAAATAGATACTCTCAATCGAGCCAAAGTATACAAACTTCCTTTGGTGTTAAATTATATTACAAACTCATTTCAATTCACGCACTTTCTAACAAATTCAAATTTTATTACTGAACAATAATTTTGGATATGTAGATAAAGATAGTTCGGATCAAGAAAAAAAAAAAAATAAAAAATATCGAGCCAAATAAAAGAAAAAAACTTCTGGTTTCGTAAATAAGAGTAATATTATTCACGAATATGTAAAATTACAGAGTGTGAATTTTGGTTAACTATTTTATGCAAAATTAAAATATTTAATAACATAATTAGAAAAATGTTAACACAATGACTAGCATTAAGCCTAGTAGAAATGAGGTAGGAGAACTAGTTCGCCTTGAACGGTGCGCCTGAACAGATAAAACTTCCTATTTACACATTTTACAGTCTCCTGTAGTAGGAAAAAGTACGATATACATCTGACTTTAGTAATAGTACATTTAATTTTGATATAATTGTTTGATCATTAGGCCTATTTGTATAAAAAATAAAATAAATAAAAATGGCCAAATTACTAAAAAACTAACTGAGAAAACAATTTTTTCAGAATTGGTATAATTTTTTTTTTTATTCAAAATGGAAAATGTTCAAGGATTTTGACATTTGACTATTTGATTATGACTGGTAACCAAACGTCATATCTATATTTTGCTTTAATGTCTTACACTTTATAAAAACCAGTGCATATAACTTAGGGTAATGTAACTGTGGATGATCTAAGTTTTTAGAAAGGCTATAATAATCGCCAGTTAAAATAAAAACCTCCAAAAATTATGGGAAGATCAGACACAGAACTACCTGAGCTTTAGATTAAACTCTGCCTTATTATACTAATAATTTCCTTCTTTACAACTCAAAATCAGTGCAGTAGTGTATTTTATCGTTTAAATTTTAAGAGACATTATATTATTACGATAAACAGAAAATTATTTGCCGCTGATTTCAGGGAATCGATAATATGTCAAACGTAGATATTACTTGTCATTGTAAACTGCTGTGTTGTGTGTGTATGTGTGTCTGTGTGCATGAATCGAATGTATGCCTAGAACTGATTGGTGCGCTTGCGCAGTGTGAATTTTTCAACTCAAGCAAGTTATCTAGACAAAAGACACGATGGACGGTGTTTCTCTAGTTTCCGTGAACTCGAGTTTAGCAAGGAATATTTAGTTGAATAGCCAGGTATTTTGTAAATGTAAATAAATACAATAGGAAACAATTTAACAAAGTTTAGTTTCCGTAAAAATTATAACTTTGTGATTGTATTTTTGTTATTTGGGGTTTTATTTTACAAAACTATTAAAACGGGAAACCCATATCTCTAAGATTTTTGCGCATGGTTTCAGTCGTGAAATTTAATTAAAGTTCTAGGTGTTCAGTTCTTAAAACTGTCATTAGTGGTTTTGAACATGGTAGTGTGTTATATTATAAATTGAAATTATTAACTATATTTCGTAACTCACTTTTCTGAAAGTTATCAATATTTACTTTTTTAATTAACCATCTTTGGGTTTTTCCAGGTGTTGAAAAAGTCTCATTTTGTTCATATTAGTTGAATTCTGTTATTGCTTTTCTTACCGTACTTAATTATGTTGTTAATAAATCAGCAATTCTGTATTTAATATTATTCTTTGAGATTTTCTTCTACAATCTTTTTAAAGATATTTACAATAATATACTTACTTTGACTTCGTAATGATACTCCCTGGCCTAGTCGATTAATTGATATACGTTAAGGCATTATAAACAAACCTAGAATGTAAGAAAAGAACAAAACTATTTTGACTCTATAATACAAAGATCAAATGCAACTCTTGTGGTATAGAAGAAGTGAGTCATGCGTTACTCTCCCTCTAATTTCTACCATTAGACTTTCCCCACCCCTTGTATTTACAAACTCATCAACTGCACATATCAATATTGCTCGAAGTTAAAACTTTGTCCTACTATAAATAGAGCATATCATTACTCCTTTCAATCTTTTTTTTTGCCAATTCACTAACGAGACAATTGTAAATTTTTCACAACAAAACTACTCTATTCACGTTTAGTACTGTGTCTTTTAACTAAAGTATTTTCAGGATGGTTTCGTTCATTACGTAGCAATCTTCCCAATATTCTCAATCGATAATTTTACTCTTATATTATATTTTGAATTATTTGATATTTTTTTAAGGTTTCACAAAAGGCCCCGTGGTAACCAATTTGACAATATTAATTAATGATACATAGTACTGGATAAACGATGTGAATTATTAGTTTCTCAGTTTTCTTGAAATTTAACATAATGCATATAAATTAAATTTTTCTACGAGTTATAATTTTGAAATCGGATTTTCTTATTTGGCTGTTGTTATAGACCTATTATAAAACGGAAACATTTTAGTTTCTCTATGTCTTCAGTGATGCACGTTAACATTTAGTTTTATTATTATACATTTTTCGGACATTTGCCATCATTTGTGTGTTAAAAATCAAATTTTTTTTTGTGATTCGTGATTTTTAACACACAAATGATGGCAAATGTCCGAAAAATGTATAATAAAATTGAACTTCCATCATTAACAAATAACTTCAGACATTTAGTTGTCACATTTGAATTGGACAAGTGGTGGGGACAACAGTCAATGCAGCTTTAACTTTAGTTTCTCCTGGTAACTTTCTGTTCTAACTTTAACAACTAACATCACTTGTTATTAAATACATGTTTTTCTCAGATGAGAAGGGCGACTAAAAATAAATATCATAGCCGTGTGTTTCGTTTCATTTCCTATATCAATTCAATCTGTGTCCGATATCATTTTGACTGTTTTCCTCATTTATTAGTTCATGTTTATCGTGTTTATTGCAGTATTATTCCATCAGTTTACGTCTTGTTCAGAAACTAAGCCAGGCTCATAAAAGCAAGGCCTACTCAGAAAACCATGCCGAGTTCGTAATATTAAACCTGGCATGGAAAATCGTGTCGAGCTTGGAAAATCAGGCCGAACTTGAACATTCGAGCTGAACTTGAACATTCGAGCCGAGCTCGATAATTTTGCAGTTATTGTTCCAAACTTGAGTTCTAGCCAAGCCTTCAAAATTTGAGGGTCATACATCCCTAAATCATATATAATTGAACTTATTAAAATGAATTAATCATTTTTTGTAATTTTTTTATATTTTCCTCCCTAAATCAAATCTATAAAGCCCTGTCTGACTTTATTTATAATGTTTGTAATTTTAATTAATCGTAACACAATATTAATCGAAATCTGATAATTCCTTGGGGCTCCAACCTTTCATAAAACTTTGAATCATTTTGATTACTAGTTTAATATTTATACTGCAGAAAATAAAAGCTGTGCTGTTACAGGATGTCCTTTCTTTAAATATTTTGATTTGTCAGTTCTCTACAGTCCAAACACTTCCACTAAATGTACTTTTCACTATCTTAGTATCAGCCTTATTCAACTTGATGAGAGAGCCTTTTTCTAGCCTCTTCGGAACCTCTCACTGGTTAACAGTCTAATATAGAATTATATAAAGGTGTTGGGAAGCATTCAGGTGAAGGAGGTGAGATTTTGGGTGAATCCATTGGTCTCCGTTCTAATGGGAGATGATTAACTGAATACATAATAAAAATAAATAAAAAACAACAATAACACCAAATACTAAATACAACAAAATCCAACCATTTCAACACCCAATCAGTTTGTCAGAAACAAGCCTGCACTTTCAAATAAATAATTTTTAAAAAACATTTTATTGGGCTCATTCTTCCCACTGATATGAAGAAGCCTCTCAACCAAAACTAAACTTTCTGACTTATTCAGTATTAGCTAGATTCAAGGACCAATATTTTAGCTTTATTTGAAACCACTAAATGTTTGTACAGTTTTTAATAACAACTCAAACTATTGACAGTTTTGGTTCTAACGATAAAAATGATTTACGGGAAGATGTTGTAATTTACTTTTGTGTACGACTTTTGCTACTGTAATATTATTGTTTTTCTTTCATTACCTTGTATATAGTAGTTTTAAGATTTTATTTAAGCAAAAAGTTATTGTAGTGGTAATACTTGTAAGCTATCATAAATTAGAATAAAACATTTCAAAATTATTTTAAAATAAATAATTTTTAAGTAATGATTTAGATTATTACAATTGGAAATCTAGATCACCGGATACGCTTATAAATAACTTTTAATATGTTACTCACCGCCAATATATAAGTTAATTTACCTAAAAAAGTTAATCACCTAAAAATATTAAAAGTTAATGATTTAGAACTGTTCACTGTAAGTTTTGCATGCTCATCCCCTCACATGAAATTCCTTATTGGAATCGTAAATGGATGAGTGAAAAGTACAACTCTGTATTAGCTCTTGGTTACAAATTTATTTTAAAAATATAATAATAATATATTTTTTATTTTGTCCCATCAATTTCTGCTGTTCAATGTGTTTTTTCCATGTTAAATTTTCATCTATCCGGGAATATAATCAAAAATATTTAATATATTGGACTTATTTATCAGACAGTGACAAACAATCTCTCATCATCAAACAAGCAATCTCATTATCACCTTATAAAAAAAAAAAGATTCCTAGCCCTTGACTACTCGCTGTTATAATGTCAGGGTTGGAAGAGAACAAAAGTTGATAAGACAGACCTCACATGAAAAATGAAAGAGAGGAATCTAAGCCAAAGACTAGATAGGATCCCTCAGGATTATGTAAGTTGCTTCGCTTTAATCTTACAAGTTTAATTTATGAAAATATCAAGGGTCAATTATAAAGAAAGGGAAGAGCAACTTAACCTTATAAGTTAGGCGTCCATTTTGTGGTTGGACGCCATTTTGCAATACACAAGCATGTGAAATTCTATTTTCATTAATTACTTTTGGTTGAATTTTATTTCAAAGATGATTTTATACTTTGAATTGATTATTGTTATTAAAAGAAAAAGAAACAGGGTCAGGCTCTGATCTGTGCTTACCAGGCAGACTACATGTAAAATGTGGATGGCGGTTTGCACTCAATGAAAATTTAGCCAGTCATTATGTTTCTTAAAGAAATCTCTCTTTTTAATGACCACGTTTCTACAGATATTACAACATAGAGAATCTTATTTTGTCATTAAATTGTTTATCAACTAATACATACACAATAATATCTTAGCCTAGGCATTTTTATTAACCGCGTGAATAAATGTAAATAAAAGGCGTAAATAAAAGGCAGAAGTTCTTTGTGAATAGTCTGATTTAAAATGTTTCCAATTCGATTACTTTTTTGTTAACATGAATACTTTATTTCAACCTTACTCACATGATACCTTCCAGTCACATATTTTAACACATAACTACACTTTCCAGATATACATTTTTTACTTGAAACGTTCCATCTTTGACTCAAAACGCAGTTCAGTCCTTGCGTCCTACCTTCAAGACACCCCAAACCAGACATACTTTGTTCACCTGCTGACGCAGGACGCCCCACTTGCTTAGCATGTACTGTTCACATGATTTTTTTTATGTTTTCCGTTTCAAATGGCTACGTAGACTTGATGCAACTCTGCAAATTTCTCAATTCCATCCTAGGGGGTATCACTTTATTCAAACTGTACGCGCGTAGTTTGATTTTATATTTTTTTCAGCTAAAGTATTCCTGTTCAAAGTTTTTACGTAATTTATGAATTTGAATATTTCTAACTTCCTATTTTAATACAGTTTCTTAATTAATTAATTACATGATCAAATATCCTTAATATTTGTATTTATTTAATTATTTATATTTTTTATTGTTGGTTGGAGGATGTCACATGCTTACAATTACCATTATAAGTGAACCCTGAAAGTACTAAATTTATTTTTATTTGTAACATAGCCTATGTAATACTATGATGTAATTGATTGTATTTTACTTGATGGTGTAATTGGCTATTAGCATAAAACTATATTATTCCTTTTAAATTAATCAATTTGTACTTTAGCAAATTTAACAATATTTTTTAGCAATATTTGGAACAAATTGTGGAGACTGCGGACTACTCTTTCCAAATGTCAAAGATCGTATTAAATGCTCAGGATCTTGTGAAAAAACTTTCCATACTGGTTGTTGTTCAGTAAGAACGTTAGAAAGATTGAGTAAATTGGGCTCAAAAAGGAGTTCGTGGATGTGTTTAGAATGCAAATTGGAAGTGCAAGGTAAGAGTTTTTTTACTTATATTCATGAAAATATTGAGTTATTATTAAAATATTATTAGCTGTAATTATTAGTTAAATTATAAGTGTGTCAATCATATCTGTTTCATAAACACAAAAAGACATATTTCAGACCCTAAATTTTGTAGTGTAAAATTTAAGCCTGTTTGCATTGATAATTATTTTATTAGTATTATTTAACTTCTTCTTTATACCAGTGGCATCAGGCCTCAGAAAATAAGTTCCATCTTCCTTCATTTCCCTTTTGGACTTTCTGTTTCCATGTTTTACTATTATCTCCATCCAGGTTATATTTGGTCATACTCTATTTCTTTTTCCGATTGGTCATGCCTCTAAAACATTTCTTGGGATACTTTCCCATGACATTCTTTTCAAATTGCAACAGTTTCATTTATTCAATGACCCCTCAAATAAAAAAAATTATAAAAATGAAAAATGTATAAAAATTATTCAGATTAAGTCATCCTAATGCTAACCCCTCTTAATAAAGCACTATGTCTGGACAGGACAAATCGTGTATTATCAGGTAGTTGTTTATAAGGAATACCATACTATTTTAAAAAATTGTAAAAATATTTTTTACTCATTATGTCTTGCGGTCTAGTGACCAAAGAGTATGAAAAAAGAAATTTAATAAGTGTAATAGTTTAGAAGTTATGGCTTAATGTGAAGACAAAAATAAAAAAGGCTTGATTATTTGAAAATTGTAAATGTTTTAATGGTATTAGGTTAAGCTAATATGTATATTTTAAAACTAAAAGAAGCCGATATATATTAATTAAGGAGGATTTTTAATTAACAAAGTTAAAGAAAAATTCAGTAAACCTTGACAATGAATAAATTTGCTAAGAAAAGGACAACATCAAAAAAATAAAAAGACTCTTTCGTTTTAACACTTAGGCAACAAGAATCCAAAAGAAAAAGGATTAAAGACTGTTAAGAGAAAAATACGAAAATCTTTAAACAGGAATAACTCAGAAAGTTATTGTCCTAGAACTTTAATTCAAGTTTCCATGAAATCTACAAGTCATTAAGAAAAGGATGGTACTTTCACATTTCCAAAACCTTGAGCCAATCAAAAGATATGGAAATTTGAAAAAATAAGTAGTAAAATTCACATATGATAAGTACAGAGTGTTAGAGGAAGGTTCCCTAGCGGGGGGTAGCCAAATGCAAGGTTACAACTGTGTTATAGTCTGTATACACTAACTTGGCGCTGAACCCTTGACTACGACCGTCCCCCCCCCCCCGTTGCTCCCTTTCTCACCCAGCTGTTTCAGTGGTGAGTCACCTACTAGCGTTAACACTGCACTATTTAACTTTTTTATAGGAGACACAATTTTAATTTTTTTTCAGCATAGTTAAAATCTTTAGGAAAATATAAGCAAATTGATACCAAACACGACACTATTCCGTTTGTAAAAGCCGCCAGTAGAAAGCTCTTTACACAGCTACTATTTGCATAATCACATACATATTATTTACATGTTTACGTACTATTTACATACATTAGTTATTCAAGGTAGGTTATACTTCTATGTATCCAATTTTAATGTAAATACTCATACGTGTATTAACATTTGTTATAAAATTGTATTGAATCAATATTGGTTTGAATCTAAATAAATTATTTTCTTCATGAGAAATTAAATTCAATCAAAAGAAAATTAAAGATAATACAATTACAATTTATTAATTCGGTAAAATAAAAATAAAACAGCACCAATAATTACACGACTTCACACTGAAGTTAGGTTATTAATTTACTAGTTAGGTTATATTTCTGGGTACAACAGCTATTTTCAAACACTTTAGTGGAATTTTACATGTCTTACTTAAATTTAGAATGAAGTTAATTAATCCAATAGTAATTGTAAACATGAATATGTGTACATATATTTGAAAGAGTATACATTAAGTTTCGTTTAATTTAAGAGTTTGAAAATTGTAGAGTTATACAGTACGAGTCTCGCAAACTCAGCGTAATGTGGACTGGAAGTGTGCTGAGTTTGTGAAATGCCGGGTTATCGGGAATAAGTGCAAAAAATAAATTGTAATTGAAACACCATAGCGGCGGCGATATCAAACGACTTTGTCGATAGCGGTATCCCATTGTCGGTGGCGTAAAAACCCCGAGGCATTGGCACCCGTCGGTATAGCAGACATACACCTGCAAAAATGTTTGATGGGCTGCTTTTTTTCCCCGAATCAATTTAGTATACATTAAGGAAAATATAACATTTCTTTTCAGTTTTTTTTTGACTGGGTATGATCTACGCACAGTATATACAATAAATAAAAATGAGCAAGTTACGAAACCGGAAGCGTGTGTTGGTTTCGTTTGAGACGCGGTTAAATGTGTTAAAAAGACTTGACAGAGAGAAATCTGTAAAAAAGCATTGTGACGAGTTTAACGTGGGGAAAGTACCATCAACGATTCGAGCGTACGAAGTTAATTCCCGCTTTGGGATCTGCCGAACTTTTACGAACAACGCTGCTTTTAGCAATATATTTTTTCTAAGATTTACATAATAGCTAAGTTTTACGCTTCCAGTAGCCATCTTTTGTCAGATGCACACATTCAGTGTTTGACAGGTGTTGCTATGAAAGCTAGAATACATAATACTGTACAAACAAGTTTTGAAGTTGATAATAATACATAATACATGCTTAACAACATTGTTGTTTTTATTTAATTTCCTCACAAAGTTAAGTAGAAATGAAGTATTGAATAAACACATGGCTATATAAATGGCTTTTACAAACGGAATAGTGTCGTGTTTGGTATCAATTTGCTTATATTTTCCTAAACATTTTAACTATGCTGAAAAAAATTTAAAATTGTGTCTCCCATAAAAAAGTTAAACAGTGCAGTGTTAACGCTAGTAGGTTAGTCATCACGGAAACAGCTGGGTGAGGAAGGGAGTGACGGGGGGACGGTCACAGATAGTCAAGGGTTCAGACGCCAAGTTAGTGTATACAGACTATACATCAGAATGGAAAATGTTAATTAATAAACAAATTAGTAATCACCAAAAAAAAAAGCAAGATAAGAAATTAAAAGTGTCAAAGGTTTAATACAATAATTAATTGTTAAAAGGAAAACTTTGCAAATTAGACCAAATTAAAGCAAATAGGAAGGAGTGTTACACAAACATTTCAAGCTCTGAGAAGATGGGAAGATATCTGTATATGAATCAGTTGGTTCACAATCACCAGCAAGAAAACAATTCTGTTCACCACCACCACCACTGAAGAAGGTCTTCTTAAATAGTTCATTGAAAAGTTTAACTTCAAGAACAGTTTCAGAAGTAATAAATAGTAAGAATTCAGTGTGAAAATTTAACATGAACATTAAAAAAAGAAGAAGAAAAATAAATAATGTGAGAAAAATAAAATAATTTTGCACAGTTTTTCTTTGTTATGAACTTTCACATTTCTTTAAGTTGTAGAGGCGAAAAATTTAATAAGAAGTGTATTGAAGAATAGATATTTTACAAAAATAAGTGAATATCTTATTCTTGTGTCTATTTTCTTCTTACCCATTATAGTGTTACTCAATTTGTTGAACCTGTTTTGTATTTCTTGGTGCATTTTGCCATTATATAAAAAAAAAAATAGTTCCCAAATAATTACATTTATTAACATATTTCAGTTTTCCACCCCCTTCAAAATCTTGTAGCATTTAGTGTTTGCTCTTCTTTTCCAACATGTATAACTTTAATTTTCTTTATATTTATAATCATCAAGCTACCGTCTGAGACTGGAGTCCGTTTCATGAACAAACTCCCTAAAGAGGTTAAAGAAACGATGGAAGTCAGTGTTTTCAAAAACAAATTAAAGCGGTTGCTGAAGTTCAATGCTTTCTACACTGTGGGGGAGTTTCTTGATGCCACATTATAGCCTATTATTATAAAAAATGAGTACCCATGTATAAATTAAATGTACTGGCTAAGGTCATAACAATGGATAGAAGAGAAGAAGTTTGTGGATTTTAAATTTTATGTGTGTGTATTTTGTGTTATCATAATTTTTAAGAATATGAGTTTTATTTAAATTTTGTAATTCTAATGTTAAAATTTGATTTTAATAAGCTGACGTGCCATATAAATATATTATTTATCAAAAACGGATCAATACAGATTGATATAAAATTGAAGTTGAAATAATTATGTACTAGAGTTTACTTGACTTTGAAATTTCTTGACCTAAGCTTAAAGCCACGTGTGAATTTTAAAACTGTATAATTTTTCTTTTATATATATGTATATGTTATTTATTATAAACTGTATGTTGTCTCTATCTTTTAAATGATTTATTGTGTTTGTTGGATTTTGTAACTCATTATGTATAGCTATTGTATTAGCATATCTTATCCATGATTATTGACTTGTCTAAATACAAATGTAAATTTGTCAAACAGACTAATAAAAATTGAATTGAATTGAATTGAATCACATACTTTTCTAAACTCTCACTCCAACCCTGCACAATTTCCCCAGTTTATCCTCAGTATCTCCCATTAAAACTATGCCAGCTGTGCATATGTTAGACCCTAAACATTTATTTGTTTCAGATTCTAGTGTCCTACTATTGTTTACTGGTTTTTATTCTTGTTGTTACATTCTATTGTTATTTCATCCATTATAATTATGAAGATAAAGATTAGCAGACTTTGACTGTTTCCCTGTTTTAAACCCTTATCACAATTAAAGCTCTCTGATTCAGTTCCATTTATTCTCACACTTCCTTTTATATTTTTATACACACTTTTAATTATGTTTACTGACTGGATGACACTACTCTTTTCCAGTATTTCTTATGTGTGATTTCTATTCATGCTGTCAAAAGCAGCTGTCAAATACAAGCCTCTTTTATAATAATTCCTTTCCCAATTATAGTTCTTAGTAAAAATATATGGTCTACCCTTTCTGAAAGCATACTGTTCCTCTTCCATGTCATCTTCTACATAATTCTTAATCTTTTTATCAATATTTTGTGTGTATATTTTCATAGTTGCGTATAACAAACATATAGCTCTGTAGTTTTTACAATTTGTAGTTTTCTATTTTTATGGATTGGAATTCTTTGTATTGTTTAACTTAATTGATAATATGGTTCATTGGAATGTTTTGGTTATTTAAAAATAAATAAATTAATGGATGTAGACTCATCCAGTGATGAAGGAATAAGAGGTATTATAAAATTAACAAGAATATTTATGAATAAATGTGCACAATATTCTAATAACTCTCCCCCACACAAAACCAAATGGTATATCGGTACAATTTTAATGAAATTTGAAATTTTTTGACTCAAAACAATGTATCAAACTATATTATATGTTATAGGAAGTTATAATCTCGAGTAAATTGGAAAAAAAAAGTCAGAATAAACTAGACAGGTTTGTTTTCACTTTTTGATCAATAACTCCCCAGACATGAATTTTTGGGGAGATATCAACCAATATGATTTTTGACGTTCTTGGGGATATATATATATATATATATATTACAAAAATTTGATCAAAAAACGTTAGAACTAATTTTCAGTAAATTGAAATTGTATGGATTGGTCTTTTAGTAGGTAGATCATATTCCCAAATTTTAAGTTATTACAGAAACAAATTTTAACTTCAGGTAAGACCAAAATATACTATATTAGATAAAATTCTATTCATTCGTTTGTTCACTCTCTGACAGATGACGGAGAGTCTTAAAAAAATAATTGTGAGGGATCTCAAAACTAATATTTTAATGCTACCTAACATTAATTTTCTTGGCCCATGTCACACTTTCTCTATATTATGTAACCTAACTCTCTTAGGCTTATTACATATAATAGGTATACCAACTCTTAGGCCTGCCTGATGCCACTGGTATTTAAAAATGATGAAATTCTGGCCCAGTTGTGATTTCTGTGAACACAAATAAAATACTCAAAAGTATTGTAGTATGCTATTGGTTGAGAAAAAGCAAAGTTTTATCTTTATCATTGGTGGTTAATCCAATGGACATAAAATAGTCTCATAATTGAGCCAATGCTTTTCTCTTTATTTCCTTGGTGACTGTGTCACATATAATTTAGCTATATTTGTTTGGGTTTTATAACAATAATTTACTTACATTTCCATAAATAACCTTAAAATTTTATGTTTTTTTGTAAAAAAAAAAAAAAAAAAATGGGGGATAGCGGTTAAACGAAGGGGCATTAAAAAATATTTTACCGAACATTTTTTGTTCTTTTAATGTATAGAATCCGAAAAAGTATAGCGAGCTAAGGTTTTTTTGTGACACTGTGTATACGCACATGTTATGTATTAATCAGACATTCATTACTGATGACTTCTAAAAAAAAATATTTAAAAAAAGAATTATGATACAAAAACGTGTAGTTTAATTTTATGTTTAATAATCATTTTTATAAGTTATAACTTTCTCAACTTGGTGAAATTATTTATCTTTTATTGAATTTACCTTATTAAAGTAGAATAACAATTTGATTATAATAATAATTAAACAAGATATGTATGTACTTCTTCAGCTCAAAGAAAACCTTCTCATTTCAATGCGAATGTACTGGACCAAGAAGAGTATGTATCCAAGTATCCTTCAGTCCGAGACATGTATGGTGAAGACGAGTCAGTATATATAATGGATGCAAAAACCAATGGGAATATTGGTCGTTATTTAAATGTAAGTAAATGTGATTTATTTATTTTTATAATTTGTGATTTTGTATTGTCATGTGGTGTCCACTGCCAGAGCTGAAACAAAAATCGGCAAAAAGTACAGTACTTATTTTAATCTGAAAAATGAATTCAAAGACTAAATTAAATCAATATGGCCATTCATTACACATATAAGGGTGAAGTATGCAAGGAGACAATTCGACAATAGTTTAAACAGTAGCACTATATGAAACAAATATATAATTAATTGTCATTAATAAGTTTGTTTAATTTTAATGTTAAAATTTTGGGAGTATAAAAAGTTATTAGTACAGAGTAATAATAGAAGCATGCCCTACCTATATACACTGTTAGGTTCAGGATGGCCAATAGACGATTTGTTAGGTTTAGGTTTTCCTAATCCTAATTTCAGGTTCAAAATAGATAATCCAGATCAACCATAAATGGCTGGTTAAATAAAAATAGCAATCATTGGTTCGGTATTTCAAGTTATTTATGAAACAAGACTTTATTTATTTTCACAATGATTTATTTCTCAACAATAATATAATTTCATTATTGCACATATATTAAAAATGTATAAATAGGTTAATAAAATATTACCTCTTATACGTCCGTCTAGTGATTCTCTTTTTGTGTTAAACACTACTGTGGTTTCAGATGATATCACTCATGCCTCATCAGGTGTTGAAAATATCACTCATATGATTTCGTCAGAACATTAAATATTGTTACAACACATAAACATTACAACACGAATACAAGACACAAACAACGTATAGATTTAATTTAATTAGTTTGTTCGGCACATTCGTGGTTTTCAGTATGAGAGCCGGGTCAGAGCTACAGATAAGTGTCTCCTCCTATGGTCGATGACATTCCTCCCTCCCTCGCAAAATCATTTGATATCTTTAAGGCTGTGTCAAATATTATATTTCAATTAAACGATAATTTATCTTTAAAAATATTATGTGGTCCCATTTTTACTGCCTTGTAAAACTCAAATTCCTCGAATACACTAATGTACCTAGTCTTTTCGCAAAACTTTAACACCTTTCATGTTGGTCTTTAGATCTGTGTATTTGTGATCAAAATCAATAAAGTGTAGAGTGAAATTGGATTTTATAGTGTTCAAAACTACCCTGCTGGTATCTCAAGAAAGACCATAGCTGTTGAATGAAGCCTCCGGCTACTCTGCTGGTCTCTTCCATCACGAATGGCCTTGTTAGTAGGTCATTATAGGTTTTTATAGTAATGGCCATTGACTTGCCAATATATTCTGATAGTCAGCTATTGCAAAACTCTTTGAGTTATTTCACAACAGTACTCTACTCTCTGTGCTGCTTTGGGACTTTGTATAAATTTATAATTTATTTTTAACATACTGTAATTTACAATAATTATGTAATTAATTCATGTAATTTAATAATTCCTAATAATGAAGTAATTAATTAACAATAATGGTAATTCCTAACAACACCTAAGTTTACAGATACAATTTACCTAAGTTTACAATATCATTGGTTGTGAAACTTCTGTCATGTTCTTTTATTATGTATATTGGTATTATAATATGTACATTATATTATTCGTAAATTGTTGTAATGTATCCATGTAACTTGCATATTTTGTCAAAATCTTCAACAAATATCAGGGAGTAGCTGGCAAGCAGTAAACACCATATAAACAGCAGTAAAGGGGGAGATGTTTTTGGACCCTAACATGTTTTCTGTGTAATGTATTTAAAAGTCAAGTGAATCTCAAGTAAAGCAGTTTTATTGGGGCCTTAATGGTTCTTATCTATAATATAATCTAATACAAACAGAGCCTCTAAATGTTGGTTTCGGGAACCTTGTAGGAAAATTTAAATTTTATTGGTAAATCTAGGGGTTTAGTTTATGGTATGTTTGTTTAATTAAAGCCGTTGTGAACCAACCTTCTAGATCAGCAACTCCATTCACTTTGCTCATATAAGTGTCTCAGGGTTCTATGCTGTGCATATGTAAAAACTTTCCACTTGTTATGAAAATTTGTATCTAATTATGTCGGTGACAGTCCTATACGAATATCACATTGCTTTGGGAAGTCAGGGTTCAAAATTACATATTTGACAACTTTGCTATTTGTCATCATGGTTAGTATCATTATATACAAAATTAAAATCTAAAAATTTTAATCTAATTTTTTGTGATAGAAGTTGAATAACACACTATATATGAATACGGTTTAAAATTATGTCCATTTAGACATTTTTTACAAAACTTTACATGGAGTTTTATATTAGGGTATGGCAATTCACATTTACAATTAATTAACACAGTCAGTTGGACCAGAACAAAACTTGTCAAATTTCTCCCAATCATCTTTGAACCTCATCATAAACAGTTACCCCCACTCCTCCACTCACCAGACAGAATATTCATTTCAGTTAATAGAACTTCCTTTCTGAACAGCCCTTGCATTATTATCTTATATTACATATTTATTTAATTATGTTAAATGTTGCCAACTAATAATTTATCTTTTATTTGTTTCAGCATTCTTGTAATCCAAATGTATTTGTGCAGAATGTTTTTGTGGATACACACGACTTACGTTTTCCATGGGTTGCTTTTTTCTCTCTGAATTTCATAAATGCTGGATCAGAACTAACTTGGGATTATAATTATGATGTAGGCAGTGTTCCAGGAAAGGTTTTACACTGTTATTGTGGTTCAAATAACTGTAGAGGCCGACTGTTGTAAAATACTTTTAATTACTGTGTAAAAAAAAACAAGCAATATATAGTATATTGTGGGCAAGCAATATGTTTTCCCAACCCTTCCTTTTGTTTTTTTTTTTTTTGTCAATGAATTGTATATGTATTCAGTTTTGTGTGTTTTTCTGAAGGGGAGTTGTGTTCCAGACTTCAGCTTCTGTGCTAACATGAACACTTGGAGTTTTTTGTAATTTTGTATTCAATTTTGTTCAATACCTTATGGAACTAATGTTGGACTATTAAATCGTTTTTGAATCCCATCTCTCTTTATAAAATATGTTACACTTCGACCCTGCATCCGTATATTATTTTAACCATTCACCTTTTGAATAAGTAAATGAATTACCTTATCGGTACGTCAACTAATCCTTCCGTTGATTTACAGATTACTGCAGTTTTGGGCTTCGTGAGTCCATCTTCAGATCGTATAAATTATTTAGTTTATATTAAATCATTCCATATGGAGCTTGTCAATAGAATATATACAGTACATACATAATAACACAAAACATGACATGACACTATTACGCACATTTAATGTTCATACGATCACAAAATGAAAATAATAATATATATGTCAGTATGTATTCCCTGGCGAATCGATCGCGACTGGATATTTAATCTTATTTCGTTATCTGACTTTGAATAAACGGTTCCTGTTGTTGCATCTTGATGGCGCTGTCGAATAGAATATTGGATGAGAACAAGAGTTGTTCATTTAATATATTACTAGGTTTTTGTTTGAACGCTTTGTAGATTTTGAATCTGTAATCTCTAAATCAACGGAAGGATTAGTTGACGTACCGATAAGGTAATTCATTTACTTATTCATAAATTTACTAATCCGTTGGCTACAATGTTAAATTTGAAATTTACCTTTTGCTAACACTAACCAATTCTAACCTAACACGAATCCTTTACTCTCCTCTTAACTACCTTTAATTTTTCGGCAGCAATAATTTTATATATTCACCAATACAACTGATGTGACATTAAAAAATAGTGGCAGTGGTTGGTTTCAGGTTGCAACCTTTTCGTTTTAAGGGAAACTTATTAGATTAAATTATTAATGTAAATTTGTATAATTTAGAAAATTTTCTTCTACTTATCTGATGACCTAAAAACCGACTCTCTCTCACCTTAACCTTAAACCTCCAATTACAATTTACACCATCAATTATCAACTAGGTCTTCATTAGTAACATATTTTCTTTCCGTCACTTTCTACACTGCCAGGGCGCGATTTAGGTTTATACTTGAAACTTTTGATGACATGTAATAGCCAACTGATATTGTGTACTCAACTACAATATGTAGACCAAACTAAATATGACCATATATAAACTCCACCCATCTCGATATTTAACCAGCAGTAGAAGTTCTATCCTTACCTCTCCTTCCATTTACTTCCTTTTATTTAATCCTCTACATCAACCTCTATCAATTAAAAAAAAAATCTTATACAATGGTAATAATTTGCCAATCATCATTATTATATTTCGGTTATGAATCGCCATACAGGATGATATGCTGTCTTTATGTTTTAAGGTTTCAACTTCTCCTTTTCCCTAAACTTATATTGTCTGTTTTGACTCAAAATATTTCTAAAGGGATAATTATGGATTAAATGTAGAGCGTTGAAGTGAAATATTAGTGAAAGCAGAACGAACTACCACTCGCAAAATTTTTGTTTTAATTTATAGCAGCCAATAGACAATATACATTGTATAAGCAATAATAACTTAACGTACAAAACATATGAATTAATTAGAAATGAAAAAAAAAAAAAAAAATCTCATTTGGTCATCATAGCCCTTAAGACCTGACTGTGAAGATCTCTGTTAGTGTGGGTGGTGCCAGCTGCCATAATGGCAAACTTGTAAATATCCCAAAAGCAATTTTCCCTCTACTAAACTCTTCTCAAGTGCTGATACTTTTTCCCGTCTGCTAAAGGAGGATGACTGTGAATGGCCTCTCCCACGAAGGCACACAAGCTTAGACAAATGTGCCTTTCTCAGAATTATTTAGTCGAGTCCATTCTGGTGAGGAAGATTGCTGCTCGTTTACCCCGGCCTGTTTTTAAGTTTGTTAGGTAAATAATTGTTTTTGTTTCGTTTCCGGTTAGAGATTAATAGGGCACACATAGCCTATTAAGATTTTGTATGGATAAAAGACACAGGCTTACCTAGAAGTGGTCCTTGGTATTACTTAACAGTACACACACAAATAAGAAAACACTAAAGTTCTGAAATATGAGAAAATGAACAATGTTTATGAAATATTTCAGAACTTTAGTGTTTTTTGTGTGTCTTATTTGTGCACTGTTAGGTAATACCAAGCACCACTTTCCAAGGTAAGCTTGTGTCTCCTTTCCATATAAAATTTAAACTAAGGTATATAATTAAAATGTTAGGTTAAATTTCCAGCACATCCGAGAGCTTTCCTGGAAGGTGTGTCATTAGTCGAACAACCGATGTGTGGAAATTTTATGTTAGGCCTTACAGCACAATAGCGCTAAATGATGAACAAATAGAGATATCTTAGTTGGGCGGTATTTCATAATTTAGTATTGGATTAAGTAATTATTAATCTTTTTAATTAATTATCAAAGCTGATTGGACGGGGTTATTAATATAAATAATTATATTTTTTTAAAGTGTTGTCATCCACAGAGCTCCCTAGAAAACCATTCTTCTGGCTAAAATAGACTTACAAGATGGGTCTATTTCTCACGTTAACCACAACTTTTAAAGAAAAATATTAAAGAATATTAATAGAAGTAAATAAATAATATGGATTTTTTAAATTTTGTTTGTACTATAATCTGTATAGAACTAAAAATAACATCTGTATAGAGGTATATATAACGATGGATAAATATTTTTGTATCTTCTAAATTATATCAAAATTAATACCATACTGTTGAAAATTAAGAGCTAGCTTAAAAACTATGATTATTGGAGTACTACATAGAGTAACAAATTCACAATCCAATCTTCAATCTGGTTATTCCATGAATCTGAAATTTTAAAGTACACTTCTACTTTCAATCTCTCAAAATAGGCTCATCAATTCATACTTGATCCATTAGTCTCTTTTTTTCTTATTCTTTTCTTCAACATTTCTGTTTGGTCAAATTTATTTTAGGTAAACGTATCAATTTTGATTAAAACCTTGTCTCAAACTTTATCACATCGTAGACATCAATGTTACTTTTATTTAATCTTTTGAATAGCTTTTTTAACAATTACATGGTCCACAATTATGCCTTATAATCGTATTTAAAATCATTTTCTACATATAAGGTTTCTCCATCAGAATTTGTATATTTGTTCAAATCATATTTAGTTGTCTTTAATTCCCCTGTAACAACGAAGTACAGCTTATACTGTTTGGTCTTGACCACCTGGTTGTCTGAACAGGTTTTTATTTGCTTGTAGTCTTCAAATGTGAAGTCTCTCTTGACTTACACTACTTGTTCTCTTCCGATTCTGATGCTATTATAGTATCGGAGAGAATGACCGTCCAATGCCTTTTATGGCCATTCATAAAATATAAATAATATCTAATAATGATAAAAAATTTAGTTTAAAAAATATATGCCTAGACTTTTCTATAATGAGGGCAAATTTATGCAAAGAACACCATACATAGAATGGCATTGGGCTATTACTAAATACTTGTTAATAGTATAGTCCCCTCTTTAAATTGTTTATTATATAAATTCTCTACATTAGCCTCGCATATTGCCTGCTTCGTTCATACTTTGCCCAACACAATATTTTTTTAATAATAATCGTTACACTGATTTTCCCCCTTAATCTAATTATATTCTACATATAGGACCAAAACTGCAGTTGGACTCTTTTTTGTTACCTCCTGTGAATAGTTAACAATTACTGAGTATTTGCTGCTACATTTTATGGTAACCACCATTACAAGTTGTAATTACAAGTCTGTATCTTGTTATCCAAGGAGTGTGTTGATTTAGGACGGCAAATAAAAAGCAACTTTAATGTAATAGCAGATATTTCTTGTTGAAACTCCATATTCAAGGATAAAATAAAGCAAAAGCTTAAAGTTTCAAATATTTTAATAATATAAATGAGCTACAATGTTAGTTAGATATTGTAAATTATCTTATATCAACAGAACTAGTTATAAAATCAGTAACCTTATTTCTACTAAATGTAATCGTAAAATTGCCTTTTATTGTACAAAAAATCTAGGGAAAATGTTGGTCAATAATAAAGATAAAAAAGAAATGTTAGAAAATAGTGGAGTTTATAAAATATCTTGTCAAGATTGTGACTCTGAGTACATAGGTCAATCAGGTAGATCTATAAAAGTTAGAATTAAAGAACATGTAAATAGCTGGAAACATGGCTATAGAAATTCTAACTTTGCTAACCACCTTTTGGACTCGGGTCATAGTTTTGATCCGAAATTGAATGTTAAACTCTTACATGTAGAAAATAAAAGCAATAGAGTAAATAATTTAGAATGTTTAGAAATAAATAGATCTATTTCACTTAGGCCTATTCTCAACTTAAATGACCAAATTGTATTAAATTCGTCACCTCTTCTAAAACCCATCCGTAACATAGTTCATTAACCTTCACCTACCTGCTAGGTCATCCCCCCTACCTTTACCGATTTCTCTATTGTATTTCAGTTTCCTGTTACTTATGTTTTAATAGTTGTCTATACCTGTAAATTATCAGTTACCCGATGATGCCGCAAGGCGAAACAATTGTAGCTCATTTATATTATTAAAATATTTGAAACTTTAAGCTTTTGCTTTATTTTATCCTTAAATAAAAAGCAGCCTAAATATTATACACCATACTTCTTTTTACTATAGACAAACACTGCTACATCAGGTAATTTATATTAGTGAAATAGTTCTTTTGTTAACTCTTGGAAATTGACAAATATTTAACAATTTTATAATTCTCCATGCTTAGAGCAACCTTCATATCCTGTTTATAGAATCGTCTTGCAGTGGAGATGACTGGATCGAGAGGATGATGTAGATCTGTACTTAACATCTTTACCATGTACAAATCTGTGTTGTCAATTTTTGTATTTTGAATGTCTATTACTAGTTAGAAGTAGTAATAATGTGAAGGGTGAAATGCAGTGTGACGTGTGACCTCTAGAGATCTATTTTAGCTTCCTACTTCTGCTAAGACGGGAAATTCCAGCCCAACTCCTTTAGGAAGTAGAGGACTTGAAGAACATGAAGGATAGTATCTTATCTACATAAATCTGATAACCTACCAGACTTCTTGTCATTTTGTGTGTTACAGCACATCACATAATTTTGTATTCTTATCCTTCTAAGATGTTCTCTCGGGACTTCTTTCACTCCAATACTCTTACTCTAGTTTCGTCTGGTGACTTGCCCTGAGCTAATGATTGCAAGTACCATCTTACTACTACACCATTCAATCTTGTTCTGAGTGACTCATCTATCCCACCAGTTTGACCTATTGGCAGGAACGGGATGTGCCTTCTTCCATGTTTTTAAGGTTTTTCTTGTGTCTCTTCTCTTTGTTGGGTACTTTTTCCATCACGAATTTGTTCCTCTTAAGTGGCCTGTTTGATCTTTCTCTTCTGGGTTTATTATTTCTGCGTTGACAAAGACATTTCGATGCATCGGAGGTTTCCCTATGCTGATAGTCATCACGGGAAAGTATTCTCCATTTTTTCAGCACATTTGCTATGCAAAGAACGATCCACCCGGTCAGAACCTCGCTTAGCTGGATAAGGCTAAATATTAGTGTGTTCACCAAGTATTCCACAGACTCTGTACGGGTATTCCTATCGGCACGGGTCACTTTACACTTTAGGGTTAGGCTAAAGGCAGGGAAAAAGAGGGGGAGGTAAGGTGAAAAAGGATTGACAAAATAAATCAAGAAACATGCTGCACAGGAGAGGGAAGTAGTGCAGGAAAGCCTACATTGTAATGTAAATGTACTGAATAATGTAAATGTTGCTCCGTGGAAAGAAACTACCATTTTCTGAAAATGGTGTTGGTTACATATTATTGTTAGACATATTTAAACAAAACTGTAGGGTATTGGATTGAGATAACATGGTTTAATGACTCATCCTCATTAATGAGACATATGCATTATTTTGTTTTACCCTAGTACATTGACAGCTTATTAATTCATTATTATTTTTTATATAAAAAATCAACAATTTTATTTTAATGTGTCATAGACCCCCCCCCCCCGTTATCATTTTATATGTAGTTTTACAGTTGCATATAATAAACAATTTTACTCTAAATCTATATATTTTTTGTTATTTGAATATCTTATTTTAACTAAGGTTGACATTAACACCAGAAAAATGAAAAAGTTGTAGGAAATTATGTGTGCAGACCTGACTGGAATGGAATCCTTGTCTAACATTTTATTCATAAGTTTGTGGCTTTCCACATACAATAAACATCCTTTTATCAAAAATCTAATACTTTTTGATTTGGAGGTTCATCTGTATTGTATTTTAAGATGACACGCAATAGACTTTAAATAAGTTAGACAACATCGGAAATACTTTTACATTTTTCTGTTGACATCATTATGTCATCAACCAACTGCAACAGAATAAAAAATAAGTTTGTTTCTCTTCGCAAAATGTGTGTGTTTATAATTAGTTACAGTGTGAAGATAGTTTGAAAGTATTCTGAGGATAGGGATCTTTAATTTATATGGTTTTTCTTTTTCTATAGGGCCATGGAAAAAGAGGAATTTTGTCTAAACAACAAGAAAAAGGGTGGGTTTTGGGTTTCATTTACCTACATAAACCAGAGGTTGTTCTTTTAACAAAACACTTGATGTCTTGGTTTTTTGTGTAACAACTATTAATGAGTAAAAAGGTAAATATACATATATATATATATATATATATATATATATATATATATCCTTTACAAAAACCTGAATTGGAAATTACAAGATAAGGTGAGTGAGCAAAAGGTAAGTTAAATAGAATAAAACTCAAACACAAGTTCTCACAAAAATTATGTTTACAACATAATTAGATGCATATCAACATCAAAGTCACCATCCTTAGATGTTATAATTTAGATATTATAGCTCATGTATCACTGAGGATGGCGACTTTATTGTTGAAACGTGTTTGCTTAAGTAAACATAATTTTTGTGAGATCTTATGTTAGTTTTATTCTATCTAATATTATGTCACAAGTCGAGCTCAATATTAATTTATAAAGTGTATATAAGTTGTTTATGATAGTATAAATGAGTAGTTGGGGAGACTTGGAAGTTTGTTCCTAAAGTGTTGTTGTTGTTGTTTTTTTTTTTTGTTTTTATAGGGCTATTATCGGACCTAACACTTAAGATGCATTTGTATGACGGCAGAGATATTAAGGAAAAGAGTACAAATACTGGAAAATATCCAAATACATTGCAGTAATGTAAGTGCAATTCTTTCCATTTGTATAGCACTTTCATTCATTTTGTTATGTGAATGTCATGGTTTTTATATTAACCCTAGAACACTACTCATTCGTAAAATTTACGACCCGCCCTTTGTAAAATTCGGAGAACTCGTAGACAAAAGACGGACACGCTCTGTCTTATTGTTTACCTTCCTGCCATTGTGAATAGAGGCCACTGTCTCTTCGGCTAAGCTCAAAGTTGAACCGTTATTACCGTATTCAAGCTCGCGTCATATTTTACGAAAGAATAGTGTTTGCGAAAGTTTTAACTATTAAGTGTTTGAATATTTTTTTTGTAAATTAGAACACTTTAGAGTTAAAAGTGTTTGATTTAGCTACTAAGTGTATATTAATCACTGCAAGGAATGTGATTCTCAGTGAAGACAGTACTCTAATTTTGGCATTCTACCTAATGAACTTATTGTAAATCATTTTTCTCTTTTTATATAAATTAAACATTTATAAATGATGTATTTTATAAATATCCGATTAATTTTTCCAATAAAATAATATTAATATTTTTTTCGATTTTTTTTTCCAGATTAATTATTTTTAAAACATACTTGTAGTGGTGGTAAAAGACATTTTTTGTTTACAGTTAAAATATGTAGAAGTTCATTGTTAAATATTTTTAAAAACAATAAAGGATTTAAAATAAAAAATAGTCAACACTAAAGTAAAGTTTAAAAAATAATAATAAAAATAAAAACAGAAAGTACTGTAGTAAAATTTACGAATGAGTAGTGATCACGCAACAATGAACTAATAGTAGTAATCTAGGGTTTATTTACTTTCCCTTCATTCTCTTGGTTTAGGTTGTTTATACTTCTTATTTTTGGAACAGCTGTCATATGAACAATTTAATTGGAATCTATAATCAGCTGTTACGTTGACTTGGTTTTGTTATGAATATAGATTCTCATTGGCTTTTACATTTCATGATCCTAAGTTAATGGTTATACAAATTAACTCTAATCCTGAGTCAAGTTTATAATGTTACAATAAAGGAGAAAAAAAACTATAATTGTAAAGTATAACTAATTTCAGCGGTTTCCCCCTTCCTTTTCTTCCACATTCATTGGAAAACGATACTGTCTATTTGCAAGTTATATAGTTGTTTATGGTGACATATTTCTTTTCCAATCTGTGCACCATTATTCTTTGGTGGAGGTCTTCCTACAGAATGAATATTATTTTTCATCTGTGGCAATGGTATCTATGCGCTACGCTATACCGGCCTGCTGAAAGAAAGTGGACAAGGAATTAATAATAGGCCATAATGTTAATTTTGTTAATCTACGATTGTATTATATTTGTTTAGTTGTGATATTTACTTTATATTTAAGTTTTGATATATTTAGTTACACTGAAACGAAAACTGCATAACTCAGCTATGGCAGATCTCTTCTTGAAAACTTTATTGCAGCACATAAATAATATTTCTGTACCACAGCAGGGCGATAAGATATACAAAGATGAATGTGTTTTTTCATTTGATTCACCCGTAAGTTTTTATTAAGTATGAAATTGAATATGATATACACCCTTTAAAGTCTCCCAAATACATATTATTAATCAAAATCTTGTTATTGCTCTAGCTAATAAACCGGGTTTATTGAATCACTAACCTAACTTCCACGTCAAAGTTTATAACCCTATTAGCCTAAAACTTTCCATTTCAAGAATAAGATATTCTATTATACATTTGCGAGTAGTTATTTATTCATTAAAATTATTTAATAGTTTAGCTATTTTAATCTTAATATGTAGATTATTAATAAAGTTAGGTAGCTATTGTAATGTTCTCACTATGATGTACATTGTATTTTTAGTTATGGGGTCTTTTATTTGCGTGTAATCCTTCCAGAAATAGATAAAATAAATTAGGTAATTGTTTACTTAAAGGTGGTGTCTTATTATTAATTTTTTAAATTTTTATATTGTCTACTAGATACATTTACTATAGTTCATTAGGTTTTAACCTATAAATAGGCTACATCGGATTTGGTAGTTTTTAGATTGTGATTTTTCAGTGAAAAATAGTGATCTGTTTAAGGAAAACATTATTTAGGCTTAAGAAGTAAGATATGTAGTCAACATAAAAAAAAAAAAAAAAAAATCCTGAAAATAAGGCTCTACCTTTAAGTAAACAATTACCAAAATTTATTTAAAGGCCTATAAAATGTATAATCCAGGAACTGTTGGTTTAGCCTATATGTTAGTAGTCGGTGAAAATTTGTGTGGGTAAATATCTATTGTACATTATCATCGGGTTTTATTATTAAAAATTATGAAATCGTTAACTATTTACCTTGTATTCAGACAATTAGTATATATTGTGTTGGAAGACACTATTCAAGTCACAAAAAACATTATTTTAGTAGGAATTAAGAAATATAAAAGTATTAAATCTAACGTAGATTACTTGATAACTACGTTCCTCAAGTTAGTCAATGTCAATGTGTTATCACTTGTTGAATCTTACATCGCTCTTTGAGATGTGTGTATATATATACACACAATTCCCCTTATCGTGATTGTGTTTTTTTTTTTTGACTTCTCAGTTTTAGCTCTGAGATGCATGCTTAGATATTAATGTTGGTGGTATTCTTATTTAATTTTACTTCTTACATAGGCTTAGTTTCTAGTTTCATGTTTCTTTAGTTTTTAGTCACTTGATAACGGGAATTGATTCTTATTCCCGAAACGTGGTGTTTTGATTTTTAACACAAATGATGGCAAATGTACGAAAAATGTATAATAATAAAATAATGGCAATGTTAATAGCGTATGATTTGACAAATGCACATTACACAATGACTACGGTAGATCCAAGTTTTCCAGGTGGCTATATATATACAAGAGACAGGCTTACCTTGGAAAATGGTCCTTGGTATTACCTAATAGTACATAAGTAAGAAAACACACAAAAAACACTAAAGTTTTGAAATATTTCGTAAACACTGTTCACTTTCTCAATCAGTAGAGTTAAGAAGAAGACGGTACTTACGTATTAACGCCACCGCAGCAACTTTGCGCATATATATATAAGGTTTGGCCAGGTGTTTATGTGTATATGTATATATATATATAGCTACCTGGCCAAACCTTATATATATATAATTATATACACATAAACACCTGGCCAAACCTTATATATATATATGCGCAAAGTTGCTGTGGTGGCGTTAATAAGTAAGTACCAAGAAGACTGAAGACTGAGTGTTGAACCACAGGTTTTTTTTTGTAAAGCCTGTTGGGAAAGGGAAAAGGATAAAGGATGATTCATCTAAGGTTAAGATTACGGGGTTCTCTTGATTTTGAGACCCATTGATGAGCCAGTTCCCATCTTCTTAGTTCTGAGGGTTTACATTCTGAAGGGAGTGATTTTATGATTTTTGTTGTGAAGCATTCATCGTAAGTGACAACGTTGTGGATTGCTGCATGTTGTGCAGTTGGTTTCTCCATATCCATGATTTTCATGTCATGTCTGTGGCCATTCATCCTGGTGCTTAAGTTGTCTGTGGTTAGGCCAATATATTGAGCTGGGCAAAACCTGCACTGTAGTTGGTAGATAACATTTTTCTGCGTTACTCACTTAATGGACCTAGAAAAGTTGAAATTATGTTTTTTCCCGTGAAAAAATTAGCTCAGTGTTGAAAACTTATTTTATTATTAAGAAATAGGCCTAAGTTAAGGTAGAACATGGTAAAAAAAATAATTGCAAAAAAGCCTTTGTAAACAATTACCTTAATAATAACATGTAATAATATTTATATTATATGTTTTAATAATAAACATTGAGCGATGACACTTGATGAACGTAGTCATAAATATTATTGTAGGCTTTCGTTATCAGAGCAGTATTTAACTTAATAACAGCTGGATTCCCTTGTTTTCAATGTGTTATTAGACAGTGAAAATATACACAAAGCAGATATTTAAGGAATGTCATTCAAATGAGTAGTAACATACTCGAGATTTAATGGACATTACAATCAATTCCAGTTCAAAATTCAATCATCAACTTGTAGACCTAGGAATTCAAGAAGATAATTGGAAATTAAAATTTTTCCTGACGTGTAAAGACCATGTTTCCCATCTCAAAATTATTCCAAATTACAAAGTTCATATAGGAGAATTATTAGACGACCACGATTCGACCTCTGAAAAGAAATATCCAAATTTTAAAATACCACTTTAGCATGAGATTCGTAGACAAGGTACCGCAAAATCGCAAGGATTATAAGAAAATAAGAATTTATCAGAAGAAACTAATATTATTAATGGATAGAACGGAATCTAAAAAGTTGTTTGGAAAAATACATAGGATTCATGAGTAATCCAGTATAAATTGGAAACAAAATCAAGTCACAAATAAACATGGCTGATTTTATTAGTCTTAGAAGATCGAATCAACAGACACATTAGGTAATTCTTGACTTAAGTAAGCTTATAACATAAGTTGTTTTTAGATGTAGGTATACAAATTTAAAAACTAAATACAGGTATCCTGAATTAATTGTTTTTTTTTTTAATGAGTCTTAATCGAAGTCTGTTTGTTTTATTGTTAGGAAAGTGATACTGGACTTTATGTATGCCTTAAAACTTTCCTAGGCCTTGGAAGAGAGCATGTTGAACGCCATTTTCACAAAACTGGTAATGCTGTATACTTACACGTGCATCGGGAGAAAATTGAAGTAAGTTAAAATAGTTTTAACTAGCCTAAATATAGTTTTATAAAAACTTCTTTCATTTTTCTTGTTTTATGAGTTATTGATAATCCACAGAAGCACATGTATAGTATGAATATTTCAATCAGCTATATCTATTTTGATTAAATTTTAGAGAAACTTAAATATTATGATATAAATAAACTACATGAACTAGAAATTTATGTTTCACAAAACCCAATGATAATCTTGGCTCATTTAATTTTTCCATTTTATTAGCAAACATTTTTTCTTCATGCAGTATGCACATTGGTTCATATAATCTTATTTTATTAAATATTTGATAAAAATAGCTTGGGCCATTTAGGTATTCAACATTCCAGTAGGGCATTTTTGGTGCACATTAATTTTGTAACCGATTGTTTTACTAACCCAGTATATAGAGGTATGAGATAATTTTGGTAATTACAAAAAAATTGTCTGATTTTGACAAGTTGTCTGTCCATTGTTATTGCCATCTGCACATAAGCCCGATAATGGCGACAAAAAGAAAGATAAGAACAAGAAATTTGATATAGGGGACTATAGTATACTCATTTCGAACACTATTGACATTCAAAAAAAATTTATTGAAAATATCAAAATGACAGCCATTTGAAAAAGTTTTTTTGTTTATCTCATGTATTGTTCAAGTTATAATTAGTTGTTTAATATGCTTAATTGAATAAAACTTTACTGATTTCAATTGTATGTGTAATGATACCAACCCTGATGATGACAATTAGGAAAGTTTAATGTGATATTCGTATAGTTACGGGATCTGGTAGGGTTGAGTCGACAACACGAGAGTAGCGAGTGGAGGCTTCTTCATATATGTACTGTTTTGAGGCCTGTAACAGCCAAGACATTGATACTACTAAAGTGAGTAAAGACTGTGTTTAATATATACACAGCTACGAGGGCCCGTTAGGACATAGGTGACGTCAAAAAATAGTGAATATACAATGACCAGATTAAGGAAATCTGTGTAACAAATGTTTTAAACCAAATTATATACACTATGTATACCCCTTGATCTATCAATACAATTTAATATTCTTTCTAAGAACCAGGATCTGCTTGTATTAGATTATAGAAGTACCATGATGGCACCCATCAACTTGTTTTTTATGATATTGAAACTTATACCAATACTGTGTTTACTAGTTTTAATTGACTTGTTACAAAATGTTGCAGATACCATTAGTTCAAGGCGATGGTCCTGAGAAAAAAGTCACCCGTTTAGCTATCGGTGTTGAAGGAGGCTTTGATCCAAATGCAGGAAACAAGTTTGAAACAAAAGAAACACTTTCAGTTGTTATTTTGCCGGACTTTCAAATTATTTCTTGGGAAGATTCAGTTTTGCCAGATAGAGTAAGTTTGTTGAATACTAGTAAGGTACTTTATGTTTTGATTAAGTTTGGTTAGATTAATGTACAGTATTATTCAAAATTTAATAGTATAGGTAATAATTCTATGTATGTTTATTTTCAGGTAAAACAATCAATTCAGGGAATTTTGGATGCTGAATCTGCTACAAAGTTAGCTGAGATGGAAGCTTTAGCAGGCACCTGGGATGGAGAGACTAGAATAGTTTCCAAGTGAGTTTGATCATTTCTTTGTACAATAAAAACAGTACATAAGCTAATACATTGCTATTATTCCATTTAACAAAATTATAATATTTTAATACAATCATTAATATTTAGAATAAAAGTTATAGGAAATAGTCATTGTATTGCTCATTTGTTATGTGGTGGCATTTGGAGGGAGGGTGGTCTGGCTTGGAGTGGGGAGGTTGTTCGTAATCCACTGTCTAGAAACACACTGACGAAAGGACGGCGGAACACTAACTCACTTGCTTCCTCCACCACTAAAAAGTGACGAGAACCTGTTTGCCCGATGAAGGTCAAGTGCCTCTACATACCAAATTACCTCTAATATGCCCCCCCCCCTAAAAACGGTTAAGGCTATTTAACCCATTTAGTGCCAGCCAAAAAACCAACAGTCACTCCCAAGAATGCCATGCCATTTTCCCTATAGTACTATGAAGAATGCCAGGCCTCTTTTAGACGTTTTGCAATGTTTTACTAAAACACTTGTAAAAATTACAAATATTAATATTGGATCCTATTTTTTGTTTTGTTTTATACAAAATTAAATGGTCTACCTAAAAATTGCAAAAAAATACCTTTTTTTTAAAAAGTATTGTATATTTTAAAATAAAAATAAACAGTTTTACTTACCATATTTTTTTTTTTTGAAGTTTGACATAAAATGTGGTTCTATAAAAAAAAAATTTTCTTGAAAAATGTTATGTTACTTGATAGAAGCACTAAAACTGTACACACTTTCACAAATTCAGCTTCCTAGTAAAAAAACTGTAGGCCTACAAGTTATAAACTTTTTTGTGCAAACCTATTTTTTTGATATTTTTTAGTTTTTTATAATTTGTAGCTTACAGTCATGCCACTACTAAATATAGTTACTAATATTACTCAACTGACTGAAGCAAATAAACTTAAAAAAAAAGTAAGTTTGTACAAATAAAATTAGTTTTTGTCTATTTACATGTTTTTAGGTTAGGTTAGGCGGTAACACAGATGTGGTACGGCAAACATAGAGGATGCACCCCTTTTTGGCAGCGTTTGCACTGGAATGTTGACTTTTTCCTTTTTCCACCACTTTTAGTGCTAGCAGCACTACAAACTGAACAATTTTTTTCCCTTTTTAAAGGTAATTTATCTAAAAAATCACTACTGGGACCAGCATCTCCGCCTCCTCCAATAGGCTCATCTGTAATAGTCGGAGAGTTCTGAACATTTTTGTTTCTGAGCCATTCCTTTGACAGATCTTTAATTATGTTTAGAACAAAGTCTAATCTTGTCATAGGCTTATCCGTATTTTCTTTATAAAGAATGTACGAGTTCAACATCATTCTTGATAATATATTAAATGCCACCTTCTTCCACTGCTTGGTGGACCTTCTTTCTTCTAAATATTGACACAACATTTGATCTGACACATCTATACCTCCCATGTAGTCATTATACTGTCTAATCATGGATGGCTTATTAGTAATTTTAATATGAGTACCTGATGTTTTTGCCCGCCTTTCACTGGTGGTCTTAGCATCTGTGGACAACAACAGTACTTGATGTCTCTGGCTTTTCTTTTCCCTAAATCCTAGCATGAGTAGTTTTTGGGACCTGAAATACTTTGTGTCGCCTACACTAAATTTGCCAAGCAATTCTTTAGGGATTCCTTTTCTGTTTTTGTTCATTGTTCCAGTAAGGAAAGTTTCATTTTCATACAGGTGCTTGGCCAAAGGAATGGAATTAAAAAAGTTATCAACAAACAAATGATAACCTTTCTTCATCAAATCACACATTTGTAACAGTTTGGTTACAACTACAAAGCCAAGACCATGTTGTTTTACTGCATCTTTTTCAGTTCCACTTGCAGCACCTTTGTAAACAAAAAATTGTACACAGTAATGGGTAATGGAGTCACAAACCATCCATAGCTTCACGCCCCAGCGGTGGTGTTTTTTTGGCATGTACTGTAGTAATTGACTATGGGATTTAGTTGGAATCATACTTTCATCAATGCTTATGTACTGGTTTGGTGTGAAATATAGTTTGGCTAGTCTGTTGAAATGATCAACTAATGGTTGAAATCTGGAAGTTGGGTCATAATCGGGAGAATTTGGACGGGGAAGGTTTGTGGTGTCACATACATGAAAAAAGGTCAAAATCGCCTGGAAACGGTTACGGGGCATCATATTTCCAAACCATGAAGTATTCTGAGAAGGGAGAGTGGACCAATAAAGAGCCAGTGTAGGTTTTTTTACTATGCCCATATTGAATAAAATAGATAGAAATGCAAACATTTCCGCAACAGTCACATCTTTCCATGTTCGTAGCCTACTAGCGTTTGACAAACGATCTAAATTTGATTCAATAAACTTCCTAGCATATTTGTTGGTAAATTTAACAAAGTCCCAAACCAAACCCAATGTGAAAAATAGCCTAAAGTAGAAAATAGGTTGCGAGTTTCGTGGTGGACAATGTTTCACACCTGGCAGTTCGTTGAAGACAAAACTATGTTGAATATCACAGTCAGTTCCCTCAGTTATTTTATCCCACAAAATTATATCAGGATTTTGATTATCATTATCACTCATATTGTGATCGTCAAGATTAGGCCTATTTTGAAGTACCCTAGGCCTACCAGCAGGACGGTTTCTAGGCGTAGGCCTAGACATAGCGGATTCTGTGTTTTGACCTAGGCCCACCCTAGGCCTAATTTCATCAACATTTTCATCGTCATCACTGCTACTTGAAAAGTTAAAAAGCATAGGCCTACCTGTTTTTTGATTAGGCCTACCAAATGAAGTTGAAGGTATTGGACTATCAGGGTCATACAAAGGATCTTGATCACTGTCATGAAACACAGAACTTTCTTCCGACTCACTCAAAAAACCATCACTCAATTCATCATCTGCCAACACTTTCCGAACTGTATTTTCACTGATTGGAGATCGTGAACGCTTCATATTTACTTTTTAAATGTAAAAAGTAATCTTCATAAACTCACACAACACGATTAACAAATAATTATTCACTGAACACTGATAATCAAAACAATTCACTAGTAACAAACGATCAGCTGATCAGCCGGTGACATTTGTAACAACGCAGTATTCACAGCCATTTGTATCGTGAATAAAACGCTGGTAATTAGAAAGAACTACTATAATAAATATTTTATTCGTATTCTTCAGTTCTTTCTGATTCTTTCTATGACAACGAATTTGTAATTCATGCAAAAATAAGCACAGTAGAATTTTTTTCCCAAACGTCCGTATATACGGACGTTGGCATCCTTCGGCAGTTCCCGCTACGTCCGTATACACGGACGTTGGCATTCTTCGGTAGTTTTCACAACGTCCGTATATACGGACGTTGGCACTAAAAGGGTTAAAAAAAGAAAAGTGGATGTATATGGAAACAAACTATGTTTAAATTTTTAAACCTATTACACAGTATATGGAGTACAGTATAGGGTAAGTTTTGTAATCATAAAAATGTTGAACTCTGTATTTTAATTGATCTTCACATTTAATCGCTTCAGGAAATTGGAAAAAAAATGATTTTTTCGACATGCCGTCCATCCGTTGTTGTTGTCTGTACGTAAGCACAATAGTGGCCACAAAAATTATGATATCAATAGGTTGAAATTTGCTTTAGGGAACTATAGTTTGGTCATGTAAAACCATATTGAAATTCAGAAAAATATAATTGCAAATTTTAAAAGGATGGCCATTTTAAACAGTTTTTGTTCATATCTACTTTGTGTTATTCAACTTGTAATGCAATAAATTGGATACAAATTTGCAGATTTCAAATCTTCATTTAATGGTACCTTCCCCACTTCTCTATGATGACAAAATATAAAGTTATCGTAAAAATTAAATAAGTTTGGAATGTCGAGTTACCAATCCATGATATCTCGACTTTTTTATATTTTCACAAGTGCTTTAAACAATAAACAACCTCCGAACAGAGTGAAATGTGTTTTATGTAGTGTTGTGTGTTTGTAGTTGTGTTTTTATTTTCCTGATGATGGACGATTCATCCAAAACTGTAGTAGAGTTAAGGTAAGAAATACCTAAATTAAGGGATTAGTAGAAGTAGTTTAATATACCAAAAATAAATTTTTACTAATCCATGAGCTACTACAATGGAATTTAAACCACCACCTGACAACAAGCTACTAAAAGCATTTACGTTTTTTAGACTGTTATTGAGACTATAAAATTTTTTAATTAGTTTAATTTTACTATGTCTAAGAGCAAAATTACCATAGATTATTTGTTACATTGTAAAATAAAATACCACTTCATTTACTGAAATTACTACAATAAAGAAGGGACGAGTGGAGCATTTTTTGTTGGACATTTATAGATTTAAATGTATTGCTTTAGAAATTTTCCGCCTTGTTCTACTTTTTACATTTAAATTTATTTACCTATTTACAGAGCCGCATTAAGGAGTTTGCCGCCTGTAGGCTTGATCCCATTTCCCCCCTCAATTCCTCATCCATATCTTTCTTGTTTTCATATAACTGAAATAAGAAGTAAAACCTGTAAATTCACCAATAAAAGAGTCTATTATTAATAGAAAAGTATTTATTCTTAGGTCGTCCATTTCGGAAAAGTTTATTTCCCCAATAAGGCTAAACAAAAATGATAATGCCTTATCATTTTTGTTTTGCCTTATTATGGAATGTCACCGAGTACCGACTGTAGTCACACTTAATATTTTATTTCCCCACTTTGATCTTCGTCAAACCAAAGTTTCCTTTTTGTTTTTCTTTTACTGTCTTTTTCGTAGTCTATATTTTTTGTTCTATCCATGGGTATGGTCAATTCCTCAAAGTAATGAAAGTGGTTTCTCTGCTCAATGAAATACCCTTCTAAAAAACCATACAAATATCTCACCATGAAAACATCTACAATTTCACTTTGAACGGCTTTGCTACTTTCTGAATCCTGTGAAGGACGGTGCTCCAGAAAGAAACCATAAAAGCTGTTTCAAACCGTTCCAATCTTCGAAGAATTTCTTGGGATTCACATCTAGTCGCTTCTTCTATCGTGTTGTTTGAAATTTGTGTCAAAGCAGTGTATATTTCTTTCCGAGATTCTCTTAAACTTTGGGACACATCGTCTCTTGTTCACCATTGAGGACACAATTTTTTTACTGTCTTTTTCTGGTAAGATTTCATTATAACAACTGTTAAGCACTCCCTTCACTTTGTAGAGCATGTAAAAAATACATAGATTTCTTGTAGCAACATAAAAATCTGCACTCTTCTTTACAAGATTCTGCATCAGACGATCTAACAAAGTTTATTGAGTGTGCTGCACATGGGATGAATAAAGCTAAAGGAGTTTTTTTTTTTTTATCTTTGCCTGCAGACCATTGTACAAACTGGCTATATTTCAAGGCATTATCATATGATTGTCCTCTGTAGTAATCAATGTTTATATTCAGCTTGTCTAGCTCGTTTATAACAAATTTAACCATATGTTCTGCTTTATGACCAGCTGATGGAATGAAAGTAAGAAATTTTTCACATGTCATACCGTCACTTGCAACACACCAAACAGCAAGGACTAACTGGTCTACATGTGAGATGTCGGGGGTTTAGTCTATAATGAGAGAAAAGTATTGTGATTGTTTCAGTTCTTTCAAAATTGTTGTTGTTGTTTTCAAACGGCTCCAGTTGGCTCACGCTATCTTCTGTCGTGCCTCCCAGTACTCTCCTCTGCTTGTCCATGTCCAGCTTCCTGCAGACCAGAAGATGATCCTTGTTCATGATGGAGTTTGGGCATTCACATAATGTGCATTTGTCTTGGTTTAGTATTTTTATTCTTTTCAGGTGTTCAGCCAGGCAGTCATGTCCGGTTGTTAGACGAAACAGTGCAACTGATTCTCCTCTCTGCAGGTCTTTGACTTCTTCGTACAGGTTAATTATGTCTTCATACGGCTTGTTCTTGATATCCTCCTTGACTCTGCTGGCAGATTCCATTTGTGATTTACTTTTGAGGGTGTTGATCCTTGATTTAAGTGTGGGCACTCTTCTTGGTTTCTGCACTATGTGAGTTCCTCGTCTGGCCAACTCGTCCGCCAGCTCGTTGCCCTTTATGCCTCTATGTTATGGAATCCACCGCATTACTATTTACTTGGTAAGATTTTTTACCACCTTGTACTTGCTCTGGATTGATTCAATTAAAGAGTTTGTGTGTGTGTCATTGTTAGCTATTGCTTACAATACAGACTTGGAATCGACCAGGATCATTGTGTTGTTGTTCAGTCAAGGTCTCATTATTATTTGTCTAAGTGCTTCATTGATTGCAAACAACTCTGCCTCAAATGCAGTAGCGGCTGAACTTAATGCAAAATAGTGTGAGAAGTGCTTACAATGTATTCCTGCTCCCGTTTCTCCCTCAAATCTGGATCCATCTGTATATATTCGCAACCACTGGCCTGATGGTTACCAAGTGCTGATAGTCTCCAAAGAGATTTGGGTGACCCTGACTGGGCTGTCATTAGCTTTGTTTATTGGTTATGCAAGTTGTGTGAGGATCTTGTATCTCATGTAGTGTAGTGGATTCTTCAACTGTGCTGGTTGTTCAACCGCTGAACTGTCTGGTCTCCATTCAAGCGCAAGGTATTTGAAGCTTGTTTGTGTCTTTAGCGTCTGCTCCACTAGTGGTTGCACAATCCAGGGGTTATTATGTTTTCTGTGTAGAATTTTTTTGTAAGTTATGATTGCTTGGCATTTGTATTCATCAGACAGTGATTTGGTGTTTGTAAAAGCATGAAGAGCTGAAATTGGTGTAGATTTTACTGCTCCCGTTACTATTCGCAGGCAGTTGTTCTGGTTTGTTTCAAGTTTCCTCATAGTATCATTGCCAACTGAGACAAGGACCACCCGACCATATAAGAAGTTTGGTTTAATGTATGTCTTGTAGGTTTGGTTAAGCAAGTCCAGTGTTTCTCCCTACTTTTTCAGTATATTACTCTTGGAGGAGATTTTTGATGTGATGTAATTTGTATGTTCTTTTAGGTTCAGTTTCTTGTCCAGGATGACCCCCAAGTACCTGTTACCTTCACTCTGCTGTATTGCCGTGTCCTTCAGCTGAAGTTGTATTGCCTGTGTCTTTGTTTTTAATGAAAAGAGTTGGTAATTTGTCTTTTGATTGTTAATTTTCATGTTGTTACTATCGCTCCATTCTGCCATTGCCCTCAGTGCCGCATTCATCTTACCACTCATTGAGTCAAAAAAGTTCTCATTCTTGTTGTTGCTTGCCGTCCATATCTGTATATCATCTGCATACATTGCACAATTGAGTTTATCTTGAGGTAAGGCTTTTGGTATGTCGTTTAAGTATATAATGAACAACAATGAGCTGAGGACAGCTCCCTACGAGAGGCCTACTTGTGTTTGTTTGAATGTAGATGTTGCTGTTTTCCATCTAGTACATACCCACCTTTGGCTTAGGAATTGTTTGAGCCAATGCAGCATGTTACCTCCTATGCGTAGATCTGTAATCTTTTTTAATAGCTGAGATCTCCATACCGTGTCAAAGGCACCTTTTAGATCAATGAAGACGGCCAATACTGATTCTCCTCTGTTGAATGAGTCCTTAACACTCTGTGTAAATCTCAACACCTGGTTTATGGGTGTGGAGTGTGGCCTTTACAAATTATGTGTTTCAGTTCTTTACAAATTACTTGCCTAACCTTTTGACTCATTAACTTAATTACCTCATCATATGTCTTAAAAGAGAGATAATTTGTATTCCCACTACCACAATTATGGTATTTTTCTATGTGTTTAGCTAAGAATAGATCAAACTAGGATATCAGCTCTAAAGCCATAAAAAAAATTTCATTCCTATTACAAATGTTTCGTTGTCACCTTTTAAAGCGAGGCCTCGTATGTCGGGGCCTTAAAAGCCGCTTAAACTCTTGTTCATTGTTGAACAGCCCTAGAACTACATATATTTTATTTTATATATACTACTCGTATCTGTCAAATGTACATAGCAGCTGGCCTGATGATGCTGCCTGTGGCAGTGAAACATGTAGCCACATAGAAGGTAAAATAAAAATAAAGACTACATTTGACAGATACGAGTAGTATATATAAAATTAAACTCTTGTTAAAAAATTTCTCAATAGTGTGTTTCTTTGTCTATTTAAGCATGTTGTCACCACGGTTGAGAGCAATTCCTCTTGCTTTTAGTGTAATTATTGTAGATTTGTGAATTGGTGAGTTTTTATTGTGACATGAATGACTTTCACCATTTTCCAGTCTTTAAAACCATCTTTCTCGTCAAATTTTGATAGTTGTTTGCGTTAAATGCTAAACAGGGACCACTAAAAACTGATCCATTACTTTAGGAGATAACCATTAATTTCTTTTATGCCCTTCTCCATTTTTTAATATCCGTTTAAAGAGAGTATTTGTCAAATATTCATTTTTGATCTTTGTAAACTCTTAAACTCTCAGTGAAATCTATAAATATATTATGGTTAAAGCCATATTTTGATATTAAATCTCTGATATCATCATTTAAGATCCACAAAGCTGGGTCCTTGTTTAATCTGTTTACTACTGCTAGCTCTTTATATTCTTCTAAACATGGACTACTAAGGCTAAATCAGACCGATCAGGAATAATGTCATCGTGTAAACTTACTTGTATTTCAGTAGATTCTAATGGTAAGATAGCTGAACTTGGTCCAGCGAAAGCATAGTCATCACCAACAGAGCATTAACATTGTACCAACATTGTACATTATGAAGGTTCCACTGCATCATACTCATTCTTCTCTTCCAATGGAAAAATATTAGTTTAAAAAATGAATGCAGTCTTTTTGTTTGTTTTAGAATACGTTCTTGCTCTTGAAGTTTTAATTTATATTGGTATTCAGCATCACTAAGCCTGTAGCATACTTTTTAAAACTGCTTTATAATAAAATATTTTAAAGTTGCCTACTTTATGTGAAACAGATTTCACACCTTACTCGTATAACAACATGGCTCAACTTGTATTCAGCATCACTAAGCCTCTAGCATGTACTTTTTAAAACTGCTTTATAATAAAATATTTTAAACTTGCCTACTTATGTGAAATAGATTTCACACCTCACACGTATAATTTAGAGAATGTGAACATAAACAGTAAAGGTTGGGAATGATGGAATGGTGTGAGTGACAGCTGACAGCATATCATCGCTGGACTTACACTTACAGGGTACATTTTGATAACATTATGCTTCATTTAACTTATCTGTAATTACACGAAAAATAGAAATTCAATAAAAAATTATTTTTATAGAGCATAAAAATTGTTAACATGTATATTTTCATTAAAAATGTACTATATATAGAGCTATGAAAATATAATGTTAAAAATCATGGTTTTTGGAGTTCTGCAGTGAAAAAACAGTGTAAATTTTAACCTTCAAGTTATTTTTGTTTCCATTATTTTTCAATAGAAAAAACTACATTTTGGTCATCTTATGTTTTTTTTTTAAATTACCTGTGTAACAGAGGTATGAAAATATAATGTTAAAAATCGTGGTTTTCCAGAGTTCTGCAGGGAAAACATTTGGGGGGTTTTAACCTCTGAGGTGTTGTGGTTCCGTTATTTTTTATTATATAAAAGAAAATAACATGTAAATAATGTTTAAATTAATCTTAGAAGAAACGCCTGTATTTAAATTTAATATATTAGTTGTCTTTTATTCTGCACAAAATTTGTCTTGTTTTCAGACATGCACATAATCTCAAACAATTAGATAACGGAGTGAAAATCCCACCAAGTGGATGGCAATGTGCAAAATGTGATCTCAACTCAAACTTATGGCTTAACTTAACAGATGGGACAATGTTATGTGGGCGCAAGTTTTTCGATGGTTCAGGTGGCAATGACCACGCTGTTCATCATTATAAAGAAACAGGTAAGGAATACATTTTTAGGAGGTTAATGTGATCTCAACTCAAACTTATGCCTTAACTTAACAGATGGGACAGTGTTATGTGGCCGCTAGTTTTTTGATGGTACAGGTGGCAATGACCACGCTGTTCATCATTATAAAGAAACAGGTTAGGGATACATTTTTAGGAGGTTAATGTGATCTCAACTCAAACTTATGTCTTAACTTAACAGATGGGACAGTGTTATGTGGCCGCTAGTTTTTTGATGGTACAGGTGGCAATGACCACACTGTTCATTATTATAAATAAACCGGTAAGGAATACATTTTGAGGAGGTTAATGTTATTCTTTTCAATAATGTAATTTCACTTGCATGTATTTATCCAAATTACATAGTTTTCTTACTACAGAGCGCAAGAAATCTGTGATAGACTAATGTATCTATGAATAATAACGACTTAAAATCTTATTCATATTTTTCTGTGGTATCTCTAAAACACAGTGTCTCTCTTTATATATCTCTCTGTCTCTTTGTAAGCTTATATGTAAGGGCCCTTCAGGGGCTCGCTTAGTGAGTAGATTGTACCTGTAGATCATTCTTCATCTAATCTTGCATTAGATTCTTCGCTTTCATCTTTCCTATCAGTGTCTTGTTGCTTTCACCTGACTTGTACGCTATTAAAGTATTCAAGAGGTCTCTATTTTCTTCTTCTTTTGTTAGGTGATGATTACTATGAGGTTTTTTGCTTTTAAACAGTACGAAAATTTTAATGGAGTGGCATATCTCAGTTGGCAGAGCGCATGTTTATCTTGTCAAAGTTTGGACTAGTGAATCATCGAAGGTTATGCCAGGTTCAAGCCAAGTTGATGATGTTGCTACCTACATTAGTCTATAAAATTTTAAAAAAGCTTAAAATTCAATAACCACTGATCCGATTTTAATGCGGTTTCCACCCTTCATGCAGGTACGATATCTGGTCAGGTTTTACTCTTTGTTGAATTTAAATTTATTCATTAGTTCCCAAGTTTTTTTTTGCTCCTGGTAAATGAAATAATAAATTTTCCAACTTATTTTTTTTCAAAATTAGTATATGATTTAAACAGTGTTTGGAATTTTGATTAGAAATATAATAACAACCACAGTGCTCCGTTCAAAGTTCTGATATACATGGACAAGTAATTGTGAAATATTGATCACTGTAACTAGTCACAAAAGTCAATATGTGGCTCGTAATGATCCAAACAAAATTCATCAAGTTGTTAATGATCAATATTTCAAAGTTGAAGGTTAGGTTCAGTTTGTTTTTGTTTTTTTTCAAATTAATTATGAACTGTAATTTTATTTTACATGCTATTTGGACATCATAAACCTTTGCATTTTTATTAAAATATGATTGATGTCAATGTGATATTTTTTAAAATATTTAATTTCTAAGATGGTGTCATTGTTTTCATTACTGATAACAGTGTCATTACATTTTGATTGGTAACTCCAAAACTAGCATTTTTGAGGGGTAGTGTCAGTAAGTTAGTGTAATGTTTTTCTATCCTTTTAAGAGTGAGCATTGCTTAATAAAGAAGGAGGAGAAGGGGGGTGGCAGGCATACAAACTTTTGTATTTTGTTACTACATTAATTCAAGAAATAGTAGTACTAAGTAAACACCATCATGAATTATAATAAAAAAATGAATCCTGAGACAAATTAATTTAGAATTAATATTCTAACAAAGATAAATTGATCAGTATGTAAAAACTTTAAACACTACTATATTTTTTCTTTACATAAACACAAAAATCATAATAATGATTAATAATAAATTATTATAAAAGCTATGTACAGTCAAATGAAGACAGTGACCAAATAATCAAATTGAATCTTTTTGTTGACTCTTTTGGCGAATTTTGTTAGTTTTACAAAGTGCTTATTTAAACCTTTAAATGAGTTTCCTAATATCAAGATAAATATTTATATAATTATATAATATTATAGGATATTAATCCTAAATTTAACAAAATTGTAAGACCTGTTTTCAAAATCAAATTTATTATACAAACATTTGTACCATTGAAATGTTAACTTCCACTTTGTTTATTATTTCAGGGTATCCATTGGCTGTGAAATTAGGAACCATAACTCAAGATGGAAAGGGTGATGTGTTCAGTTATGATGAAGATGAAATGGTAGAAGATCCTAATCTGGTTCAACATTTGGCACATTGGGGGATAAATGTTGCTGTGCTGGAGAAGGTAGAAATAATTTCTTTATTGATATAATATAAACTTACTTTATACATTATAGACCTTTGTGTGACCGTCTCCACTTCTTTTGACCAGCTGGAAGCTCCGGCTGGCTGGAGACCGCGTACACTTAGCCGAATCTTGTCAGGATGGGCCAAGGAGTCGGGTTAGGACGCTAATGAACGCACGCAACGCCAGTGAAATTAAATATTCTATTTATTTATATGGCCGAATTAAAGTTTACAGAAATTGATTATAATTTAAGAAAAAGACATAACGGCAAGATTTAGCCTTAAAAATGGCCGAAAAGCATACCGATGAATTTAATAGCACGTGGCCGAAAAATGGACTGACCTCGTCCCGTGGCGGTCTTCCGTCTAGCGGTTCTCGGACAGGACTCTCGGTCGGCTCGCTAGCTCAAGGCCTCCACTCCTCGTCTCTCCCCTCCCCTTCTTCTACGTCATATTGCACTGCTCATCAAAATCGCAAGTGCAATTCATATTTTATTAATTAAAAATCCTTTTTCATTCCATTCTAATTTATTATTATTATGATTTTGGTTTGGTGGGCTCCTTGGCTGGGCCACATCACCCCCCTCCATACAATTCGAGCCGCTCTACTCGGCTCGCTGTAAAGTGGTGGCTAATGTGACACTCCACTCTTAAGCAAAAATAAAATTTAAAAAATCGCCAAAAATATACTACAAGATTTCTTTAAATTTTGAAAGAAGAAAGAGAAAATACGAACGTGAGGTCAATTCATTGCTGCCAAATGCTTTCAAAGTCCTCATGCGCCTTAATTAAAATTTTGAAATCAGTTAGCAATCTGCAAATAGGTGAAGACAATATAGTCTCCTAGCGACTATTACCCCATCTTATTATAAAAATTGATTGATGTAAAACGAAATCAGTGTCCATTTAGGCATCTTTTAAATTTTGACAATGTATTTACCCCCCTTGAATCAAAAAACGACAACCAAAATAAAATTTTGTTGTGTTTTACCACCCTGGGTACGCATCTGCGGTCTTAAAGAGAGAAGTGTTCTTCTGTTACTTTCTTTTGATTGCTTTGCTTACAATCATTAAAACTTCAATATTTTATTCATACTTAAATGATGTATTCAAAATATATCTGTTATAGGATTAAAAATCACCATGGCTTCATTGTGGGGATGCTCGGTTTCTGCATGGGCAACCTTACAGCACTTTGCTGTTACTCTAAATTGGTGTTTGGTTTGTTAACAATTGAAGGGCACCCTTTGGGTCCCTTCCGTGCCCTGTCCTTTTGGACAAAGGCACTAGGCCTCTATAACAACTGTTGCTGGCATGATGGTGACATCTTTATATCTATTTCCCCACTACAGACCCGCCCCCGAAATCTACCATGGTGTTATCCTAAGAGAGAAAAAGAGAAAAAAAAAAAAATTTCTACTGTGAAATAGTAACTTAATTATAACAGAAGCACACTTTCTCATGACCCCAGATGCGTTCACAACATTTTGGTTGCGAACGTAGAAATAAATATTTATTATTATACTTCCCCCTTGTTTTCCTAACTGAATTCTCATTTCGTGTCCCATGATCCCGTTATTAAATTTTTTTTTTTTTTTTTTAAGTAAAATCATAATTCCTCTTTACAGATTGTTAACTATCTTTTATTTAACTTTAATGTAATAGCAGATATTTCTTGTTGAAACTCCATATTCAAGGATAAAATAAAGCAAAAGCTTAAAGTTTCAAATATTTATTAGTATAAATAATACTAATAATATACTAATAAATATACTAATAAATATTTGAAACTTTAAGCTTTTGCTTTATTTTATCCTTGTATCTTTTATTTATTTATTTATTATTATTATTATTATTTATTTATTTTTTTAGTTTGCAACTATCACTTGCTTAAAAAAAATTCTTATAAAACATAATTTTTCATTAACGCACGTCCCATAATTAATTATTGTACACCGTTATGTCTTTTCTTTTTCAATATAAAATTACATTTGGTTTAGTATAATAAAAAAATTGTTGTTTTAAAGTTGAATGGTCATTTCCAAAAATAAATTAGTAAAAAAAAATTTGAATTAGTTACACATAATTTAAAAAAAAGGATTACAATAAAACAGGTAAGAACACAATTATTCGCGTTTTTTTTTTTTTCAAGTGGTGTATAGGTGTTGAGGCGCTGGTGTTGGTTGCTGTTGGTTGAGTGTTGATGATGCTGGTGGTTGAGTGTTGATGATGCTGGTGGTTGAGTGTTGATGATTTTATATATTCCAAATGCTCTTTTTGCCCTTTCAAAATTTCCGATTTAGGCGGTTTTCTTAGTGTCCGTTTTCCCCGTTTTCCTTGTTTTCTATTACTTTTAAATTTCTTATTTGGAAGTTTTACTTCCGTCCTAGTATTGGTATCAGTTTTACCCCGGTTACAAACTTTTTTCCATTCTGGCTGTATTTCACGTTTGACTGTGTTTAATTTTGATTGCATTTGACCCGTTACATGTTTGTCCCTTGTTGCAGATTTTATTTGGTCTCCCCCTGTTGACCCCCCGTACTCAATTTCCCTACCGTATCCTGCCATTTTCACCGTCATACCCCCTACAACGACTGTATTATCCCTCATGTTAATTATCGCCCCCATTTGTCTCAAAATGTCTGTCCCCAAAATAGCCATATATTCTCCTGGCAATTCACAAATTTGAAATTTTGCCCTTATTTTGCATTTAAAAATTTTTAAATTGGTGGTTTGGGTCCCAATAATGGTCAAAGTATTCCCCGTTACCCCTTCCACGGTTACTTCCGGATCGTATATTCTCTTGTTCGACACGTTTTTACTTATTAGGCTAACTTCCGCCCCTGAATCTATCAAAATTCTTCCAACTTTCCCCTCAATTTTCCCAAAAACTGCAGCATCCGTTTTTTGTGTACCGTTTGTTATTTTAGATATTGGGACCATTTTGTGCGCCTTGCTGTGAGGTTCGTATGAGTAACCCCCTAATTCTGAGGATGAGTGTTGGCGTTCCGTTCGTTCGTTCGCTTGCCCCCGAAAATTTTGATTCCCGTTGTACCCTGTTCCGTTAAACCCCCCTGGTAAATTCGGTCCCCAGCCAGTAAATACCCCATTGTTGTTGCCTCTTCCCCCTCTGTTTTGCCCTCTAAAGCCCGCTCGCGGTGTATATGTTTGTTGCTGTATCCAACCACCCTGCTGTGGCAGTTGTTGTGGTGCCCTAACCTGCTGAAGTTGTCCCCCATTATAATTATTCCCATTACCGTATTCAAAGGACTGGTGTGGGCCATTTTGTGTATTCCCTTGTGCCGGCCTGAAATAAGCCATATTTTGGGGATGTGGGTTATTGCCTTGCTGCCAACTCCCTGGGTATCGGGGTACGCCTGATCTACACTCCCTTGCTAAGTGCCCCTTTTTCCCGCATTTCCTGCATTCCCTTTGTTCACCGTACCCTTGCGTCCTTGGTTTTAATTCCCTATCCACGCATTCTATATTTATTGCTGTGGCTACGGCTTCCTTAAAGGATTTTGGGAATTGCAATTTTGTTAGGCGGCCTAATTCCCCTGATAATCCCCTCGTAAAGGCATCTTTAGCGCGCCTATCCCCCTCCTGTCTTAATACCTCATTCGCCGTTATTTGCATCGTTCTTTCGTTTAAACGCGCTACTCTGTCCGCGAAATCTTCCACCGATTCGTTAAATTTTTGCGTCGCATTGCTTAGCTCTTCGAAAAAATAATTGCTCGGCAATTTTTCCGTAAATCTCCGTTCCAACGCTTCTCGAAACTCTTTAAAGTTCCCTGTATTTTTACAGGTTTCGTCAATGTTAACGAACCGTCTAGCCACCCCCTGTAATTTTATTTTTGCTATTCTTATCGTCGTGTCCTCCGCCCATTTGCTGATGCTCGCTGTATCCTGAATTATATCCAAAAACTCGGCTATTAATTCTTTCTTATTCTCCCCACTGAATGACGGCAACCCTGCAACTAAATCTAGCCGCGTATCTACCAATTGGGTAGGCCTATCCGTCATGGAAGCATTTGCCACTTCCACTCCCCCCAATCTTTCCGTTAGGGTTCTGTTCGCTGCTGTCAATTCTCTAAGCCGCTCACAAACGACATCAAAAGCCCCTTGGGGTTCAAATTCCTCCCCATCTATTCTAAAGTTAGCCGCCATTTTCGCTTTATTTTAATACATTTAAATATTGAATACTAAAATATTCAAATAAAGTCTAACCATACAAAATTAGTCTACCAACTAAAAATCAATCAATTATAAAACCACTTAAGCTTAATCAAAAATTTTTATTTAATTAAATTTTTAAACAATTAAATTCGTTTTTCTTTCAATAACCAATTAGAACTTATTTTGTTTTTTTTTTTATTTTTCCTTTCTCCAAACTTCGGGGATTTGTCCTGAATCATGGAAAATTCCTTGTTACGCCTTTCCCCTTATGAATGATCTCTACATTCATACGTTTGGAAGAAAGAGGAAAAAGAAATTAGCCTTAAAGACCTAAAAACTTAGACTTAAAAAAAAAAATTGTACATAGGAGACGAGGTCAGTGAAATATATTTACTTAAAAAAAATAAAGGAATTTAAATTTTAAAACTATATTTTTAAATTAAAAAAAAAAAAGAATCTTTTTTTTAAACAAATACATAATTTAGGGCGTTAAATTTAGTTAGAATTCGAATAAATATCTGTAATTCCTTACCTGAGTCGCGCTCGCTGTCTTCTCCCAAAACAGAGACGGTCGGATTCCACTTCTGACACCAGTTGTGACCGTCTCCACTTCTTTTGACCAGCTGGAAGCTCCGGCTGGCTGGAGACCGGGTACACTTAGCCGAATCTTGTCAGGATGGGCCAAGGAGTCGGGTTAGGACGCTAATGAACGCACGCAACGCCAGTGAAATTAAATATTCTATTTATTTATATGGCCGAATTAAAGTTTACAGAAATTGATTATAATTTAAGAAAAAGACATAACGGCAAGATTAAGCCTTAAAAATGGCCGAAAAGCATACCGATGAATTTAATAGCACGTGGCCGAAAAATGGACTGACCTCGTCCCGTGGCGGTCTTCCGTCTAGCGGCTCTCGGACAAGACTCTCGGTCGGCTCGCTAGCTCAAGGCCTCCACTCCTCGTCTCTCCCCTCCCCTTCTTCTACGTCATATTGCACTGCTCATCAAAATCGCAAGTGCAATTCATATTTTATTAATTAAAAATCCTTTTTAATTCCATTCTAATTTATTATTATTATGATTTTGGTTTGGTGGGCTCCTTGGCTGGGCCACATTTGTGATAACCTATCACATAAGTCAGAAATGGTTGACATTTATAGTAATGTAAAGGAAAAATGTGTTATAAACTGTAACTATTTGGTTATATAAACAATGAAGACGATGATTTTAATTTCTTTTGTTTTTTTCTAATTGAAACATTAAATTTTGTAATTGTAAATTAGGTTGTAAAAAATATTGAATGAGTTAATTAATATTTATTAATAAACTGTCTTATTGTCGTAAAATCTATTTTTAAAATATGTTATTAATATTTTAATATAATTTCAAATATTCTAATCATTTTTCTAATACATAATTCAATACTATTTTGACCTTGAAAAGGGTGTGTCAGTTGTTTTAGTTGCTAAAGCTTGATGTAGGACATCATAAGCTATAATGCATAATAGAGTTACTAACTTGAAACCTCTAAACTCAAATATTTTGCCATTCCCTTAAGAAAATCTCTATAATTGGAACTTAACTCAAAAGTTTTAGCATATAGGCTATTTAATTTTAATTTACCTCTAAAACTCGAATTTGTTAAAAATTTAATCTTTATCAACTCGTAGGAAGCCTCTTTTTCAGAAATTTTACGATCTATTTGCTAATATAATACATAAAGTATCATTAAAATAAATAAAAAAGGTCACAAAATTTTAATTTTTCACATTTTATTAGTTATTCTCTTGACTATATATATGTTTCTCTGTCTTCAACATCATCATGTCTTCATGATATATTAAAAACACATATACACACAGAATATAAAATACATTACAAAATTCACGTTTGACTTCACTAATTTAATGGTTTGTAATATTTTTATAAAATTCATACTGTTCATGATGTTCGGGGATCATCCCAAATACAAATTGTTGTTGACTCATTATAAAGCTATGTATTATCATCTACATCTCTCCACATGTTAAACAGGAGCTTGGGTTCTCATTGCAAATATTTCATCTTTGTTTATCAGTAAATGAATATTCGGACTTGCTTGTGTCTGGGAATTCCTAGTGACACGATCAATTTTTAAATTACCGATGAGAGTTTGCATTTTGTTTCTATATCTGTTTGTGTGTCAGTACTTGTTCCTTATAAGTTGTTCTTTTAATTTTTTTATTTATTTTAGTATTAAAATTTTAAATGGCTGCCATTTTGAAATTAATGAAGGAAATTCAAATAATTTTTTTTAGGGTAAATCATGACTACAAAAGGTTGAACAAAGTTTCGTGAAATTCTGTTTTGTATTTTTTTAAATAAAATTATTTTAGTATAAAACACAGACAGACAGACAAAAAATGAAGCAATTTAGAAAAAAATTATTTGAAGTTGTTTGTTACTTTTTATGTGTTCTATCAATTTCCGAAGTTATGCCATATTATTGCGGGACACCCTGTATATGTCTGTATATTATTATGTGTAACTTAATTATGCATTATTGTTCATGTGAACTTATGATTGGGTTTATTGTGAAGTAAAACTATAATTTCAAGTGTTTGATTCGGGACATCCAATATTTGTGTGTGTTTTTTGTTAGGGGATTAAGACAGACAAATGTCTGGAATATATTGTTTATAACTATTAAAGTTGCATTTTGTACCTTTATTCACCCCCTTATTTAAACTTATTTGCAGTACAGATTTAAAAAATATTCATTATGACCTCTAGAGTAAGCCAAAATGATTCGTATGTTGATGTGATTGTTATTATTCTTATAAAATCGATAATTATGAAAAAATTGCAAAGTAAATATATTAAGCACAAGAAATAAAAGTAAATAATGAAAGACCTAATTTCTAGAAATTAGGTTTACCACTTTTATGGAATAGTGGAGTTTAATTACTCAAACTAGCGAATAAAATTGTAACTAAATAGAGTCGCAGGCATTCACTGTGTAACATGTATACTTAAAAGTCTTTTGTATTTTAAAATTTAAAACTATCCTAAATCTTCCTAACCTATCCTAGTAGTCTTTTAAAAGTTGTAGTTTTTATCAATTTGAAAATTCACATGCTTAAACTATCGATATTAAAAATTTTCATTATAAACAATAAATATTTTTTTAATCTTCAAAAAAATAATGAGTGGTCTCTTCTCTCCTAAATCAACTTATTCTTCCTATAAGAAATACACAGGGGGAAAACTCGGTAATCAAGAAAATTAAATTTGTCTGTTTTACTTATAAATAATATTGAAACTTTTTTGGGAAAATGAGATCGAATATTATTTTTCCATTAGTATTTGGTTTTGTGGATGAATTTATGAGAAAGTTAATATAAATGTTTTTCACAGTTTATTAATTTTTTTCAGACTGAAAAATCAATGATTGAACTAGAACTGGATTGCAATCAAAAGTTTGGAGAATGGGCATCTCTTCAGGAAGCTAACAGTCAGCTGACACCAGTCTATGGTCCAGGATATACTGGTTTATTAAATCTTGGTAATTCTTGTTATCTCAACAGTGTGATGCAGGTCATTTTCTATATAAATGACTTCAAACAAAGGTAAGTTCGAGGAAACTCACTACTCATCATCAACATTTTGCATGTTAATTTTCTCAGTTTATATAGTGAGAGAGTTGCATAGAACAATAGTTTTCTTATTTAAGTTGTTATGACTGTTTTCTTTACAAAAGTCATTTTATTACATTTTACATGATTTTTCTTTATTTTATTAATAAAGGTATGAGTCTCAGTTCTTAAAGTGAAAAGTTCAATTTACTTAATTGTTCATGTTAAAATTATAAAACTCAATTTTACGCTCATACCAAGGCATAATATTCACTGATTTTACTTTAAAGTTCAATGTAAAAAACTATTTTTCAGTACTGAATTATACAATGGGCATTGATTTTAGCTCTGGAAGTAGCTCCATTATGATAGATTTCGAGCATTATTAATTCAGAACTACTCTTCTCGGAGACCCATTCACTAGTAGTCCGTATTTTTTATATCTAGGATAATGCATCTCCCCACTACACATTTTTCTTCTATCGGTTTTCTTATTGGTTAATACCACGCACTCTGACAAAACTATTTCCAATTATTTTACAAAATATAATTTTTTTCTTAATTTCATTAGACATACCAAATTCCTTAATTTTATTACAATTATGAAATCTTAAATTAACATTTCTTATAAGTTTTCCAATTGTTTTTAAATCACACACACATATATAATCCTGTAAGTTTAACAACTCTGAAATCTTGTCTGTCTGTCTACATTTAACTTCTGAATTATAGTTTTTTGTCTTTGAACACAAATAATCCATGCAATAAAATCTTTTACAATTACATTACATTTATTGATTAATCACGTTACTTGCAACTATTCCATTTCTGCGAATCAAATATATTTTGATATAAAGATCTCAAAATTGTGAATGTTACACCCGCAGGGGGATGCAGACAAGCTGCAACCTAATAAGAGGGGGTTGGCGTCCCTCGTGGTCCCCAGTCAAACACTCACTTAACACTCGCAATTCTTAAAGTATCATAGAAATAGTGACATATACATACAGTTCACATAAATTACACTTTCACCTTAACTTGGGGTTCTCATCGTAGAAGGGTGCAGAATAGCTGCACCTATTGAAAGGGGTTTAGTGTCACTCGCGGAACCCGAGCTATACAGAGGTAGAACATTTAACACGCCTTCTTTGAATATAGACACACTTACAACCCTCATATATTTTTTACGTTTGATAGAGGCTGATACTATTCACATATCATGAGGGATACATATACACTGTACATGTATATATAGGGAGCTATTGACCGTGCAGAGCCGTAGCGTGTCTGGGAGTGCTTACCAAACCAAAAGCATGTCAACCTTTGAATCTGGTTTGCTGATGTGAGCCCACTCTGTCGAAGATGTATACACTGTTTCTGCACAGTAGCCAGCCTCTTCGGTCCTTGGTCAGGAAGTGTTCGTGATGAGTGAGGTGTCGGATCCTCTCTCTCCAATTGAGGGTCTGGACTGATGCCCATCCAGTCTGGTTAAAGTGGATACTCTGGGCCCCAGAGTTCTGGGGTTTAGAAATGGTTGAAAGTTATCCAAGGATATACCGGTTCCCATAGTCTCATCTGCAACCACCCAACAGCGGTGGTTAACTCTTTTATGGCCTCTACATTATCAATGTCATCTTGGGAAATGAAAAGATGAAATCTTTCGGCATCCTCTAAAGAGTCTGTGTGCGAAAGCAAAAGAAGAAGCTTAGACGTAAGGATCCAAGGACCTATTCCCAGATTCCTTATTGTCCGCTACAGTACTGAGGGCTCAGATCTGTCAAAGATCTTCAATTTTGTTATTAATAAAGGCATAACTGGTGCTGCAAGAGTTGTTCGTTCCATTAGGAAACTGAGAAATGGGATTTTATTAGTACAGACTGACTCCGATAAACAGTTAAAAAAAATACTGACTCTATTAAAATTGAAGTCCTATTTCATCTTGTCACTACTATTATTGATTATGCTCTGGTTAACTGTTCTAGCATTTATAATGAAAACTAACTATCTAACCTAAATCTAATATTTAGTTATTAACAGAGGCAAGAATCTTTTGAAGTCATCTCCTTGAGGAGTGCGATCTATCCCTCAGAGAACTTTCTCCAAAACTCTTACCTCGTCCTTCTCAAAAGTATGCTGTACTTGATGAGAACCAATAACACTCCCATAGGTAAGGCTAATAAAACTGGAGGTTGACTGGTATCCAGAATCAGCATATTAAAAACTAACCTTCCTCTTAGCTGTGGAGCCCTCGGCATATGCTGTTCCTCCATGGTTTGGGATAAATAGTTTCTTACACTTCCGCTGCATTGATGTCACTTCAGCAGCACCAATACATTGCCACCCTGCACTGTGTGGAGATATATAAGTCCACACTTGAAACTACACACAGATCCCCACATCGATGATACAAGGAACCCATGTACATGGACACTCTTTCACAGACTTTCCATTCAGAGTTTTACACACCAATGTAATTTTGTTTAAAAAATGGATCAAAGCTATAGATCAAATCATTTTCTATCAGCTGTTTTAACACTTCTGCCATTTTTTTTTTACTGAATTACTACCTCAAAATATTTTAAAATACAAATTTCACTTTTAACTAGGGGGAAAAAGTCACATGGTGCCAAAGATGGAGGATGTTCCAGTGTAATAATGTGTTTGTCGGCCAAACACAACACAGAAAGTGCTAAGTGAGCAGGAGCAATGTCCTCAAGAAGAATGAAACCATTTTTCTACAGTTCTAGGTCATATTTTGTCTGACTCTTTTCTGAGCTTTGTCAAAACTTCCTTATAAAATGCTGGTTCAATGTTGTATTATTGTAGATAGCTTTGACTTGCTTTTTTAAAATTCTTGGTGTTGACAGTGTTTTCCATTATATTGACTGCCGTTTCGTTTCAGGATATTACTGGAAAATCTAGGTTTCATTACAAGTGATGGGTCGACATCAAGTTCCTGTATAATGTCGGCATTGTTTTTGCTCTAATGTGAAAACCCTAAGGACTATCTTGGCACTAAATTTGTTCATGTTGAAATCCTCATGCAGTGTCATTGCCAATGTTCACAACTTCAGGTTTCATTTGGACACTGAGTTGGTGATCTTGTCTAACATCTGGCTAATTTGTAATATTTTTTAAATTTTTTTGATGTAGAATATATCTAGGGTGATCATGTTCCATGTTTTAATGTCCTTCACTGATTCTTATGTCCACTCAAAACACAGGTAAGCGAGATATGCAGTCTTCCCTGTAAGCTCCAGTAAACATTTGAAAACATTCCATTAATGTTTTGTCCAATTTGACTAAAAATTTCAAATTGACACGTTGGTCAACTTTTAAATTTGACATTATTCTAGCATACAACAAAAAACACAAGTGGACTAAACGATTACACACAATCAGCTGAGTGTTGATGTTTGTCATGCAACTGACTAAAGAGTTCACAATCAGTTCTCACTGCTTTCATGTTATGCAATTCGTTTATATTTTGTAATTATTTTTTCCAGATATTTTGAAAGTGCTGCAGAGATTTATGAAAATTCTCCGCAGAGTCCAGCTTCTGATTTCCATGTCCAAATGTAAGTTGAAAGACTACATATACCTACGTAAATAGATTTATTGCAGATTTTAACCCTGGAACTCCCTATTAGAAATTTCAAAAGTTTTTGCATATTTTACAATGGTTTTTTTTAAATCACCAAAAATAGTAATATTATCCAAAACCCAACTTGTTATATATTATTTTCATTTTTCTCAGAAAGAATTCATCTATGGAATGAAAAAAAAATGTTAGGTATAAAAATTTTTGAGTTAGTATGTCGGGAATAAAAATGTTCTGAAAATGAAGTAGAAACAGGAATATATATATATATATATATATATATATATATATATATATATATGTTTGTTGAAGTTAGTTTTAAATTTTCGCCCTGTCTGCCCGATATAATATGTTCTGTTACAATAGCATTTTATTTCATCTTTCGTCTCAATATTATTTTTAATAGTTTTGTTAGTTCCCATACCTATGTTTATATATATATATATATATATATATATATATAAGACTGAATATTTTTTTAAAGAAATATGACATAATATATACATATTATGTATTTAACTATACTACATATTTAATAAGAGAAGAGACCATACACCTAGAGAAATGAAAGAATCTATGAAAATTTTACATTATGAAGAAAAGGAAAAGTGATTAAACATATTAAAAATGGAAATATACAAATCAAAATTAAAAGGACATAAAATTATGAATGAACAAATAAAATCACAAAGAGACGTTATTTTAAAAATTTGAAGATGTTCTTCAAAAGGGAGGGATAAGAAACCGGAAATATGGATAAAGAGAAGGGAAGTGACTAATCAGAAATAAGTTAAACAAGTTTTAGATAAACCAATAGGAAGAAAGGAGGGGTAAAAAGTGGGAGGAACGATTTGTGTAATATAACGAATCCAAGCGTAAGAGGGGGAGTGACTAATAAAAACAAGTTAAATGGGTTTAGATAAGCCATAGGAAAAATAGGAAGGATGAAAAGTGGAGGAGCTAGTTGTTTAATATAACAAATCCTAGCGTAGGATGGTCAGTACTATTAATAGGGTGTCCTGTTAATTAAAAATGCTTTAATTTGGCACAAATTTCTATCTCAATTAGGAGCTGAGAAAATCCAATTTAAAGGTATTGACGTTTATCGGAATTAGTGTTTTTCTCCAAACTTTGTAATTTCATATGTCAAAATACATTTGACCAAAAAAATTGAAATTTTGTATATAACCTTACTTTATGTACTAGAATAAGTATACAAAATTTCATTAAGTTCTGAAGAGGCCAGGTTGAAAAAAAAAACACTTCATGTGTTGATTTCACATGGATTGACCCTGAGACTATATTGGAAGAATTATATACAAGGGTATTCACATGCAGGCTAACGGTTGAAATACCTAAGTAATTTTTCAACAACGTTTAATTATTTCTAATTCATTTTAATAACAAATTATTTACAATTGTAAAAGAAATATATAACATAATCTGGGAAACAATTTAACTTCATAGATGTTTTGAACAGAGTTATACACATGACGATGAAAGTCTTTGTCATTGTCGATCTCATGAAACACGTCAGAGATGAATCGTGAGTGACTTCTTAGAAAACACTTTCTCATGGACAAACCCACAGAAAAAATTTCATGGTTGTCAAATCAGGTGGTCATGGAGGTTAATTGATCGGACCATGGGTAAGCAGTCCATTTACTGGGAAAATCTCGATCCAGTAATTCTTGGACAGAAGTGCTATAGTGGTTGATCACTGTCTTGTTGAAAAATAACATAATTGCCATATTATGTCTAATTTGAGGGATAACAGTTTTCTCCAACAAATTTTTATATACATTATCATTGACCATAATATAAAAAAATACTATTGCAGGACAGGACACACCAAACCTCTGGATGGTTAATTTTCAACAGTTTGCCCTGTGAATAGTAAACGTAGTTGTGTATTTTTATAACTCCGTTTAACTTGAAACAAGCTTTATCAGACTGCAATACTTTCGCCAAGACTCTGTTTGTTTAACATCAGTCTGGCTCATCCTCCAACAAACCATGAACAAGTCTGGGACGATCCGAGATAATGTTGCAGCTTCTGTAAAGATCTTTTTGAGATTTCAAACTCAATCGAAGCTCTTACTTGTGATTTCTTTGGACTTTCCTTAAAAACTTTAGTAACCAACAGTACATCATCCTCAGTCCTAACAATATCGGTCTACTACATTCGTTCCTGTTCTTTCCAACCTATTTGCCAAACTGTAAATTGCTAATTTGGATGGTGGTTGAGTTTCAAATGATTCTTCCTAGTTCAGCACTCTCACACTTCCAGTATACCTTAGGGATCTACTTTCATTCCTCAGAACTTAGATTTGCACCCATTAAATTAGGGTTAGAATTATGGTCAATTATCAATAAATAAACAAAACCAGATATTATAATCAATTGCTGCAAAAACATAATATGACACGTTAGTTTTTTATTGTTAACTATCTATGAGTACACCGTGTATATTATACAACAGACCCATTTTGGGTCACAGTGGAGAAAGGCCCTTGAGCTAAAAAAAAAAAAAAATATTCAAAATTTTAAATGTGAGCTATGTACATTAATAGAGTGAACAGTATGATATTTATCCATTTCCATAGAGCCTAAGAAGGTACTTTTTTATGTTTAAATCTTATTATAATTTGCAGGGCAAAGCTTGGGACTGGACTACTTTCTGGCAAATACTCAAAACAACCTCCTGAGGGCTCAAAAAACAAGTATTCAAAAGGAATATCACCACACATGTTTAAAACCCTTATGAGTAGAGGACATCCAGATTTTTCAACTAAACATCAGCAAGATGCTCAGGAGTATTTCTTACATTTTATCACTACGTTACAGGTAGGGGCTGCTGAATATGGAGTACACATACTTTTTCAATTTGAAATATTTATAGAAATACAATTTGATATTTGTTAGAGTGAACTTCGTAGTTGCTCTATTTGCATTTGCTTTGAGTTTTTGTTTTATTTTCCAATTTCTCTTAAAGTGTAATTTTCTTTTACTATTGATTTGGGTTTTCATCAGTGTAATTTAATAATGGAAATTGGTATAAAAATTCCACAATTTATAATGGTTTCGAATATATTTTTTTATCAATTATTCCCAAACTCAAGGAAAGTGGTAATCTATATGTTTCCTTTTGGACCTTAGTTAATATATTTAAGCAAAGGACATTTGCGATAGCAAAATGTTAGAATATTACATTTTCACTTTTCGAAACTTGTAGATGACATTATAAATTTTTTAAACAAAGTTGTTAAATTTTAAGTATTAAATATTTTCTTTTTAAAATATAGTTAATTTGGACTTTAACAATAATTTTATAACAACTTTACTTCAGTGATTTAAAATATTTTTACTTTGCTAAAAACTTTTACAACCGACTAACAATAATTATTTTATTACTGTGATCTTATAGTAATACAATAATGAAACCACACAGGCAGTATTGACAAATTTGGGCATCTATACAACTACCAAATATTTAACTTTTTAAATCAGTAATTTTTGTTCATTTTATTAACATCTAAACGTCTCTTCTAAACAGAAATTTATATAAATAAATTATTAGCAAGCTTTGCTAATTGTTTGGTGATTTTGAAAAGTGAGAAAAAAATTCCTCATAACTAGCCACAAAATAGCTCTATTGTAACTGATCTCAGATTAATTTTATAATAAACAACTTTTCTCTTTTGACAATCTATTTTAAAATGTGTTAGCAAAAAAGCCAGTTCTGGGGGAGATTATACTTTTAAATGGTGTTGCCCCAAAAACTGGGTAGAAATATACGTAGCATCTGATTTTTGATATTTCAATCTACACTTAGCTTAACTAATAAAAAACTCCAGTTAAAGTACATTTCAGGGGGAAAAACTCCTATGGAATTGGAGTTTACCAATTCCTATGGAATTGTAATTCACATTTACCTATTGTGAATTACAAAGCCCTATTTATATTTGTTTAAAATCCTTAAAATAGGGGGGAGGAAATCATATACTTATTTTTTCCCTGTACAAGAATAATAATTACTAAGTATAATTTGAATAATACTTAGGGAAAACTGTGAAATTTAAAAAAATATGAATTTTGTTTGTATTGATTAGTAGTATTGATAGATTCCCTTAGGCCGTAGAGCACTTTACAGAGGTGCTATTTTGAACGGAGGGAACCTCGAAACAGATAATTTCTTGAAAAACTCGACTTGAATTTCACATAACTTTCTCTGTTCTATATTTATGTGCAAAAGTAAAACATTATTACTTGTTGTAGTTAATATAATTTTGTAATTGTATTGAGATATTTTCTTGAAGCTACTTAATAATTATTCTTATCAGTGATTTAAATCTTGAGAGTGTGATTTTTTCTTTTTCTTTTTAGCGTAACTGTCGTAACATTATAGACCCCAGTGAATGCTTTAAATTCAGAGTAGAGGATCGATTCGAGTGTGGATCCAGTCGCAAAGTAAAATACACGTATAGGACAGAGTACTGTTTACCTTTGCCTATACCTTTGGACACTGCAGTTAATAAAGCTGAAGTCGCTGCATATGAAATGCAGAAACAGGAAGCCGAGGCCAAAGGACAGAGATTGTAAGTACAACAAAACTGGGTCAGAATATTATAGTTTGAGTTTTTAATTGTTTGTAATTGGAGATGAACAGCATAAAGAAGTGACCAACACTAACAAGGCTCATATTCCATAAGTTTTTACTTCCTTACGTAGTCTGGTTCGGTCTATCAGGAATGTATCTACCATCTAACTGTGGTAACTACATATTAACTGTGGATAATGGCGCCTTGATTTTCTTCAAATATGATTTTACTTTGGAAAAAGCCAAAAATCACTTTTAGCTAAATTTATGAAGCTAAATCCTGGCTTTAACCAAGTTAAGGCACCTGCGTTTTCAATGTTCGCAGCTGTCAGTTGTATCTCTCAGTCGATGAAGAACATCAATGTTTTCCTTATTTGTATAGCCCGAAGGAGCATTACATGATACATAACACCTTGAACATAATCTTGATGTTGTTCCAACTTTGCCATGCCGTCTGGATGTACAGAAACAGGCTAATTCTTTTGAGCTTTTGTTTCTGGGTCATAGTTATAGATTCATAATTAATCTGCAGTATAAAATTTCTTTTGCTCTTGCAACAGAAACCGCATTTCATGCCAAGATCCTTTATAAAAATATCTGAAACAGGTGTTTTTGGATTCTTTTAATCATCTTTTAATTCTTACACTGTCAGTAATCATTTTTTGTGGATTACACCCCCTCACTTCAATGACGTCTTAACTCTTCATGACTAATTTGTCAGTCCGGGGCTGACCTAATTCCTGACCTTGCCTGGTGGGCTTGTCTTAATTAACAGTGATACCACATCTTTGCCATGCTCCTTTCATCATCATCTTAATGTCAGGTGTTCTGCTTACTGAAGGCTTACAGAATGTGAATCACTTTCAACATATTCTCAGCCATCTTTAAAATGTCTACCATGATTGTATTTGTGCTTCATTTATTTAATTATTCCCGAAACCCTTCCGAAGCATCTGAATAGTGTTGACTGATAAATCTACAAGTTTTAGGGAATATTTGATTGAGATTTGGTGATCTATTTACCCAATCACACAGTATACATAATACATGCTCACTCAAAGGCATCTGGCAGTTAACTAAATAGTCGTTGGATTAGTAGCAGTTTACACATTTCAGAAAGGTCCCTTCTTTTTTGGCTGTCAAGTTACGTTCAGTTTATTGTGTTGGGTCTAGCAGGCCGACCAATTTTTGTACCATTAACTAATTCATTCTCCGGCTGGATGAACCCAAAGAGTTTCATTATCTTGTATTCTAGAATAATACAGACTATTAGGATGTGCTTTGTGGAGTCACTTGCCCTCACACATTCGATAGTTTTAGTCTCTGTGAAAGAGACCCAATTTCATTAAATGTTTCCTAAAATTGCTGTTTTTTTTATTAATTTAAAAAATTTTTATTTTATTTTATTTTTTTCTAGTTGTGTTGTATTATATGATTTTATTTTGATGTTGTAAAGTTTAAAATTTAGCTAAAAATATATCAATTTCAGTTTTGTGATTTTTAAATTGAACTTAATAAAATAAAAATTTGAGCCAAACATACTGGTTTTGGATTTGTTCAAATTTCTGAGCTTCGCACACCCCTAATTTATTGCTTCTCAAAAGTTACATTTCATAGAGAGAGAGAAAAAAAATAGCATTTATTAATGCCATTTTAGAAATATTGTAATTTGATTTTCGGTAGTACCAAAAATAAAAAAGATGGTTTGATACTATTTAAACATAAATTTTGTGTAATATATATAACTGGGTTATGATAATGATTTCAAATCATAATAACAAATTATAAAATTAATTTTTGAAAGAAAATTATTAGGCCTAATTTTTCTTCATTTTGTTTCAGTGATAAATGTGAAGTTGTTAGGCCAAAAATTAGACTGCAGTCTTGTCTTGAAGCTTTTTCACAGGTGGAAACGGTAGAACAGTTCTTCAGTTCAGCTGTTAATGGAAATACAACAGCAAAGAAGTAAATATAATTTTATTATTGACTTTACATACAATATAATTAGTTTCCATTTCTTAGCATAATTTATTTGTGTTTAAGCAGGATTGTATATTAACTTGATCTAAATTCCTATTTTATTAGGTCGGTCAACAATCTTGTTTTTCCTCCTCTCCTTTTGTTTAAATTTTATTTATACAGTAGACTCCCGTAAGTTCGGCCTCGGTAAGTTCGGTCTCCGCTTAGTCCAGCCGGCTCTCTGAGCATGAGGTCATGCACTAGGCGCGCGCCAGCCAAACGCGACCTTAACTTGTTTATTATATTCTTTTACGCATCGATTTACAACACGATCCTTACGCGCGCCAGCCAGACGCGACCTTAACTTGTTTATTGTATTCATTTCCTATACGCATCGATTCACAACACGATCTTTATGCGCGCCAGCCAGACGCGACCTTAACTTGTTTATTATATTCTTTTCCTATACGCATCGATTCACAACACGATCCTTACGCGCGCCATCCAGACGCGACCTTAACTTGTTTATTGTATTCTTTTCCTATACGCATCGATTCACAACACGATCCTTACGCGCGCCAGCCAGACGCGACCTTAACTTGTGTATTATATTCTTTTCCTATACGCATCGATTCACAACACGATCCTTACGCGCGCCAGCCAGACGCGACCTTAACTTGTTTATTGTATTCTTTTCCTATACGCATCGATTCACAACACGATCCTTACGCGCGCCATCCAGACGCGACCTTAACTTGTTTATTGTATTCTTTTCCTATACGCATCGATTCACAACACGATCCTTACGCGCACCATCCAGACGCGACCTTAACTTGTTTATTGTATTCTTTTCCTATACGCATCGATTCACAACACGATCTTTATGCGCGCCAGCCAGACGCGACCTTAACTTGTTTATTATATTCTTTTCCTATACGCATCAATTCACAACACGATCCTTACGCGCGCCATCCAGACGCGACCTTAACTTGTTTATTGTATTCTTTTCCTATACGCATCGATTCACAACACGATCCTTACGCGCGCCAGCCAGACGCGACCTTAACTTGTTTATTGTATTCTTTTCCTATACGCATCGATTCACAACACGATCCTTACGCGCGCCAGCCAGACGCGACCTTAACTTGTGTATTATATTCTTTTCCTATACGCATCGATTCACAACACGATCCTTACGCGCGCCAGCCAGACGCGACCTTAACTTGTTTATTGTATTCTTTTCCTATACGCATCGATTCACAACACGATCCTTACGCGCGCCATCCAGACGCGACCTTAACTTGTTTATTGTATTCTTTTCCTATACGCATCGATTCACAACACGATCCTTACGCGCACCATCCAGACGCGACCTTAACTTGTTTATTGTATTCTTTTCCTATACGCATCGATTCACAACACGATCCTTACGCGCGCCAGCCAGACGCGACCTTAACTTGTTTATTGTATTCTTTTCCTATACGCATCGATTCACAACACGATCCTTACGCGCGCCAGCCAGACGCGACCTTAACTTGTGTATTATATTCTTTTCCTATACGCATCGATTCACAACACGATCCTTACGCGCGCCAGCCAGACGCGACCTTAACTTGTTTATTGTATTCTTTTCCTATACGCATCGATTCACTACACGATCCTTACGCGCGCCAGCCAGACGCGACCTTAACTTGTTTATTGTAACTTTTCCTATATGCATCGATTCACAACACGATCCTTACAAACAATAAATAGGCATTTTTTTAGATAGGGATTGGTTAGTTCGGCCACTTTTAAGTTCGGCCTAGGGTGCAGTCCCGAGGTGGCCGAACTTACGGGAGTCTACTGTAGTAGGCTACTGGTTTTAACACTTAAAAAATATGATCTTAAGATTTAAAACATTGGTGTTATATAATTAATGATAAAGTTTCAAAACACATTTGAACATAAAATGCAATGTCTTTCTCTACTTGTCTGGTTGTCTGTAAGTGTATAACTCGGGGGAGGAGGGGTTCGTCTTCAGTATTTATAGTGAATATTGGCTTGGCAACTTCGAGGACCCCAGCTGGATCTTCAGCTTTTTAGGTTAGATCCCTCACTTTATCTTTCCTATCAAGCTGCCTTGTGACCAACTTTTGTCCTTTTCCAGCGCTGACGCTTTTAGAGTATTCGAAGGCTAGGGGTCTTTATTTCATTCCTTTTTTTTAGAGAGTGATGATGACTGAGTGGTTTTCCGCCTTAAAATATCAAACTCGGGAACTGCTAATATGTTACATGAATTAAAAAATCTCTACATTTGTAAAATACAACTTTACAACTCAGAATGTTGCAACTTTATTTGTTAACTTACAAATCGAGATTTGCATATCCGATTTTTATGTTTTTCTATCCTATATATGTATGTTATCTGTTCAGGTTTTAGTCTGTTTAAAATTAAATTGGTATAATCTCAAAGTTGGTACATAATAAAATGTTATTTAAAATTGAAAGGATTATTAAAATTGTTTCAAAGATTTCAAAATTATAAATGATTTTAGTTTGAATGTAATCATGGAACATGACTCAGTGAGAGAATAGCTTTAAATAGCACGATCAACTGAGGGCTTCCAAATTGTTTATGAATATTGTCCACCTTTTATGAAACAAAATATAAAAAGTGTGATAATCATTCTTTTGTTAACTGCTATTTTCTGACAAACATGTTTACCACTCACGTTCATGCGGTTATTCAGGAATGTTTTTTTATCGTTGTTAATGGGATCTATTTATTTTGTATTTTGGTTTAGCAAGGTAAAATGAAAATGATGCCCTTATTCTTTTATTTCATTGAAATGTTATTAACCTTCTGTTAAATAGGGCAAAGCCGAGGTCACAGCTAGTAAAATATAAACCGAAATATGTACATTACATTTAAACATGTAGGGTTACTGCCAAAAATGTACTGAATTGGTGCTCCATTCTCGGATTATTTGTTGTTGTATTGATAACTTGCTTGTTTTCTAAACCTAATATAAGTTATATTAATATAATACATGAAATATTCATGTTCTGAATTAAGTCTTTTGATAAATGATGCATTAGTTTCCTTCTACAATGACTTATCGATGAGAAACTTTAAAATATAAAATAGGAATATATTTATTTTTAATAAAATTAACTAAAGTACTTTTTTATTTCATTTAACCCAATTTAAAGTCTGTTATTTATTTATTTTTGGTCATTGTCACAAAATATAATAGATGAAATTATATAAATGAGTGTCGGTTATTTTGAGTTGTAAAAATTCCATTCAGGCGATGTTGGGGGATAATGGTCACATCCTTGTCCTTGATGAATAGTCTGAAAATTTTTGATAAAATTAAAAAGGAAAGTTTCTATTTGATTATTGCAGAGCTTCCTTACAGCTGTGTAATATTTTGTATAGAATAATTAAATTATTTATTTGTTAAAATTCGATCTCTCATTACTCGTTGCAGAGCCCTTTTACAGCTCTGTAATATTGGTTTTAATCATTGTTAATTGTAATTGTTAAGTTGTTGCAGGGCCATTTTACAGCCTTGTAATATATTATGTTGTTGTTTATTTTGTTTTTTATTTGTTATCTAGTTTTTTTGTATTGTTATTGTTTTTAATGTTTTAGTTCTAAGATTTTAAGGCAAAGCATCTTCTTACCAAATTTTTTGAAGATGATAATGACCAAAATGGTTATTCACCTTAAAACTAAAAAAAAAAAAATTCAATGGAATGTTAATGAAAACGTGTGTTTTATTACGTATTATAGGTACAGTACATGATAACTTCACATGTTTATAACATTTTAATCAACTAATTTTAATTTTGTTATATTAATACAGTAGAGTCTTGCAAACTCAGCACTCGATAACCCGGCAGTCCGGATTACTCGGCGACCCCGACGGGAAAAAATATATTGCTAAATCAGCGATGTTCGTAAAAGTTTGGCAGCCAAAGCGGGCATTAACTTCGATCGCTCGAATCTTTGATGGTACTTTTCTCACGTTACACTCGTCACAAAGCTTTTTTACAGATTCCCCTCTGTCAAGTCTTTTTAACACATTTAACGGCGTCTCAAACGAAACCAACACACGCTTCCATTTTCGTAACTCGCTCATTTTCATTTACTGTATATACTGTGCGTAGATCATAACCCGTCAAAGAAAACTGAAAAGAAATGTTATATTTTCCATAATGTATACTAATTTGATTCGTGGAAAAAAAGCGGCCCATCAAACGTTTTTGCAGGTGTATGTCTGCTATACCGACGGGTACCAATGCCGCGGTGTTTTTACGCCGCCGTCAATGGGATACCGCTATCGACAAAGTCGTTTGATATCGCCGCCGCTTTGGTGCCGCGGTGTTTTTACACCGACGACAATGGGATACCGCTATCGACAAAGTCGTTTGATATTGCCGCCGCTTTGGTGTTTCAATTACAATTTATTTTTTGCCCTTATTCCCGGTAACCCGGTATTTCACAAACTCGGCACACTTCCGGTCCACATTACGCTGAGTTTGCGGGACTCTACTGTAATATGAACTAAATTTAAAAACAAAGAAATTGCTTAGACAGTTTTTATCAGCTACCACGTTGTCACAAAAAACAAAAATAAATTAATTTCATATGACTTTTTAAAAAATTCAACAGGATCTCTAGTCACTGAAAAAATGCATAATTTTGTTATCACAGGTAGAATTTATGTGAAATTTTGAAATGATTAAAAACCATTATTCCGGCGATTATTTATTGTTATAAATATTCATAACACTTAAAATGAATTTCTTACTTCCTGCAAATTATTTGTTTAGAAAATCCTCTTTTTTCTTTCCTAGAAGCAAACTTCTTTATCATTTTATTTGTTAAATCTACGAATATTGTAGATGCCCAAACAACTCAGCATACCCAAAGCAGACAGACGTTGTTCAGTCATAGTGCTCTTTAAGAAAGTCCTTATTCTCTTTAGGGTAGAAATGCAGCTCTCAGGTTCAGTAGTAATCATAGGAGTAGTTAATATAATTTCTTCAATAAATGTGTCACCAATATCACTATCTATCATAAGATGATGTTTTTTTTAAAATAAAGTTTCTTACCTTGTTTCCTGTAATACAGTGACCAGTATTTTGTAAAATAGAGGTTAGTTGACGGAAACAAGGTAAGAAACTTTATTTAAAAATAATAGTGACCTAGATACTGAAAATGAATTCATTATTTTTTTAAATGCTGGCATTGCTCCGAAAGTCATTTTGTCGTACTGAATAGTTCTGTTTTTAAATGACATTTATTGAGATAGGGTTCAACAGTTCTTCAAATTCTTTGGAAAGAGAATCATTGTCTTATTAAATGTTCTGAAAACAATTTAGCTGGTAAAAGATGTCTGGAAAAAGAAAACCTCTCTTTTGTTTAATTCCGAACTGTATCACATACTTCCTTAACAGAAATAATATTTAGAGTGTAATTTTTTTCTTTTTAAAGGTGAAGATAATTCTTCATGTTAAGATTTGAAGTTCCTAATTTTGAGTACACGAAACTTCTTCAAGGCTGCATAAGTAATTGTAGAATTAGTGTTGCAACTTTGTTTGACATTAGAGAATGAGAAAATATAACCAAAAGTTGAAATCGTTATCATCATTTAGGACTCAAAGAAGCCCGGATCCAAGATACAATGTACAAAATTAGTTTTCAGAAAAGTTTCTTTTAAAATTGTCTATATTATTCTTTTTGTCCTCATGACAGCAACACCATTTTATGTCTGTGGAATTAGTTTTCCATTGTCTTCTTTTAGTACAATTTGTAACTGCTTAGTAATACACTATGACAATCCTTCAGTGTTTTGAGATGAAAGATTAAAAAACACCAAAATCTTTTGAAAAATTTCCTGTACAAAACAATATCTGTTATATGTCATCTGCCATTACTGATAAAATTGAGTGTTTTTAATCTGTGATATGATTTCATGCTATGACATGTCTAGGATATACTACAATAACTCATATTGTGTGGTTTTGGAGGTGTCCTTAAGAAAATTGGAGCTTAAAAGTTGATTTTGAAGAGACTCGTCCAACTTTTCAAACTTAATACAATCAATTATTTTTTATAAAATTTCATATTTTCCCCTTAATTCTTCATTATGCTTATTAAAATTTTGCCTATATGCTGCACTCAGTTGAATTGTGATATTTACTGTTCCAAGGATAGCTAAATCCATTAAATTTTTCATATGTGAGCAAGAATCTTTGTGTTTCTTAATTTTATCAGTGAGGTGTTTCAGGTCTACAACATCAATTTTTGTTCAAGCTACTTCACCACCAAACAAAAGGCAACAAAAACAGAATAGGGCTTTTTTTTCCTTACACACCCACATAATCAATTATAATTTCGTACATACGATTTTGCCAGTTTGTTAAGACTTGTCTAATGTCCAAATTTGGTATAGGACGTCCTAATTTTTTCTTTTTCTAAACTAAGTTAACTAAAACTAATATTTTGCAAATTACAAACACTAGTTATTTTCATAATGTTTCTATTTTAAAAGCAATAACAATAATTATTAATAAGAAGTTGATTTATAAAATATGCCACTAACTAATTAATAAACTAAACAAACCATCAAACAAATGAATCAGTCTCACAACACACAAGATTAATGAATAGTGGGTCTTAATTGTTGGAAGTGCAAACAAAATGATCATTAAACAAAGCTCAAACTTACTGACTGCCGTAGTTCCATCTAATCCTGAAATCCTCCCTACCACTCACTATCTCTGATACCACCTACTGTGTTTTCAAGTCGGGGACAGTCCAGCCAATAGCCAAAATTGATACATACTGACTGTCCAACATCAAATTCTATTGTTTATATTGCAATTTAATTCCAGCATCAAATCAAAATGTTCAGTTTTTATAAAGTCAGAAAATTTAATATTTATTTCTTGAATTAGGGAGGAGCTACAGCCCTTGTGAATCTAACCTAAGATTACATGAAGAAAGGAGCTAGCAGCTAGAATCTTCATGTTTGCCGCACTTCTGCTCATTATGAATAAGTCTCAGAGAGACAAAACTTGGGCATAGAAATGAAAAGGTTAAAAACAAAAGAGTTGTTGACGGATCTATTAAAGCAAGAATTTACATTAAATATAATATCCTTTTGAATTCTGTTTTCATTGATAAACTTCCTTTTAATATTAATCCATTCTATTCATATGATTAACTTTAAAATGTTTTTGGCCAGATCAACACGTTTGGCCTCTTTTCCAGATTATTTGATGCTTCATTTGAAGAAATTTATGATGCGGGAAGACTGGACACCAATGAAACTTGATGTTGCCGTAGACATGCCTGAAACCTTGGATTTGTCAGTATTGCGTGGCCAAGGTCTGCAGCAGGGTGAGGAGCAACTTCCAGAACTCCAAGGAGCAATACCACCTATCCAACTGGATGAACAGATTCTTAGAGCTTTGGTAGATATGGGTTTCCCACCTGAAGCAGCCAAGAAAGCTGTTTATTTTACTGCTAATAAAGGACTAGATCAAGCTACAAACTGGGTGATGGAACACATTGGTGATTCCGATTTTGCAGATCCATTTCTTCCTCCTGGAATTGATGCTGATGGTGCTGTTAGAGGTAAGATCCTGATAAATCTGATTTCATATGAGGAGAATTTTGGATCTACCCACTATCTATAGTATATATTAAAAAATGTTATTGCACCAACTTGCTCACACAATCATACATAAAACCAAAAGTAATTATGGTTCTTATTCTACTTATACACGAGGGGAAAAAAATTAAATTGAGAATTTTAAAATTACTGTTGCAGACTATTTTTGAAGCGAAAGACACATTTTCAGCTCTTAACCAGTGTTTTAGTTTTGCATGTATTTCATATTATGGGATTTACATGTGAAAATAAAATTCACACGACACATTTGACTCCGCCTTTCTGAAATTATTAAAATCAGCGTTTTTGAACTGTTTTGGTTGGTTTCATTTTAGAAAATACTTACACATAGAATTCAATAATGTAATTTTCTTTATTACTGTGTTTATTTCCTTTGCAATTCTTATGGGAGATAAATTGGCTTAGAACTTTTTTCAACTTTTGTAAAATTGTTATTACTATTATTAAACTGAAAGATATTAAAAAAAAATGCTTAACAGATATAAATATAAATATATAACCTATAATTACTTTGCGTCTGCCATAAATTTGCGCTCTAAGCTTAAATATTATTTGGTTGCAATTAAGTTTAAATTGGCTGTGTTCATTCTAGTTTGTTTTTTCTCTTGTCAATTTTGTTTTCTGAACAATAATTGTATTGTACTTGTGGTTTTCCACACTGGTTTGGGTCATTAATGTATACATTTGACCAAAATTTGAATGAATTGGTAGAGCTGATTTTGATAAATTATTTCTCTTGTAACAGTTCCATGGCCAAAAATCATAATCCGATATCAACAAGAGATGACGACCAATACGTTTTGTTTGAGTTCTTGGAGTTAAATTTAAGCAAAATTTGATTAAAATTATTAGAGACAATTTTGAAAAAATCTGAATTTTATGCCTGATATGTCCTAATTTTGAGTTATTAAAAAAAATAAGCAAAACGTCTCGAGTTGTGACCAGTATTTGTCCACATACTAAATTTGATTAAAAAATTAGCCCAATCATTTGAGTTGTAGATCACTGCACACAACAGGTGGACATCATTCCCAAAATTACTTTTTTGATTCTGAGGACTACAAAATTGATATTTGGTAAAAAAACTCCATTTTTTTTAGACATCACAACTTTCTCTGTACTATATGAGAAAGTAAAAATAAAAAAATAAAAAATCCCCTTAACTCTCCGTCGGTCACACCTAAAAACATACGTAATCAGTCCGCAGTGTATCAAATTGATACACTCATTATATGACATCCTTTAGATGTTGTTTTACAATTTTACGCTTATTATTATTGTACTCTTACACGTCTATCTTATAGCAAACAAACCATTTTCTATTGTTAAATATGAAAGGAGAAAAAATATAAAAATCAAAAAGTTATAGAATAGGTTAAAAATAATTATGACCGCAAGAGTCGCAGTGTATCAAATTTATACAGGCATAGAATATCTTTGATTTTCATGGCATTGTCTACATTTAAAATTTGTTTTCTATTTTCTTTTATTGTCATGCTATTTACAAATTTAATTTGATTTTACGCTACGTTTAGTAATACCTTATTTCAAATTTTATTGTATTTTATCGGTTTATACCCAAATGTTCAATGATAAAGAAGCCGAAGACGGTTTTGTACATTTATTTTCATAGGAGACATAGAAGCAGAAGTATTGTGGAAACAACTAAATAAAGATACCTTTCTAATATCAAATTTTGCTCACTTTCATATAAGGGCAATTTTTTTATAGTAGTTAAAAATATCCCTAAACTGATTTATGCACTAATATTGCAGCCTCAAACCAAAAGTGTTGTATGTTTAATTTTACTAGACTGTTATGAGCTTAACTAACCAGTTCCAATTATACAGTTCACAAGTTAGCCGCATTCCCAATGAGAGCCAATTATATGACCTGTTTAAACCAATTAAAGTGTCTTGATTTTCCACCGCTGTCAAACACTTGTCAGTTTTCATAATTTTGGAATTTTTTTATCATCAAATGTTTGTTTGTATGTGTAATATTTGGAAATCAAGGATATGCTGTTTATTTGACTCTTTGAATAGTTTCATTAACTGTCTCTTGTATTTTGTTTAATATCAGCTGTTTTATCTTGTTTTTAGCTTTTGTTCCAAATGAAGACTCACTTGCAATGATAACCAGTATGGGTTTTACACGACCTCAAGCAATCAAAGCTCTTAAAGCAACCAACAACAATGTAGAGAGAGCAGCAGACTGGATATTCAGCCATGCTGCGGAGTTGGATACAGAGGATGATGATCCTCCTCCGCCACAGTTCAGGGATGGTTCTGGATGTAAGTTATATACATCGTAAATACTACTTAGTATATTAGAATAGGGATTTTGTAAATTAAAATTTCTTACCGATCAAAGCCTTGGTGAAATGTCTTCAAAAACTGAATTATTTACAATTAAATATACATTTCTATTTGAAAAACAATTAAAACTCATTTAGTTCAGTTAGAAAATAATTTTAATAAATATTTAATTTTCAAGTCTGGATCTAGTCATAAGGGCTACCCAGAGTACTATCAAAGTTTGGTTAGTTTTGGTGTAAGTTTGATTAATGAAAATTTATTTCGTTGGTTTAGGACATTTTTTGTAACAGTTGTTAAGTCTACACTAATGAGTTACCAATTAATTGTGTAAAAAGCTAGTGTAGCAAGATTTGCTGATGACACTCCTATTGATTATGGCAGAAGTCAACACGATTGATGAAGTGACCGACTGATTACAAAATATAATTCACAAAGTCTGGAACTGGACTAAGAATTCTGGTTTTAAATTTATTCGATAACAACGGGTTGTTCATATTATTAATATGGTTTATTCAGACATTTGCCATTATTTGTGTTTAAAAATGAATACACATAGTTTCTAGAGTATAAATCAACTTTTGTTATTAAGTGTGGGGCCATGTTGGAAACTAAAACTAAATCTATAATCTAAGAAAAATACTCAAGCCTAAAACTTATGCCTGTGCAGTCAAAGCTAATTAGGAAAAACAAGGATTCCCCGAACCACAAAAACTTTTAGAAAAATTATGCCAACGCCCTGCGGTAGAGCTCGACTTTACACTAAGGTCCTTCTTAGCCATACCTAGGTCCAGAAATGTGCATGAGGTACAATACTAAATCTAAGCTAAGACTAAATACAAACAAACAAATGATTATAAGGGATGGAACCGAGTGAAAGTTGTCCTAACTGTTATAAGGAGTAAACAACGTTTTTCACCCTCTTTCAAGAGTTTAGCTTGGATCCTATCATGATTCCCATTCTTAGAATAAGTAGCAAAATTTCAGTCTTATTTAAAGTAGAAGGATTTTTATCTCCGATTTTTAATTTAGTTTTTATTAACAGAAGCTTTAATGACCTTATTTCTTAACAAGTTTGGCTGATAAGATTGTCCGATATCTTTATATATGAGGCTTCGATTAGTTTTTGTTTATATAAGTTTTCTTCTTCTGTATTATTTTTCTTTTTTCCAATTAAATTAGTGAACCAAATATTCACTAATCAGCCGTTTTTAAATCTATCCATTAGCCCTATTTTTGTGTTTTTTTTTTTTTTTTTTTAATGTTTACTAATTCTTATATTTATTAATCATTGTTGATAGCCTTAGAACTACATATATTTTATATATATTATTTATTTTCTGTCAAATGTAGTCTGTATTTGTATATTACCTTTTATGTGGCTACATGTTTCACTGCCACAAGCAGCATCTTCAGGCCAGCTACTATGTCCACTCAAACACTTATATATACACAACACATATTTTCATACATTTTTCGTACACGTCACATAAATAAATAAATTTGTTCAACATTGCTACACTTGAGAGGTACCTCATTCTGGTATATTTCCTCTAAGACTGATTTGGAAAGATAAATCAGATAAAATGATTCCTTTATCTTTCCAAATCAGTCTTAGAGGAAATATACCAGAATGAGGTACCTCTCAAGTGTAGCAATGTTGAACAAATTTATGTGATGTGTACGAAAAATGTATGAAAATATGTGTTACAATAAGTGTTGTGTATATATAAGTGTTTGAGTGGACATAGTAGCTGGCCTGATGATGCTGCCTGTGGCAGTGAAACATGTAGCCACATAAAAGGTAAAATACAAATACAGACTACATTTGACAGAAAATAAATAATATATATATTTAGTAATCATTTTGTCTCGCCAAATATATTGCCTGTCACATTCATTTTTAATACTGTAAATACAGTTTATAGTATCCAGAGTGCCATTTTTATGTTTGGTTTTGACAAGATGTTGACTAATATATATATCAGATTTAGTTGCTTTTGTACACCATTAATTGTATCTATACCAATTTTATAGATAAAGTTTACAATAATTATACTCACCATACAGTATAATGTGTATTAAAGTTAGATAATTTATACATTTTTATTGAATTGTGTCAACAATTACTTATTCCCAAGTAATGCTGATTGGGTTTTTACCAAATGTTCTAGTGTATAAACTGGTTGCATTCATCTCTCACATGGGTCCATCAACAATGGTCGGTCATTACGTCTGTCACATCCTCCGAGATGGTCACTGGGTTATCTACAATGATGAGAATGTTGCACTCTCTGAGAAGCCTCCAATGCAGCTTGGTTACCTCTATTTATACCAGAGGGTCTAAAAGGTGTGACACTTTCGCTCAGCATTCTCTCGTGTTACCATACATTTGGTTTTATTATTAAAATTTTTTTTTTTTTTTGTAAATGGATTTTCTAGGACTTTTTTTTATGTTTTGTATGTGAGTAACATAAGCTTTATAATTTTTGATTGTTGAAATAAAACACAGTAATTAAAATTTAAAAAAGTTTTTTATGGATCTGTTCTATTTTTATTTTCCATGACATTGTCTGAAAAATTTCATCAACCGAGCAGAAGTGTTGATTTGTTTCTATAGGTTCTGTTGTGTGTATTATGTATTACTTTCTCATATATAAGTAGTATAGAAAATTTTATGTAATAGGTTTAAAAATCAATGTGAATTTTTTGTTGATATATTCATTGTTTAGTCCCCTGAATCCAAAAAGGTCATTTTTGGGATCATGCTGTCTACAGCGTAAATATTTGGACTAATTTGAATCAAATTTGGTATGTGTACATATTTTGGCTATAACCTATCTCAAAACATTTTCTATATCTCATTCATTAGTGTCATAAAAAAAATAAAGTGATATTTTAAAAATAAGCTCAAATGATTTTCATCAAATATTGCTCAAGTGTAACTTCTAAGAACCCAAACGTACTGATTGCCATCTCTCCAAAAATGCCAGTTCAAGGGAACACTTAAAAACTAAAAATTCTGCCATGGAGCTGTTATTTCAAAAAGACTTCATTTCTCAACTTTGGCATTACGTTGTCATTATAATCTTAGCGAAAGTTGACAATTAGTGGTGTAAAAAGTTGCCAGTAAAAAATATTGTAATTAATTCAGGAATAATGAGGAAAATATAAAAATAAACCTTGACCGCTGTTATAAAAAAGCTCAATTTTACACTGAGTATGTATTTTTGGACAAGAGAAGCAAGTTTAGGTTGACGGACAATTAACGAATTGACATTTTTGTGACTAATAGTTTAATTAGTTTTTATTTGCTTTAGGAGATGGATGAATGAGAAAGTTTGTGCAATGATTTTGCATCATATATTAAAATTGTACATAGTGATCTGTTTAATTATATGCATACTGTATGAGAAGTTATTTTCTACCACCCTATTTGATTGCTAGGTGTTCTTTTCTTATTTTCCTATAAGCCGTTCCAAGTCGCATGGTACCTGAGTTATTAGGAGACCGTTGCTAATTCATAACTATAACAATCATTGGAACTTAACTTATAATCTAAATTAAACTGTAATATTTGTAATCTCCTTGGCATTGTGAGAAAAATGAGTCCAAACAACACGTCTTTGTAATAAGTACGAGTATTTTAGGGATTTCTAAACCCTTAAATGGAGTACCTAATAAAAAGTAATAAGTCTGTTGGTTATATTTTGATGGTTATAAACAAAAATGAATTAATAATTTACATTCATAGTGAAAAATTACTATGAAATATGTATATTTCCCATAATTTACAAATCCTGTTTTGTGTGTATAGAAAAGGGGGGTGAAACTGCGCCTTAAAGGGGGTCCACATCCTGCCTCTGGATAGCTGCAATAACTGTAGTGAACATCAGCCGTTGCTTTCTGTCAGAAAGTCTTTTCATAATGTCAAAAAAAAAAAAAAAAAATACATAGTGCCAGAACCTGAAAATAAAAAAACTAGTTAAAAACCTGAAAGGAAAAAAATCTGCTTTTATGACAAAAATCCGCCTAAAAATTACAAAAACTAAAAAAATTATTGCATATACTAGGAGATATTTATATTTGATAGTGGAAGGTTTAGTAGTAGAGTTTCCCTACACTTGAGTCCAAAATTGGAATGAGGGAAGGTGGGGGTGTGGTGGGGGACCACACCTCCCGCCCCATGCCCCCTCCCCATCCACCATTTTTGGACGCCTATTTGTGACGTAATTTGGAGACGCCATTTTGTTGCTCTTTTCTCTGCTACCGTTGTTGTCGTCACAGACATTTCCGTGACGTCAGGACACTTAACTTTTTTTTTTCCTAGTGGGATTCGAACCTGTGAAGTTCGGAGTTGAAGGCATACACACTACCGACTGAGTTATCTTGCATAGTATTACTCGTTGTATATTTAATGCAGTATATAAGTCGCCTGTTGTTGAAATTTGTTACCGACAACGCTGTTGTTTACATTCTAGGGAACCAGAGAGCACCACCACATTGGCTTGATTATTACGTATATTTATTTTAGAAGCCGCCTGTTGTTGAATTTTGTTACCGTCGGTATTGTTTACATTTTAGGGAACCAGAGTTCACCACCACCACATTGGCTTGATTATTACGTATATTTAATGTAGAAGCCACCTGTTGTTGAATTTTGTTACCGACGGTATTGTTTATATTTTACGGAACCAGAGTACACCACATTGGTTTGATATCCACCATGAATGGGGAGGACAATACACTTAGTTATATATTGTTATATAACACAAACGACGATGTGATGGAGGTCAGTTATGTCATGCAAAAAACTCGGGTACGCCTTACGGTACGGGTCTAGCTCGTACCTCTAAGTGAAAGTTGCTCTGAGGTGATGTGTGTAAAGTAATAACACAACAAATCCATATATACATAGTGGTGTCCACAGCCGGCATAGCACCGGTACAGAGGTTCCTCCATTGGCTACTAGGGCGTAGCACCGGTCAATACTCAACGTTTGTACTTGTATGACAAGTTGACTCACACAAGACTCTGTGTTTAAGGTGTGTGTGTGTTAGTCTTATTGTGGACGATGTTTCATACTGTTTTTGCAACCTATTTACCAGCCAAATTATCATGTAAGAAACCGATTTACCAACCCATAGATAACATTACCAACCGATTTACCAACTAAAATATACTTTTAGCCACCGATTTACCAACCAAAAATCATGTTAGCAACCGATTTACCAACCAAATATGTTAGTAACCGATAATCTCCGGAATTTGTCTTCCAGAGATTTGTCTGCATCCACTTGCAGTCATTTTTGCAAGTACAGACCTGTCTTTGCTTCCCCCTCTCCCGCTGCCCCCTATTAATATCAGTGGGAACAATTGACGTGTAAAGAGCTATGGAACCAATTTACATAGTTTCATCCCAAAGTAGGGAGACTAAAAAATTTCATACTCTAAGGACTAATATTCAGTTTAAATTAAATCACCACCCGAGAATGTCACGGAAATTGACTGGATAAAAAGAGGCTTTGAATGTTTGGTGGACAAGATGAAAAATGGAATAACTTATGGTGATCTGTTGGGCTTTACGTTTACTAGTCTCAATTTTAAAGCAAAAGAGCCGGGATACATTGCTTTTCGTAAAGCTTCCGACATCTCTGCGGATCTTTTATGGACAATTTTTGGCGGATTAATCCAAAGTAACGGTCAGGCGGGAACGAGCAGCAATAATTTCGAGGTTACTTGTACCAGAGTATCTCTACGAAATAAATAGTGTCACAAAGCCTTAAACACACTCATTAACATAATGGATGTAAGGCGAACCATTGCAGCGGAGCTCCACAAGCCCGCGCGAAGAAATTTCAAAACACGAAGTGTGATGCTGAAAGGAGTTAATGACCTTTATCAAGCGGATTTAGTGGAAATGATTCCATATGCTAAAGAAAACCAAGGCTACAAATATATACTGAATATGATAAATTGTCTCACAAAACTAGCTATTGCGTTACCACTAAAGACAAAGTCAGCTCTAGATGTATCTATAGCATTAGAACCGATACTGAAAAAACACTGGATGAATCATTTTCAGACCTATCAGGGGAAGGAGTTTTTCAATATGCACGTGAAGAGATTAATGAAAAAATACAATATAAATCACTACGTCACTTTTTCAGAAAAGAAAGCGTCCATGGTGGAGCATATGAACCGTACTTTGAAATATATAATGTGGCGTGAATTTACGGCACGCGGTAGTTACGAGTGGTTGGAGCTGCTGAAAAACATAGTAAAGACATACAATAACACTGTGCACAGTACTATCGCATGAAACCCGCTCAAGTGTTGAAAAAGCACGAGAAATTGTTACTGGACAAAATATCACACAAGAGTACAAAAGCTGTGGCGCGATTTAAAGTGGACGACAAAGTTAGAATATGGAAATTTAAAAAGACTTTTGCTAAAGGATATCTACCCAATTGGACAAATGAAGTGTTTACCGTGTACGCTGTTATACCGACCAATCCTGTAACGTACATTCTACAAGACTCGAAAGGTGACATTCTGAAAGGTGGATTCTATGCCGAAGAATTAAACAAGTCAAAAATAGGCAACGCATATCTTGTTGAAAATATACTACGTAAAAAGTGTAACAAAGTACTGGTGCGGTGGTTAGGGTTTGACAAGGAACACGATAGGGGGATTGATAAAACCAAGCTTGTTGTTTAGGCCCATCAAACAGTGGTAAGACTAATGTGCTATTTAATCTGCTCTTCAATCCAAACGGACTGAAATTTGCCAACATCTACGTATTTTCTAAATCACTACAGCAGCCAAAGTACAAGTTTTGGAAACTATACTGGGAAATACCAAAGAAATTGGTTATTACACATTCACGGACAACGAATATGTCATCGATCCTAGTGAAGCAGAGCCAAATTCGATAATAATTTTTGAGGACAGCTTGCGAGAAACACGACGATATACGTAACTATTTCACCATGGGACGTCAAAATAATATAGATTTGTTCTACTTAGGACAGACGTACAGCAGGATTTCCAATCAATTGATTCGAGACAATGCCAATCTCTTGGTCCTTTTCAAGCAGGACGATCTCAATTTACGACACATTTACAATGATCACGTAAACACAGATATGGTGTTTAGTGCTTTTAAAAACATTTGTGCATCCGTGTGGAAAGATAAACCTGGATTCGTTGTAATATAGATAAGGGTAGTGAGCCGGAGAATGGAAGATTTAGAATTGGTTTTAATCGAATAGTAACAGATTTTTGAGGAGAGGGAAAGGTACAAAAGGCTTGATACTTGCAACAAATGTCATTCTACAAGATGTCTGAGAAGAAAGAGCATCTATCGCTGGAGATAGCCAGATTGCGCAAGGCTATAAAGAAAAAGTACAGGTTGTTGAGGTACGGAGAGGCGGAAGAGGAACGAATGTATACTAAGAAATACACACCAATAATTAAAGAGTTGCGGAAGAGTGGAGTGTTTTTGCCGAAACAAGAAATTAAATCCGAAGAAGAGTGGAATGGAAGGACGGAAAGAGCGGATGCCGATGAGTGGAGCAGCGAGAGTGAGGGAGAGAAAAATGAAGAGTGGACTGTCGGGGAAGTACTGGCTACTCCCAGGGTTGATTTTATGGATACCGAAATAATTGCTGACTCCTGAGCAACCGCAGCCCGGTGTAAGGGAAGTATTGTCCACACCTGTAGGACAAAGAGAATCTGAAAAATGGATAAACAGTACTTTCACACATCCACTGGCACGAAAATATATGCTCAAAATGATGAAAGATTCCGTCAGTAATCGAAATATAGATCACAGTTACGGACCGAAAATCGGAGCCGAGTCTATGATGATTGGTAACAAGACTCTTCAGTTGTCTGACGATGGTGAATTTATAATTGACAGAGTACACTATAAAGGGACGCCCGGATTGTACGAGTTGGTGTTTAAGCGTCTACCCGATGATAAAATATATACCGAGGCCAATTTAAAAGCGTATAAAGATATCTCTTTGAGAACCAGTGCGTACAAAAGATTATACGATCCGAACGGACAAGTTAATCGTAACAAATCTTTAAAATATAAAAACATTGTAGAGAAGTTATTCCCTTCTAAAACAGTTAGCGGTAGAGGTTATTCATACTGGGACGATCCAAATGAGTTGTGTGTCAGACTGACACATATGTTGGCATCTCATTATGCAGGTCATACGGGACATGCAAACGAGAAAGCTTCTATTATCGAAGAGCTAAAAGAAGCTGGAATTATAAAAGGCGCGGGAAATGCAAAAATTAGAACATTAATATGATTAGTGTCGACAAGTTTGGACGTTATAAGACTAGCGGCTCTACTAAGAGTCGAAAAATAGGTCCTAAAGGTGTAGGATTTAACCTTACACCCGAGGGAGACTATGATATAGGAGGTAAATTATATCCATATTAAATGTTGAGCTTGACTTATGAGAAAAATTACACAGTATAACAAACACACAGAACACAATTCTCATAAAAAAATACGCCTAAGTATCAGACGCGTTTCGACAAGGTCGTCCTCTTCAGTGATACACGAGCTACACCAATCAAACTATAACTATGAGTATGTAGCTATAAGTTAAAATGTTTGTTATTTTTGGGTTTGATAAATTGCTTTTATTTTCTGCTTTTTTAAGACATTGGTTTTTGCCTTTAAACCATAAATTGATATAAATAAATATTAAGATTGATTTGTGAGATGTTTTAAAATTAAAACAAAATTTGTCACAAATAATATATTTAATTGATGCAAATGTGTTTCATATACAATGTCGCCATCTTCAGTGATGCACGAGCTACATTAATCAAGCTATAACTATTAATCGTACATCACTGAAGATGGCGACATTGCAGATGAAACGTCCTGCAGGGGGGTGCAGACTAGCTGCACCTAATAAAATTGGATTGGCGTCCCTTGTGGTCCACAGTCAAACACTCACACAACTCATAGACTATCATCCATATAGACATACACTCATTTCATCTATATACATTTTCTTACCTTCACCTTTACTTATGGTTTTATCACATGGGGTTTGCAGACTATCTGCACCTATTGAGAGGGGTTTTAGCACCCCTTGTGGAACCCGAAGTATACAGGGGTTGTACAATAAAACATCTCTGAATACACACACATACAAACACATATATTGTTTAAAATTCGTAGAGGCTGTTACACTACACAATTCACAGGGATACATAAACACTCTACATTCGTATATAGGGATTAGTTTTTGACTGTGCAGAGCCGTAGCGTGCCTGGGAGTGTTTACCAGACCAAAGTGTGACAATCTTTGAATGTGGTAAGCTGATGTGAGCTTGCTCTGCCGATGATGTATGTGCAGTTTCTGTTCAGTAGACAGCCACTTTGGACTTTGATCAGGAAGTGTTCGCGATGGGGGAGGTGTCGGATCCTCCCTTTCCAGTTGCAGATCTGGACTGATGTCCATTCAGTCTGGTTGAAGAGGATACTCTGGGGTTAGGAAATGATCGAAAGTGATCCAAGGGTGTACCTATTCTTAGAGTTTCGTCTGCAACCGCCTAACACGATGCGCTGGTTAACTCTTTTATGGCTTCTACTATAATAAACATCAAACCGGGAAGCGATAAGAGACAACTTTCGACATTGTCCAGAGTCAGTCTGCGAAACTAAAAAGAGAAATTTGGAATTAAGGAACCAAACCTAGATTCCTTATTGTCAGCCACAGTAATGGGGGGGGGGGGGGTCAGATCTATCAAAGATCTCCCCCTTCATTATTATTAAAACCATAACTGGTGCTGTAGGAGTTTCTCGTTCCATAGGAAACTGAGAAATGGGACTTTGTTAATACAGACTGAGTCTAATAAACAGAGTCACTCTCTATTAAAATTGAATTCTTCTAGAGGCATTATTTCCTGCCGTGACCTATTGAATGATAGTACGGAGGAAATAAAGAAAGAGCTCATTGAACAGCACGTTACTAATGTTGAAAGAATTTTTCGTATAGTAAATGGTGAGAAAAAAACCAACTGGCTCTTTAATATTAACATTTGCTCTACCAAATCTTCTTGAACAAATGTTTGCTGGATTCTATTGTCTGTTATACAGTATATTCCAAATCCAAGACGTTGTTTCCGATTTAATGTTCTTAAACAGCTTTTAGTTCATGGGAAAAGAAATCTGTATTGTACCTGTGCGACTTTTGCAGTGTTTAAGAAATACATTTTATAAAGACTCTCTAAACACATTTACTTTACAATTTTTTAAAATTCTTGTTTAAAGATGTTTTTATAGTTATTTTTAATGTCAATAAAAGACTTATTTTGTTCAAAGAATTAATATTTACTAACCTCTTGGGCTGAAATTAAAAGTGTTTTACAACTTTAAAATTATTATTTTAAATACTTTTGTTTTTAACATAGCTTTTAACATGAGGAGAACAAGGTTGGTTTTTTATAAACATGTTTTCATAGGTAAAGATGTCATTTTTAAATAGTCTTACAGATGGTATTAAAAAGACAAGAGCGTATAGTTTATGAAGCATGGATATTATATTTCTAATCAGTCTTCATGATTTTGTGTCTGTAGCTTACTTCTTACTTCTTACTTCTTCTTTCAAGCTTCCGGCTTCAGGTAATGCCGACGACTCGGTGTCCGTGGTAAACCGCAGCTGCCAATGCCCAGTACTCAGTGTCTGTAGCAAATCTTAAGTAATCATTATTATTCCAATCTCCCCTAACAATTATGTGGCTCAGAAAACCTTTGTAACAGCTGTTTTAAACATACTTACACTACTGGCTAAATAAGATGCCTTTATCTACCAATGCAATTTAACATTTTCTACCAAGAAACCAACTTCTAGGCATTACATTTAGATCTGCTTGTATTATAACCATGATGGCTACAATCCACTTGTTTTAAATTTCTATCTGTTGCTATTTTATGACTAAAATAGAATTTTACTTTACTCTTTATTTTCTATAATATGATATATTACTCGAGGGTTCCCAAATAAAAACATTTAGTTAATTTCATTTTTTGATGTTGGTCACAATTATTGATCAATATGCAAAAAATAACACATATAACTGTATTAACCCTAAGGATTTCACAAATCACGTTTTTATAATTCATTCCTTCAAAAACCTCTAAAAATTTGTATATAATTAATAAATAGCATTTATAAAGATATATTTTATGTTTGGTATATTGATTGAAGCCAAATTAGGCCTAATTAAAAACAATATGAACATTTCATACAGTCATTAAAGACAGTTCTTTTAGAACATAAAACCCACCCTTACGAGATCCGACCCCTCTTACAACAGTTTTTCCCTTATTTGGAAACCACCAAAAGAATTCAGATTAGATTGTTTTACCATCCAAATACTTATTTAATAAACTTTCTCATTCTTCCATCTCCAAAACCAAATAAAAATCAAACAAAATTATTCGTCTCCAAAAATGTCAGTGAAAATGAATTGTAGATGTTATCTTTGAATAAATATTTATATCTTTAACTTGCTTGCTTTGTGCTTCTTTCTGAAATTTAATAATTTTAGTTTTAACCTTTATTAAAATTAGAACGAAATCGGTTTAGTCACTTTTGAGAAAGTACGACTTTTATATACCTAATTGCGTTTTTTTTAACCAACAACTCACGTAGCACCATTTTTGGTGTTTAAATGTACAAATAACGTAAAATTTACAAAATATGCTGTGGTTTTTCGTAAATAACGTAATATAAATAAAGGACATTGAAAACGGATTTCACCATTGACCTCAGATTAAAAAAAAAACAGTAAAATCATGTATCACACAACCTTATTCTCCTTTTTAAAAATTAACTAAATTATAATACCTGGAATCCAATATTAAAAATCAGACAAATTAAAAGGTACAATGCTGCTATGGACATATATCGAATATCAACTTTTGATCTTTAGCCATTTTTCATAGTGGCGGTGTCACCAATTTCCAACATGCCGAAAGGGATTTGGTGTGAATGTCCGGCTTTCCCCGAAGTAAAAACCCATCTGTTATCGTAGAATCTCACCGAACCGATAGTGAATCCCAGCCAGCTTCTATGAGTGTATTCCTTACTTATGGACACTTTGTATAACAGAAAGAACCTACGGACTACCCCCATCCTTATTTATTTATTTTAAATGCAATTTTGTATAAAAAAGAGATGTATACTTAAATTCAATGTTCACTCATGGGAATCAATGTTTTCAAATTTTATTTTTCGGCCGTTATCGCCAAATAGGCCTATATGTTTGGCTCAAATAAACGGAAAACAAATTAAATATCTCATGTGTAAAATTATCTTAAATTTTCATTTTGTTAAATATTCTATTTGTTGTTTCAAAAATATTTCAATGTTAAAAACAAAAGATCATTAAACTGTTCACAAATGGTAATACAAAATATATCAAGACCGGAAAACTATTGTTGAAGTTTTTCTTTCAAGTCAAACCAAAAACTAGGCATTGCTATTATAAAAGATGTAATTTCTCAAAATCGTCTCAACAGATTTCGTTCAAATTTTAGTAAAATGTGAAGATTAGATTAATAACCTAAAATCGTGTGCACAATCGCAAGAAAAAGCTACGATTCAGGAAAAAACAAGAATGAATCATGAAGCCCGTTACTCTAAGGACCCCGTTAATAACAAGAGTGAAGCAAGTTTAGACCTTATTTAAATATATAAATAATTTTTGAAAAACTGTCCATGATTCATTTCACGTTTTATGTGAATTACAAAGATGGTTCTCTTGGTTTTTCCCTTTAACCTATGAAATAAACTGAAATATTACTAGAAATTAGATAAGCAGAGTGTTTCCAAAGTACGTTCCAAAACTTTAGGATATGGTTCCTTGGATCAAAATAAGTAAAACGTTCATATGTCCTAAAATGGTTAGTTTCACCCTGTCCGATATTCCGTGTTATTTACAAAATATTAATTTTTTTTCAATAAATTAGATATCGAGGTCAAATTTGGTATACATATTTTTTATGTGATCTTTTATGAATGTACTACCAAAACCGGGACTTTTTTATGTATGTTTTTCGGCGTAGGGGTTGGCGATCCCATCGCCCGATTGGACCACCAATCGCAAACAGCCAATCCCAGTTCTCTTCTTCTTGTTCTGGGAGCTTTTCTTTCTATAACTCTTCTACATGCTGTCTATCTGTTTCTACTCATTATTATTGGAGATCTTCTTTCGTTTTCTGTTCCTCTTGTTTGTTTCAGCCGAACCTTCATGGTGTCACGTGACCCGTGCCTAATGGGGTGAATGTCTCCAGGCTTTATCCAGCGGAGATACAAACGGAGCTTGCGAATTCCAGGGAGTAAAGAGCCTTGCCTGGGTTGACAGTTCTTTCCCTAACATCTCGTGATATCTACATGGATCAGCAAGAAAAGGCGAGTTAGAAAGTGAGTACAAAGTTTGAACCCTTTATTTTTGTATAGAAAATCAAACAAATATACAAATTAGAACAACTGTTGTACTGCATATTTAAGTCCAGCGTTATTATTTTGTAAGAAATATTTACGACTAAAAAAAATAAAATAATAAGGTGTATATCAATTGACACCCTAATAACACTTAATTCAAATAACTAAATTGACAAACTCCTACTCACAGAGGTTGAGTTTCGCGCTTGCGTATTGTCCTTGATGTTGATTGGTCGATACTATTATGACGTCACAACAAATGCTATAAACACTTTGAAAATGCTTCTTTGATTAGTATACATTGTCATTGTAACGGAGTCGGTTGGTAGGCGAATTCCTTGATAATTCCTTGCGTATTGTTGTAATATGTGTTTATTTTTTAGGTTAAGTTTTTAAAACAGTTACAGCGTTTGAGAGATTTTTGATACATTGTTATGTCTGTTGCATTTTAAGGTAAGCATTTTTATTTAAAAGTATAAAAACTATTGATTATCAATAATTTAGGTAAAATAAAAAAAAAAGTCCATAAGAAAACACTTTTTTAAATCTTATTTTTTACAGAATTGTTTAAACACGGAAAAAACATTGTAATAATCCTCCACCCCCCACTTTCACCTGCCTTTTACAAATTATATAAATGAGGCGTGTCTCAATATCTGTTTTTGAAAGTTTCAGAAACAACAAAATTTTAACTATAGATCAAGTGTCTTTCAGTGGTAATAGAATGTAATTTTTGATTGGAAATATTAATTATCTCGCCACAAAGTATTGTTTTCCTTTAATTTAAAGTCAAAGTTTGTATAAACTGATTTTTATTCCTACACTTCTGGATTAAGTTAGTTTTGGAGTGATATTTACCAATTACGGCATACTGAAAACTTATAAAATATTGACTCTATTTTCCTCATATTATTATAATGTTGCCTAAATTAACTGTAAATATATGACAGGTAAATACAAATACATATATATATGATTTCAAAATTTCTTTATTAATACAGAAAATTACAAATACACGAAAAAATTATTTTAAAACAAAAATGTTCAGTTTAAAAATATTTTTCTTCATACTTAAGTTTTCCAACTCTAGATTACTTCATTTCTCTTCACCTAATTCATTCTCTACGACTCGTCTTCGGTCCACCAGTTGTTTAGAGACCTTGTAATCTTCTCGAATAATTCAATTTTGGCCAAAATATTTGTTCAAAAGATGAACAATAGGATCCACTTTAGATTTCTTAATTCGAACACCCTTTAAGACAATAGTTAATACCATATTCTTCATATTTCGGTCTGGCTGAGTTACAACCCGAGCTATCATTATAATATCATCCCCCTTTCAAAAGAACTTAACCTTTCTTAGAATTCTTGGTAAATCTTTCATCTAAGCTTAACTTAAAGTGATAGTTGTTAAGAGGCGTCATGAACTCCAATCATACTCTCCCAAAACCCGCACTCTTCCATGTTTTTTTTTCCATACGTAACAGGACTCTGAAATATTGTCTATAAAAGCGATAAACCACTTTTTATGCTCTTACTTCATCACTATTCCAACAAGTTATCATGTTACATCTAATGTCCAAGCAGCACTGTTGAACTCCCAACATCCCTCCTCCGAAGTACGGTATAATGTGCTGTCCTTCAATTGTTGACAGCTGCTTCTGTCTCCACATCCTGTGAATTCAACCCAACAACTTGCTTTAACTTGGTTCATAGACTTTAAACAACCCCCGGCGAATAATAAAACAGTTCTAAGGATTTTGATAAATTGTGATGAATCGTTTGCGAATGAAACTTTAAGAAAAGTCGTTTTGCGTTTAAATAATCAGATAAATTTTTATGAGTTAATAATCACTACCAATAAAATAAATCTAAAGGGCAGATTTACTTAGCAGTAATACATTAACGTTAAACCCATCGACTCCACCCTCCTTGTTTAAGGTCAACGATTTTGTAAACGCTTCCAACTACAACCGTTAAATAATAAGGCATTGTTTTATGTTTATGTTTACAAGAACAAACAAAAACTAAAATTGATTGGTCATACGTCTCTGATTTGTCATACATTAATAATCTTAGTGATTCTGATTTAGGATTACAATTTTCCTATATAACAGGAACATACAATAATGGTGCAAAAACATTGCACAAATTTTTTCACTCAGGCATCCCCAAAACGAAATAAAACCCACAAAAAATATTCTTTATCAAAAACCTCAGTTTGTTAGTTATCAGCCAAAAAATATTCTTTATCAAAAACCCCAGTTTGTTAGTTATCAGCCAAAAAATATTCTTTATCAAAAACCTCAGTTTGTTAGTTATCAGCCATCAAAAACCTCAGTTTGTTAGTTATCAGCCATCAAAAACCCTCAGTTTGTTATTTAACAGCCAAAAAATATTCTTGATCAAAAACCTTCGTTTGTTAGTTATCAGCCAAAAAATATTCTTTATCAAAAACCTCAGTTTGTTAGTTATTAGCCAAAAAATATTCTTTATCAAAAACCTCAGTTTGTTAGTTATCAGCCAAAAAATATTCTTTATCAAAAACCTCAGTTTGTTAGTTATCAGCCAAAAAATATTCATTATCAAAAACCACAGTTTGTTAGTTATCAGCCAAAAAATATTCTTGATCAAAAACCTCAGTTTGTTAGTTATCAGCCATCAAAACCCTCAGTTTGTTAGTTATCAGCCATCAAAAACCTCAGTTTGTTAGTTATCAGCCAAAAAATATTCTTTATCAAAAACCTCAGTTTGTTAGTTATCAGCCAAAAAAAATTCTTTATCAAAAACCTCAGTTTGTTAGTTATCAGCCAAAAAAATTCTTTATCAAAAACCTCAGTTTGTTAGTTATCAGTCAAAAAATATTCTTTAACAAAAACCTCAGTTTGTTAGTTATGAGCCAAAAAATATTCTTTGTCAAAAACCTCAGTTTGTTAGTTATGAGCCAAAAAATATTCTTTGTCAAAAACCTCAGTTAGTTAGTTATGAGCCAAAAAATATTCTTTATCAAAAACCAGTTTGTTAGTTATCAGCCAAAAAATATTCTTTATCAAAACCCTCAGTTTGTTATTTAACAGCCAAAAAAATATTCTTGATCAAAAACCTTAGTTTGTTAGTTATCAGCCAAAAAATATTCTTTATTAAAAACATCAGTTTGTTAGTTATCAGCCAAAAAATATTCTTTATCAAAACCTTCAGTTTGTTAGTTGACAGCCAAAAAATATTCTTGATCAAAAACCTCAGTTTGTTAGTTATCAGCCAAAAAATATTCTTTATTAAAAACATCAGTTTGTTAGTTATCAGCCAAAAAATATTCTTTATCAAAACCCTCAGTTTGTTATTTAACAGCCAAAAAATATTCTTGATCAAAAACCTTAGTTTGTTAGTTATCAGCCAAAAAATAATCTTTATCAAAAACCTCAGTTTGTTAGTTATCAGCCAAAAAATATTCTTTATTAAAAACCTTAGTTTGTTAGTTATCAGCCAAAAAATATTCTTTATCAAAACCCTCAGTTTGTTAGTTATCAGCCAAAAATATTCCTGATCAAAAACCTCAGTTTGATAGTTAACATACAAAAAATATTCTTTATCAAAAACCAGTTTGTTAGTTATCAGCCAAAAAATATTCTTTATCAAAACCCTCAGTTTGTTATTTAACAGCCAAAAAATATTCTTGATCAAAAACCTTAGTTTGTTAGTTATCAGCCAAAAAATATACTTTATTAAAAACATCAGTTTGTTAGTTATCAGCCAAAAAATATTCTTGATCAAAAACCTTAGTTTGTTAGTTATCAGCCAAAAAATATACTTTATTAAAAACATCAGTTTGTTAGTTATCAGCCAAAAAGTATTCTTTATCAAAAACTTCAGTTTCTTAGTTATCAGCCAAAAAATATAAATGAACTATAGACGCTGTCTTAGAAATTAAAAATATATATATATATATTTAAGCAATACGGCATAAACTGGCTTCATTGAGCCTCAATGTAAATAATGTTTGATTACAATATAGCTTTACATGACTACGGTACAGGTTCATTTTTGTTTTTGCCTATTATTCTTGAATCCTTATATATTTTCATTTGAATTTTTTCACACGTGTTTGTATCTTTAACTTTCAAATTTTTCTAAAATTTTAACGAAATCGGTAGAGCCGATTTTGAAAAATTATGTTTTTATAACAACACAATGACTGTTTTTTTTTACGATAACTAACTGATCTTCAATGCGTTTTGATTGGATCTAGAAGCTACACACGAACAACAATTTATCAATATAGTTAGAGCCGATTTTTAGATAATTGTAATTTTGTTTTTGCATGCCAGACAGATATTCTAAAATTCATTTTTGAACCTAAAAACCGATATGTTCTCAAAAACTGGACTGTCACATAACTTCGTACTATATATAATTATGTGAGAAAGTAAACACTTAAAATCAAATTGAATAGTTTTACAAAATACTTTGCTAATAATCATTAAAAAACTTATTCGCTCACTATAATTTTTTTTATGTTTTACAATTAATACGACAAAAATATCAAATAAACTACTAACTTACATTACAACTACAAAACTGAAAAGACAAATAGTTCAACATTGTCAAATATTGTTGGGCCACGAAAATACATAATTGTTTAACCACAGATTAAACCATATCCGACCACATAGTACGCATAGATTCGCGGTCTGTGTTATTCTTGCTCATGTGAGAGCCTGGCTATTACGTCCTTGGAGAAATAAACATATAAAGTATATAAAACCTTTTGTATTGGCCTTCCTCTAATGTGAATTGAGAGTGGTGGAGGAACACTGATTTACGCAGTCAATGTCGGTTTTTATACAGGATTCTGTATTCCTAACGTGACCAGACTGTGCTGCTCTTACCATGTTGCTTCTATTGGGCTAACACTGTCCTCAGACTATATGCTACTCCGACTGTTCTCCGACTATGCTGCTTCTACTATCCTTCGACGGTGTTGTTTCTACTGTACTCTATCTGTGCTTCTCCCTCCGACTATATTGCTCCTATTCTTTTCAAATTTTAAAGCTCCTATCATACTCCGACTATGGTACTCCTTCCGTGCTCTGACTATACTGCTCCTAACAATACCCTGACCATGCTACTACTACCGTGCTCCCACTATGCTGTGGTTTGTTATAAAATTGTTAGGACGAAAACGTTTTTCCAGTTTTGTTCAAAATAATAGCATATAGAGCGACATTTTGTACAAGGAACTCAAAACATATATTTGCAAATTTTCTCATTATAGTATTTAGTATAAGAAAGGTAAAACTGAAAACTAAAGAGTCTAAATCGAATCGTTTAAGCTGAAGATTACGATATCGCTTATTAAGTGATCTAGTCTATAACACTTGAAGTCACGTGGACACTCATCAAAGCAGTGACAGAACTGCACGCGGCTGTACGCCTAAATGATAAGACGCTCTACTGTAGTATTGAGTTAATAGAGACTCCTTTTAGGTCATACATAAACTAAAAACGACATCAAACAGCACCCATTTTTACTGCCGTGATAGGTAGTTGTTCCTAAGAGAGTAAGGACTTGGCAATGCCGAGAGACTTCTTGGAAATTTTGTCATAGTAGGGGTGTCTCTCAGCATTTTTTTATAATTTAAAATTTATGAATAGTTTCATAAGATCGCCCTTGGGCTGATCTAAAAACAGTAATTTCTTATAATCGACTCTATCGATTTCGTTAAAATTGTAGTGAAATGTAGAGAATAATGAGCCAAATCCTTGTGTAAAATTGTAGTGAAATATAGATAGTAATGAGCCAAATCCTTGTGTAAAATTGTAGTGAAATGTAGAGAGTAATTGAGCCAAATCCTTGTGTAAAATTGTAGTGAAATATAGAGAGTAATGAGCCAAATCCTTGTGTAAAATTGTAGTGAAATGTAGAGAGTAATGAACCAAATCCTTGTGTAAAATTGTAGTGAAATGTAGAGAGTAATGATTCAAATCCTTGTGTAAAATTGTAGTGAAATGTAGAGAGTAATGAACCAAATTCTTATGTAAAATTGTAGTGAAATGTAGAGAGTAATGAACCAAATCCTTGTGTAAAATTGTAGTGAAATGTAGAGAGTAATGAACCAAATCCTTGTGTAAAATTGTAGTGAAATGTAGAGAGTAATGAACCAAATCTTTGTGCAAAGTTGTAGTGAAATGAGAATAGCAATGAGCCAAATCCTTGTGTAAAATTGCAAGCAAAAAATAGATTGTTTTAATATTATTGAGCCTTGATAGGCATTATTTAAATTTAGATTTTAATCAATTACACATTACGCTGAGGGCGCGTTTTGGAAGCAAATTGAGACCCTATATATCCGTTAATATATATATATATATATATATATATATTGGAGCAAATAGTTTTTTGACTTTTTGGCTGATATTAAGTAAATTGATATTTTTGGGAGATGGGTGATTGAAAGTTTCTCCTAAATCTTATAAAAAATAGTTCTCAATGGAGTTAAAGTAGATAAACTCACAAGGTACGGTTGGCTGTACAATGGGGTTAATAAGAATAAAATAGATATACATAAATATTGTTTAATTATAGCCACTGGTAATAATCTAATAACAGAATTTTATCTTTCCCAAATAAAAATTAAGCTTTCTTTGAATATTGAGTCTTGCCTCATTAACATAGTTATTAGATAAATATTAGCCCACCCTTCGACATGGCTCCACTAACTAGTTGTAAAGCAATAATTGTTGTTAGTTATTGAAGTTGATTTTCAAATTGCCGAAACGTATGGAATCAGCTGCGTGACTGAAGGATCGTACCTTGCACGCTAAGTCTATATTTCGATCTGTATTTGATGTATCACTTAAGTTCGTTTCTTTGTATTGCGTGACGTATTTTCTTATATAAAAACTTTAAATACGCCTACATCTCTTATTGTCTGATTAATCTAGTTTTATATTTAGAAATAAATTATAAAAACACTGAAACGGCCACTATTTGTACGTAATGAAATGGTCATTTTTATCCTTGTTGTTTAAAGGCGAAAAAACTTGGTAGCCATCATGGTACTTACCCAACCCCTACAACATAATACAAGCAGATCCTCTAAATGTAATTCTCAAAAGTTGGTCTTGTAGGAAATGTTAAGTTAGATTGGTAAGTTTGGTTTAAATCGGTTGTTACACAGGTTTTCTGCACCTCGTAGTCGCGTATATTACTATTTTTTAAACAATAACGGGCTTAGTAATTGTGTATGTATTAAAAATTAAAAACCCATCTACATATTAGATATTTAACTTAATCGAGCTCTTAAAGTTGTAAGCCGTCTATTTGGTGTTTCTACACATACAAATAACCTGTATGAAAACATTGCATTAAGTATCTAACAGACAAAACCAAAAATAAACGGCGCTAAAACACTCATCCAACCTTAAAACCTAATGAAAACAAACCATAACTAATAAGTTTGGTAGTTGTTAATAATAAAAGTGAAAATAAACCTTGGTCGTAGATTTTGAAAACCCTAAATAAGAGACTTAACTTGTTTCGCTAGTGCCATATACACGTCTTCCGTATAAATTGTTTCCTTAAATCCAGCTTTTAACGACAATAATGAAGCTTCATTTTGTTTTTTTGCCTAAACCGTAATATTTTTCTTCTTGCTATTTTACTCAAAGTTAGAGTAATTAATATTCTAATTAAACTGAAATTTTAACTAAATCGGTGTAGTTGATTTTGAGAAGATATGTATTTTATAACAAACCATGGTGGTTTTATAACTCAAGAAGATGCATTTTAGGAGAGATGGCGAACAATACGTTTTGTTTGGGTTCTGAAGAAAAATTTGATCAAAATTGTTTGTGCAGATTTTAAGAATATTGTAATATTCTGTTTTTATTTTATTACAGTCGCTCCTAAAATTTCAAGTCTCGAGACCAAAATTTTATAAAAATCTACCCCGCGTTTTTAGATTACTATGAGATAGACAGCTTCAATCTAAAAACCAATTTTATTGATTAAATCGATTCGCAAAAAAATCGACATCGCTTTTCGACCAATCACATAACTTAAAATTTTCCGGACACTATAAATTGTTTTAATCGATTGACTTTTTTTACGCACTCCGGACAGTAAATGGGTTAATGTGTTTGTGTTGTGAGGGAAAGAAAAGGATGCGTTAGTTAAATAAACTGGGTCAGTTCCTTCAGAAGTACTTACATTAAGTTTGCTCATGTTCACTGCCTCAAGAAAGGATAATACTCCTCCAGAAGTTTAATTTTCTAAACGTTATTTTTATCTAATGCGAGGCAACGATTAAATTTAGAAGAATTGTCAGTTTTTAAAATTACGTATTTTATAACAACCCCATTATTTTTACCGATAATCCAGGAACATATTTGTAGAGGTGGTGGGGCTTTACGTTTTGTTAGGATCTTGTCTGGTTAGAGGATAAAATATAAATAACTTTTTGTATTCAAAATAGATATATCTGCACACACACAAAAAAAAGACTGATTTGTTTACCTAACACATAGATTACGGCACGAGAGAAAATTAAATATGTGCTTGTATTTAAGAGATTTTGAAACACAGATGTGTATTTGTTATATTAGAGTGATGACATTTATTTATGTTCAAAATAAAAGTCATGGAAATTTTCCAGTGGATATCGCAGCTATAAATTCTTGTAACCCATTAACTTTTATTACACACTTGTGTAGAGATGTGTTTGTGTTCTGAGGAGAAGAAAAAGGATAAAAAGTTCATTATATAAAGTGGGTCACTTCCTTCGGAACTACGTACATTAAGTAATGATGGTGTTCCCTAGGGACTCTGAGGTTTTCATTACGTGGTACGTGCTTAAGTTCACCGCCTAGTCCGCTACAAGAATTTAATTTGTTAACGGTTATTTTTATTACAATAAATGGCTCAAAAACATTGTATCTAACTTTCTTATTCATCCAAAACCAATGCCAGATCGTTAGTTGTCAAAATCAACTACGGACACCGTGATTGAAGAAATATTAATATACTGTTTAAGGTTATTAAGGAGTTTGTACACAGGTTAAAGTAATTAATATTCACATTGCACTAACAGTTTGAACGGAATCGGTAGAGTCGATTGGAGAAATTACGCCTTTTATAACACCCCCTACAGCCCATTTTATCACCATAATAAAAAAGCCCCGGTTCTTGAGTAATTTTAAACAGATTAACAAGAATAGAAAGACAGAGGATCAAATTGTTCAGGCATGCGCAATATGTGGTCGGATGTTGTCCAATCTGTGGTTATCAGATTATACAATCTTTTGTGACCATCCAAATATTTTATTACAGTATGTTAGACTATTTTTAAATTTTCAGTCTTATAGCTTTACAAATTTATCTTCAGATTTACAGTAAAATTTGAAACAATCTGTAGAATAGTGTAACTTTTATGTAAATAGTAATATATTTGATATTTTTCTTCATGTAAAATATAAAATATCAAAATGAATGACCAGTTAAGTCAAATTTGTGTGTGATAAATTTGTAAAAGCAATTCAATTTTTTTAAATTTTCTTACTTTTAGGTAGTTATTTGATGTTTCAAAAAATAGATATGGAGTTATTACGGATGTGTACATTTTTATGTGGTTTTGAATGATGACATTAGTCGTCTGTCTCTCTGGCGACTGAGAAAGAAATGATTTCATGGCTGATTAACAACATTTAATGTACGAACCGGCAACCAATTTTATTACAATCGTCGAAGTCGATACTAACTTTTTGTTGTTCCCTTAATTTTAAGTTTAAAAAAAATGATTAAAATCGGTCCACACGTTTGGGTTGTGAGCACTGCACGTATGACAGACACTTAGGGCCCATCTAGTAACTACAGGAGTTCATTTATAGGCTTGGCAATCTCGAGGACCCAAGCTGGAGCTACACCTGTTTCGTGTAGTTTTGTGTTAGAACCATCTATTTCATTTCCAATCTGGTCTCTTACGTTATTAGTATTCCAGAGCAAGGGATCTATAATTTAAGTTTTTATAATAAGGCGATTATGACAGACGGTTTTTCGCTTTGAAACAACTAGAGAAAAATATAAGAAATTACTTAAATGTAATCTCTAGAAGTGGACGTTTTACAAAGACTCAGAATTTCTTTGTCTAAAGTTGACAGTAATTAATAACCAAGACTTAATTAAAGTACTGTAAACTGATTCGCTGACGTCACAAGATGGTGTTGTTCCCTTGATTCTTGATGTCAACTTTTGTATTAATACATGCAGAACGTCAAGAAGCATAAACCGAGCTATAATAAGTTTACCTGGTAACCTAGCGACAAAACAACCCGATGACTTGTATTTAACATGTAATTTCAGTTCTATTATACTTCAAGTAATTCTTTTACGGTATATTTAACCTTATACCTACTGCAGTTTCAAACGATTATCTCATCGCCAGGGTAAGTACGCGGGTTTTAAATCAACAAAGAGTAAGTGAATACCTACATTACATTTCCTAGTTTTTCCCAAAATCGCCTCAATGTGAACAGCTGGTCTATGATTGACCTTTCCTTAGAGAAGCTTCATTCTTATTGCCTTACCTCTTTTACAACATAGAGGGGCAGTTTCTGAATTAAAATAATTTGATAATACTGTACCTTGTATGCTGTAGACGAAAGGTTATGGCTCTGTAATTATTACACTGGGCATATTATTCCTGTGTTCTATTCCCATATCTTCACTATAATGTCGTTCAGCCTTTTTATTAGTTCTGATTCTCTTTTTCTCAATAGCTCAAGTCATAATAACTTTGTAGCTGTACGTCTCTACAAGTTTCCGATTGGTATTTCTTGACCTCACCGCTACTATACAAATCAAATTATCCTCAAAGTGTCTTTGTATATTGTGTGTCACGTTGTACACTTACAAGAACAATTTATTAAAGGAAGCGAGGTCTACTGTTCAGAGCGAAGGGTAGTTAAAACCTACTTCAAGTGCCAAGATCCAACTAAAACTCAGAATATTACATCTATTATTATGGTTTTGTTTTTAATATTGAGGTTAACTATACTATTGAATTAAATGCTTATAATAAACAAATTTATGATTATTTTCGCGTTTGCTTGACGGTGCATGTTCGAAAGTCTGTGCAATATGTATTCAATTTTGTATAAATGGGTAGATATATGATATTTTGTAAATATAAATTTAATGCTCGGTTAAATCATATTATTTAAGACTGTATTATATTATAAACTCGTAATTTTTATAGAGTTTGGTTGAACTGATTGTCAGTGTGTATTTAGAAGCGACCGTAGTGGTGCAAAGAGTATACAAAAACCTTTCTCTTTTAATTAGTGATTATAGCACTTTACACGATTCTCTCTCTCTCTCTCTCTCTCTCTCTCTCTCTCTCTCTCTCTCTCTCTCTCTCTCTCTCTCTCTCTCTCTCTCTCTCTCTCTCTCTCTCTCTCTCTCTCTCTCTCTCTCTCTCTCTCTCTCTCTCTCTCTCTCTCTCTCTCTCTCTCTCTCTCTCTCTCTCTCTCTCTCGGTTGTCACCAATTTTCTCTCGAGAGAATTTCCTTAAATCACTGCATTTTATACAGAGTGTTTATACAAATATGGTTTTATTATTTAAATGGTTACCATGGATGTAAATAAAAATCTACAAAAGTGAAACTTTGTAGTTTGTACATAATATACATTCATACATAATATACAGAAATTTAATATTTCTATTTCTTAAGAAATAGGTGAGAAAAAAAAGTGAGTTTATTAATAAACCATTTAACGTTTACAATGAATTGCATTTGTTTTTCTTTGAAAGTACCGATAATGCAATATTATTATTACTATAAAATATTTCTTGATTGTAAAAATTAAAGTGTTAAAAAACTCACCATTTTGTTTTGGTAAGAAATAAAAGTCTTAAATTTGTGTTTACTACTTTATGAACATACCTACAAAGTTTCAAATTTACGTCCAGTGTAAATATCAACATTTCTGGTAATCTGTGTTATAAACACTAATTAAAAGAGAAACTACTTCCGAAAGGTATTCCATACTTATGTGTCTGAACGACCTGCTTTATTATGGAATAAGTTATCAATCGTATACCCGAGACCGGACAGTTTCAATCATTTGAAACTTTAAGGCCGAAGAATTCAACTTTTGAGCATTACTTTACAAGTTCTGTTTGAATAATGGCACCCTTTAACTTGTTTATATTTATTTCCTTGACTTTATACAAATTATACACACTAAATATATATATATATAAGTGGGAGGGGGGACGTAATAAAAATATCAGCAATGAACAGACATTTAGAAAATGTATTCACCCTGAAATATAGAAGCCAAAGAAATATTAATGATTTTAGTATTTACATATATATAAGTTTTAGGCAAATTTAAATTCATTTAGACAACTTTAGAATCGCTAAACTATCCTGGAGTGAAGAATAATACACGGTGGACAAACTAAAGGCAGTTCTAATACATAGAAGAAATAACCAAGGATCTAAAGTAGAGTTTTGTAGTATGTTAACAACATATTATATACAAATATGTTTCGAGATAATTAATTCTACTTGCTGAGGTTATGTCACGCACTGCCAATGTTGCAAGAGTTGGATGTAGAAATAAAAAAAAGAATTAATATTTAAGACTTCACCTGAATGCGGAAACTGGAAAATAAACAATAATCAATTTGAAGAGTCGTTTTATGATTATACAAATTTCTTACATTTATAAAGAGAAAATATATTTTGCACAGATTTTCCCACAAAGTAATTAGTAAGCAACCGAAAAATAACCGTTATTATCTTCTGGCAGTCGGGAAATAAGGGAAAACTAATAATGTACATTCCTGTTTTAGAAGATAAAATATTTCACAATCAACCCGTACTGTTCCGATCAAATTTCGGTGAAATGTGAAGGTTAATTAATGTGTTAAAATATAGCGAAATAAAATAATAATTTGCGGAATTAAAAAATATCTCAATTTCGGTGAAATGTGAAGGTTAATTTAATGTGTTAAAATATAGCGAAATAAAATAATAATTTGCGGAATTAAAAAATATCTCAATAGGAATACAACGACGTTAAAAATTAATTTGAAATTTGAATTTATTTTATAATCTTATTTCGTTTTATGTTCAGTTTGGCACCATTGGTTTGTTTTTCTTGTTTTGCGAGAAACCTTTTTTTAAAAATCATCTTAGAAAAGGAAGAAAAGAACATGAAATACAAATCCCGTAGCTTTGGAATATACTAATAGTGTCAGAATCGGAAAAGAACAAGAGTTGGTCAAGAGTTAGGAAGATGTAAAAGTGGGATCTAATTCAAGACTAGATGAGGAAGGTGTGTAGATCTAGCGAGGTTAACCTGACCTCGTACTCATGATAGTCGACAAAATGAAGTCAATCTCATCAGAAACATAGCCTATTAATAAAGGATAAATACCAAAATAAAGATAATTTATCACATTTTAGTTACCTTGTAAACGAAATGCAGTACAGGGAAAGTTGGTCGTCGTTTCGTTGCCGTCTGTAAGTAAGCATATAGGATGTGCTCCTATAATATTTATAGAACCCGATTGTTCATATATCGTGTGCTATTCAACTTATAGCGAAGCTGTTGTCAAAAATATAATTTTGTACCTTGATGTCACACGATAATGTGATTTGACAGGGCCGAGTTACCTACATAACTGGCTAAGATCCTTACAATTTAATATCTCCCTTCAGAACAAAGAAACAGACTTTTAGGCATTAAATTGGCTTGTGTCACGTTGTATTATGGGTCTGGGTAAGTACCATGATGGCGTCCACTTACTGCTTTTTGAGTTTTAGTAATTTCTCTATCGCTGAGTCATACAAAATTCGGCGAATTGTTGCGCGCAATGTATCAAAACTGATAAAACTTTTTTTTTTTTTTCAAATTTTACATTTTGTTTGCGATAACAGGTTTTAATAGATTTTTCTCATATTTTCACAGTTGGAGGTTTAATTATTCTTAGAAAGTTAAAAATGTCGAGAAGCAATAAAAACGCGACATTTCTAACAAAATGCAATTTTAAAATAATTATCAGTTGTTTATTATGTAAACCAATGTGTCATCCTACAGACTGCATTCAAGGCTATTTAGTATCTTATCAAACAGATATGTTATTTCTGAACTGCTACATATGTTCTTGAAATTATAGTCGTATAGAAATATTAAATAGTGTATATGACCCAGCTCATTAGTTTTGAGTTACTTAAGTGGGTAAGTTAAATTTGGACTCGGTGAAAAATAATAATTATGTTACCCATTTTGGTCAGAAGTATGCGAATTTTAAAATTTGAAACTAAGCAGCGATTTTTTAGATTAATCCTTGATCACTTTTATTTTTTCATATATACGTAGAGAAAGTTATGATAAAAATATAGTGTTTATCTCGAAAATAAACGTTTTGAAGTTCACTGAACCTAAAAACTTGTTTCTACAACCTCGAAACTTTTTCATTTTTTTTTTTCGATAACTCAAAGTTTCAAAATAGCTATCGTAAACAAAAACAAAAATTTTGATTTCATCAAAATATGTTCAAAAATTTTGATTGTGAAATGAGAAGATTGATGTAAATTTGTGTGATTTAAACTAAGTAAAAAACAAATTGAGGCTCGGGAATAATTGGAATACGTCATGACAGCTTTAATTAAAAACTCGATTTACCATGTGTAGGTAACCTTACTATAGCATCTTATCTCTGGACAACAGTAATGTAGCGGTTTCCATCTATAGAAACCCTCCTAACTCAACTCTTTTAGGTAGTGCAGGAGGGTAGGTATCTCCTTTACATCAATTTGGTACCCTCCAAGGACCTTTACCCGTTAGGTGATGAACCCTTTAAACGTCATTCGACTAATAGATGGTTTGGGGTCCTTCTCCAGATTCTATTATTTCCGGTCCTTTCTAAAGTGTTCCCTAAAGTGTTCTGTCGGCGTTTTTAATGTTTCTCTACTGATACATACTTTCGTCCTTCTTCTGTTATAATTCCCCAGGAGTTCTTAGGCCTGGTAATTCTTTCCCATAAGTAAGCCCGCTCTGTTTCCTTCGTACTTTCTGGTGTTATGAGAGGAGTCTTGGTCCACGAATCTAGCAATGTTTCCCTCTACTCACATAAGTCCTGGCACTAAAAGGAGAATTACTTTATTCTTTTTGCGTAGGTTGGTGAGTTTCCCAAGACAATCCTATACCATCCTTAGATCAAAGACTGGAAAAATCAGCACTTTGATGGTTGCTTGACTGTATGAAAGAGCAGCCATGTTGTGATTTCTATATCTCTAATCGAGTTAGAACTGTAGGCCTACTCTTTGGGATCTCCGAGTACTTGCTTCTTGGCCTAAAACTCTTCTTTTTAAAATGAAAACTTGTATTAGCTCGTTGGGTACTTTTTCGACTGGATGTTTTAATTAAATCTCGCGTCACTCACATGTTACTTCATTGTACCTCACTCGAATCAAGTATTATATAGACGACAACGGTCAGCATGGAGAGAGAATGAGCGATGTTTCAGTGTATACATACATATTATAGGTATAATGTATACGCGCGCGCAGCCGCTCTCTCTCTCTCTCTCTCTCTCTCTCTCTCTCTCTCTCTCTCTCTCTCTCTCTCTCTCTCTCTCTCTCTCTCTCTCTCCTCTCTCTCTCTCTCTCTCTCTCTCTCTCTCTCTCTCTCTCTCTCTCTCTCTCTCTCTCTCTCTCTCTTCTCTCTCTCTGTCTCTCTCTC